>OY728148.1:1361707236-1362200190 GCA_963277665.1 Viscum album
ATCCAGTGTTTTTAGATTCCCTCCTCTTTAGGTTGAAAGAGATATTACTTGTTACTTGTAATTTTTTTCTGCTGTGTATTTTAGTTGTTGAGAAAAGTATAACTTTCAAATACTTCCTTAAACTTGTACTATGATTTAGTTAGTTTCTATATGCATTAAGGTAGAATCTTATTTGTTGTAAACATTTGTTAAGTTTCATTTCCGAAATCACTATTCCGGAATCAAGCATGTTATTGGAACTTAGAGGTGTTGTGAATTTTGGTTATACAAAATTTCCTTAAAGATTTTTAAAGAATACAATTCACACCCCTTGTATTTGTATTTCATTTTACATATTCGATCCTACATTTGGTATTGTAGAGTATATCTTACTCAGACATACCATCCTAACAATTTTATGAATTTTAGTGACCTAATTTATAAATTTAGATATTTGAAAGGTTCATAAGGTTAACCATTTATAGAATGGTTTAAGTTGAACATTTGATGAGTTTTTCGATATTAATGGATTATTTCAGCATATGAATATTTATTAATATTGGATATCTCATTCTATAAAGATTGTTTTTTATAATAAATAGAGATTAAAATAAATAATAATAATTATTTAAGGGATCTTATGATCCTCTAGGGATTCATTCATGAAACAAATAATCTCTTAGAGTAAGAGAGGAAGTAGAAAATTGATTTAAGAACAACTAGAGGATGAGATTGAGCTTATGAAAGTAAATAAAATAATGAAATTATATATTTCATTTAAAATTTAAAAATTTTAAGAAAAATGATCTCAAAAAAATTTCACCCTATTACCTTCATTTATGATGAAATAATAGTCTTTTCAGTCATCATTGATTTTTATATTAGTGTTTGTTAAATTTTTAGATCATTCACATTATTGTGATAGATTTTTTCTATAACTCCCTATAATTATTTTACATTTTCATCCATTTCCATATCTCTGCTTCCCCCAATTTTATCCTATTTGGAGACCATTAATATGATATTAAATGTGACCTTCATAATTTATTTTCCCTATTATCTTGAGGAAGTTTTATTTTATCCTTTTACGATGTGGGTTTTCCAAGAAGGAATTTTGAAACTAAAAATTCACCAAGAAAAAAATTTAAATTGAAAGTAAAAAAATATTTTTAACAGGGATAGAATATTACAACCCCATATTTTATAAACTAATTTTTTCAAAGAAATTTAATTTATTTGATATATTGTGTTTACTTCAACCCTATGTTTTAAAAAAATGAAAAATACTACTGAAATATTATTACAGTTATCTCATATCAATTGGAATACTGGCTATGAATATGATTAACTAAATGATGAAAATATATGGTATACAAATTTATATAAAAAATTATTTTCTGGTAAATTAATATGAAATTAATACTGAAACCCATTTGAAGATAATGGATATCATTTTCTGACAAATACTTTCTAAGAGCACAAGCACATTTTATCTAAATAAATTAAATAAATCAATTTTTTGAATGAATTTAATGAAATTTGTGTATTATATATTCATTAAAATTTATAACATTCAACATATGTGTTTTTTAGGCATGAGATAAGAATAAATCATGATTTACGCTTAAAACATATATTTTTTAAAAAATAATATTTATTGAATTTTGCACACTTTTCTTGATATTAAATTTTTACACTATTTGGAAATTTATTTTATAAAATTAGCTTAATATTTTGGAATAAAAATTTCAAAATATCTTTGTAGTTTTTTTATGTATTTTTCTAAAAAGATTAATTTATTGATGAGTTGTAAAAAATACATGGTTTTATTGATAACATCCTTTTTTAAAGTATTGATAAGATTCCATTTTGTTTTCAAATAGTTTAAAAAGTAACTATAGATATATTATATTATATAATTAATCCATTATATTTCAATGTAATCAATTATATATATATTTCTCATTTAGAACATTCTAAACATTTGAAATTTTCTTCTTTGAGAAACTTCTTTCATCGAGTATGGGGGCCTAATATTAAATTCAATTCTTCCAATTATGTGTTTTGAATTTGATAAAATGGACTTATATTTAGAGATAGATTAATATATATTATATAATAAGTCTAAATTATTTTATGGTCATGAATATTAGTAAAGATAATAAAAAATAAAATACCATGATTAAAGTTAAAACAATGGTTTTCTCATTACATACGATTGTGTTAAAATTAATTTTCCAAAACGTGGGATTTTTATATAAAAATTAATATTTAATATTTAGAATCATTTTTTTTAAAAATTATAATATTTTTTATTTTAATTTTTTTATTGAAGGATAAATTAATGAGGTAAATAAAATGATACAAGTTTCCATGGTGAAAACAAAAATGGTAAAATTATTTAAACTTAAAGGATATGGAATAAAAAATTTAAAAAAAATATGTTTTATGAGTTTTAGAGGAACTGATTAAACATATTATCCCTAAAATACATTTTATTTCAATTTTTTATGGACATGGGAGATATTGGATTCCCATTATTGAATAGTTTTTGGTATTTACAAAAATATAACTCCTCCCCCATTATAAAAGGTTTCATCATTCCATTAGTTAATCTCACCTCATAATCCATTTTTCTTGAAAAAAACCTTCCAAAATACCTCTATAATGTCCATATACATGTTTTAGTTCATCTTTTCATCCAAAAAAGCCAACCATGTCATCTTTAATTAGTGATCCAAAGGGGGTTTGTTCTATATGAAGGTAATTATCTTAACTAAACTACTTCTATTTAATTATTATATTATCAACTTTGTTAATCTTATATCAATTAAAATATAATAACACCATTATCTACCTTATAAAAATATTTTATTATTATTATATAATAATCTATATCCACCTCCACTTCCATAAACTAGAAAAAAAATATCAATCGTGTGTATGGTAGACGACCACCTCACAGACCGTTGTTATTCATTTTCCACCACCACCTCTCACAAATGGATATAATTATGTATTTAATTTTAATATATGATATTTTTAAAATTATTAATTTTTTTGTTATTTCATCACATATAAATTCATACTTTATATTCTATGGATTATATAATAACGTCACAATTACATACGGTGAACTACACCTCACGAAGCGATGTGATACTTTTTTCTCTTACAATTTAGATGGAACATAATACATATAGGTTTAATAAAAATATATGATATTAATGACATAAAAATGGTTTAGTATTTTTAAAAAATTATTTACATTACTTTCATTTATTTCATCAAGAAAATGGAAATAACATTCATACGTATGTACGGCCCACTTTCTCCACTAATGGGGTATTTTATTTTCTATATCTCGAATTTATGGATTAAAATAAATACATATATAATGAATATATTTATATATTGTTTAAAATTATTTATCTTAATAATCTTTTATAAGATTAAAAGGAACGAAAATTCTAAACAACAATATACATGAGAAACAAAGCATTTTTTACCCGATACATTGATTTTAATAAGGAATTGTAAATAAATGGAAAATAAAAGGACATAATAAAACCGTATCTAGTATGATATATATAATTATGGTTTTTTAAATGATATATATGAACTTTATATTTATTACACAGTATGTTCAAACATGTACGAAGGATGTCGATTGTTAAGGTAGGAGATTTTTGTTCCAATTTGTCTTCTTTGGGATAGACATTATGTTATACACCTATCTAATTTTTTGTGGATTATATCCATAACCTTTGCATTGTAATATAATGAATTTATTTATTATAATTATATTGTATGATTAATTTAATGTTATTATTTGACATGGCTTATGATTCAGTGTTACCAAAATGTTAAGGTATCTAAGATATAAACTCTTCATTTATCGAGATTTTTTATGTTTATGTTTACAATGATGAAATATTGTGATATATCTCCATTGAAACTCATGAATTTTATTTAAATATAATTATTTCATTAGATTACATGTTTTCCATTCATTTAAGTCTCTTTATGTTCTCAAGAGCTCAAAATAATTATTTTTAATAAAAACCATCTTAATTTCTATCTTTACTCAAAAACACTTTTTCTTCTATACCTATGTTTTCAAAAAAATCAATTAATGTATTTAATAATCTAGAATAATTGTTTTAAAATATTCTTATAATTTTTTATATTTTTTAAAAATATATATAAATGATTCTTCATGTTTATTTCGAAATAATGCACTTTTTGATTTCACCGAAAATGCGAAAGGAATGTTTGTTCTAATATGTACTAAATTAATATAATTTTCATAATTCATGAAGACAAAATGTTTGAAATTATCCCTTATATGTTTCAAAGTTAATTTTCAATGAAAATTATTTTCACAATATTTTATTTATTTTTAGTTTTAAAATGTGATTTAAAAAAAGGTTATATTCCTCAGAAAATATTCCATGTTATATTTCAAAATCATTTTACATCTAAGATGACATTCATTGATGTCACATAATATTTAATGGGGATATTATATATGGATACAATTCTTATTTTTTTCTCTTACTGGTTTATTTTTTTGAGGAAAATATGTTTATGAAACCCATTTTCCTTCCGTGGGTGATACAATGATAATAATCTTATAAAACATGGTTATGTTTTTCACATGAAATGATTTGATTAAATAATGAAATGATTACAGAACTTGTTTCTTTTCCATAGGTTTTTCTATGATTAAATGTTTCTAAAGACCATTTATTTTCATTGGTTTTAATATGGTTAATTCTTTATGATATTTTTTCACAAAAATATATGATTTTCCTTATTTAATGGGTGGGACCTATATCTTCTTCCAATGAATTGAGTAAATAGTTTTATATCATGAGATAAATATGACTGAAATTGGAATTGAATCTTTTTTAGTATGGTACTTTCCCTTCTACGATAGTCATGAGAGTGAACCATGACTACTATGATGTCTTGGGCAGTTAACCTTTTCCACTATTATAGTCTTGGGAGTGAACCATGAATACTAAGATAGTTTTGTGTGTTAACCCAATCCACTATTATAGTCTTGGAAATGAGTCTTGAATACTATGAAAATGATTTTCAATGCTTATCTAAATGCTAAAAATCTATGCCTTATTCAAATGTAATGTTCTCATGGATTAGGTTCTTTAATTACTTTACTATTCATATATCCTGAAATTCCATGATTCATGAATTCACACTAGTCTATAATTTTTTGTTTTCATGTTATGGTTTTCAAATGTTATTATAATGTTCTCATAACATTATTCTCAAGTTATTTAGATATATCCAATGTTTACCCTTCTTGAGAATCTAATTTCAACCATTCTTATGTCTCTTTTCCATATATTATGAAGAATGGTTTTATGTAGGATATGTTTATGAAGAGTAAAAATGTTATGATATTTATGAATGATGTTGAATAGAATTCATAAAATATAATATTTTTTTACCTAGTATCCAAATACACTAAACAATTAGAGTCCTCGAGAGATAATTTTGGAATGTTTTGAATATTCATCTAAAAATATTTGATATTTATGTATGACAAGTTGGGTCACTATTGTTAATGGGATAGGAATTAGTGTCTCCTTACATTTTAATAAAAATAAATGTAAGAGGGATTTATAAAAACATATCCCAACTTGAATAGTTATAAATCAAATGGAATTGCATAATGAGGGTGATTGAATATAGGAGAGAAAGAGAGGATCACTTACCTTTAGAGGATTTTTCTAAAATATTAGGATGATATTCATAAGAGAATAGGGGAACCCTGAGAGAGAGATATTGAGAGAAAAGAAGTTTAATGTCTTGATCAAATGGTTTGGAGTGAGCATGAATGACAGTTTTAGTGGGTTTATATAGAAAAAAGTGAGTATATTATTTATTAATTTCCAAGCATAGGTTTTGGACTATATAATAATGTAATGATAACCAAAAACCATCCCAAGTATCTTACAATGGTTTCTACCAAATTAAGTGGTTTTTATTATTTTAAATGGATATGATCCACACACATTAATGTAATTCCATCAATGATTTTCAAGTGAGTCATATCTATAAATAATTATTTTCAAAAGATTAAAATATGATATAGGTTTTTTAGGATTCATTAAAAGTTTATAAAATTAATCAAAGAAATTCAAAAACAAGTTATTTTAAAGGGTAAATATAATTTTTGTTATTGGTACTACCGATAGTATTTATTCCATCCCCATTCGGATTTTATGATGTCATAATACATCTTGTATTTAATTTCTACCAAAAAATTCAATTTTCTTCTAAAATAATGAAAATTTCACATTTGAATAATTTTTCCTTGATGATATTAAAAATAATAAATATTTTATCAATATAATTCTATAAATTTGAGAATTTACACTTCAAAATCTAGAATCCCCATTTATTGAAATATAATAGGATTTTTTAAAATAAAATTTGTCTCATCCTTATAAAATTTATATATGCCTTTAAAATATTATTTTATCATTTATATTAAACAAATATTATTTAATACTAATATTTTATAAATTTTTTTTTAAAATTCATCAAAAATTGTGTATTAATTTAAACTATATATTTCCAAAAAAATATTATTTTTTTGTCGTATAAAAATATAATTTTTAACAAACTCATTATTTAATCATTTAAAAATAACTGTTGAAAATCAATAAATATAATCCTGGTTTTATTTAAAATAAATTATTAAAAATCATAATTTTAGGGTATAGATTCTTATCTCATTATTTCACTTGTTAATTTACTAAGGGTATGTTGTGTGATGGTGAGATATTCATTGGGTGGTTCAGTGAACATGGTTTGGTCCATGATCTCTATGATCTTGAAATTCTCCCGTAAATAATTTCCCTCATTCTTTAGTTTTTGAATCTCATATTTTTCTTGGTCAAGGTAAAATCCCATCGATGTTATCTTTGTCAAAAACTATACTAAATAGACATGATAGGTTATGGTCCTATTGGTCAAAGGAATTGTATCTTCCATTTATGTCAACTAGAATTTATCATAACCCATAATATACTAATATTAATAGTCACTAAGAAATAATTTATTATCAATGGTTATGATTCATAACAATTCTCCATAATCCATGAGACTATAACTGTCCAAAAAAACAAATTTTGTACATGTTTTTTTAATAACTATATTCCTTGATGAGGTATTTATTTGTTAAAATAGTGTTCCATTTATAAAATCATGGTTCATTACATTGTTTTCCCCTTAAAAAATATATCCCATGAAATTTTCATTTAATACAACAAAATAGGTGAGGGAACATTTGTTTCATCACCCCTTATAGTTCCCATGTTGCTTCCTCAAACTTGTGGTTCTACCACAACACATGGACCGTGTGAGTTGTCTTGTTTCATTGAACTTTTTCTCTATGATCTACGATCTTCACCAGAAGCTAGTCATATGAAAGGTAACTCTCTAATGGTACCACCTCATTATTAAGTACATGTTTGGGTTCTATTATGCACTTCTTCAAGTGGTATACATGGATTACACTATGTACTTCAAATACTTTGGGGGAGATGATAGTCGATAGGACCCCACTCCCATGTGATCAAAGACCTAAAAGGGGGATGTATCTAGGACTATGAATTAACTACTTCCAAAACCCCAATAATTTCTTCCAAGAAGTTATATGTAGGAAATTTTTTTCTCCAACCTCATAATCAAAGTCTCATCAACTATTGACTATATTTATTTTCTACTGACATTGAGCTTATTTTAGCAGAAGTTGAATGGTTTGAAAATCCTCTATGATCTCTTAGATAACATCATATCCCACAAGATTCCTTTCTCCACATTTCTTCTAGTATGTTTCAGCCTGAATCCTATTTTTTGTATAGAGCCTCATAAAGTTCTCTTTTATTGGTTTAATGGAAATTTTGGTTATATGAGAACTCTACTAGGAAAAATTGTGGATCCTAAAATCCTTGTAAATCCATTCTACATGATCTCAACATATCCTCTAGAGTTTGAGTGGTTTTTTACTAATCATCCATCTGAGGGAGATAATTACTTAAAATTGTTTTATTATATCCAACACTTGATAAAGGCTTATCCAGATCCTTGAGGTAATTATCTGATATAAATTTGATATAATAGAGAGTGCAATTCCATGATGTATTACCACTTAACTTATGTATATATTGGAGAGTTGTTCAAGAGAGAAATCATTCTTCTTATTTATGAAATGTTCCAACATTGTAATGTGGTTGACTATCACCAAGATGGAATTATTACCTTTAGGGGTCCTAGGGATTCCTATGATCAAATATATTGTTATGTTTTCCCATTTATATACTATTATGGTAAAAAATTCGCATACCCTAAGAATTATTCCATTCCTTCTTTAGTTATTTCCATACCAAACATTGAGATACAAACTCTAAAATCTCACTGTTCATGTTATCTCACCAGAGATTTTGCATCAAATATATATACATCATAGTCCATTATCAAAGAATATAGAATCATGAGATATTAATATAATAGATATGTTCACTCATCAGTCTTGGTTTTGATAGGACACATATCGAGAATCCTCATCCTGGGTAATTTTGCGGGATCCTTTTTACTCAGAGAATCATTCACTTTATTTACTTTCAAAAGATATTAATGGATTGAAAATTCATAACCCTGATTATCTCTAACCACCTCTATTGGAATATACTATTATCCTTCTATGTGAATATATACTTGAGGATTTTGTGATCCATATATATGTCATAGGTTCTCCCAATATATATAATGTCTCCAAATCATATACATGAAGATGACTATGTACAATTCTATATCATGTTTTGGGTAGTTTTACTCATTGGTCTTTAATTGGATGGAGGAATAAGAAATCATTTTTTCATCTATAATGAGTACGAAACCCAATACCCTTTTGGGAACATTACTTTATATCACAAATCTATCTACACTGGTGGGTAATGTGAGCATAGGCACATTGATTATCCAATCCTTGAGATCATAGAAGCTTTCTTTACATTCATAAACATAGAAAAACATGAATACTATATGGGTAATTTTTTAGTGGGATTGATAATCATGATAAATATATCAAAATTTGAGGATAGTGACAAATTAATCGAAGTCAAATACTGATTTTTTTCATAGATTTTGGTCTGGACAATACTTCAATTGCCTCTATTTTTGATGGTTCGATAAATATCCCATTTACTGTAATGAAATTCCTAGAAAATTTTACAAGATCAAAATTAAAGTCACATTTATTGTACTTATAATTTAACTTTTTTATCCACAAGGTGTTTAGAATTGTATTAATATCCTTCTCATGTTCCTCCTTGGTTTTAGAGAAAATAAAAATATCATTTGTAAATACTAGCATAAATTTTTTGAGTTAATCCCAAGAGACTATATTCATCATTTCCATGATTTTCACTAATGCATTAGTGATTCAAAAATAGAAATAATATGAACCCATATTTATCATACCATGTATGAAAATATGTCTTGTGGATATCCTCCTTCATCAATGTTTCTTAATAAAGCCCAAACTAAATATTCACCTTAGATATGTATCGTTCTCCACGTAGCTGATCAAAGAAGTCACCAATCTATGGAATATGATAACTATTATTTAAAATGATCTAATTGATCTCATCATAATCAGTACATAGGTGCATTTTTCATCCTTCTTCTTGATTTAGAGGACTGTTTCACCCTATGGCATATCACATATGTGTATAAACCCATTCTCTAGATTCCCCAAAAACTGTTTCATTGTCTACTCAAGTTAATAAATGGAAACTCTATATGGAGTCTTGAATATTGATAAATCATTGATTATAAGATCAATTGAGAACTCAACTTTACGACTATGAGGAAGACCAAAAAAAATTCAGCAAACATATATGTGAATTCTTATAAAATTGAATGGACACCAAGGATGTTCTATTCCTTAGTCTCGGTAATTTTGGATTGATATTCTTGATCACAAGGAAATAATATCCATGTTTTAGATATTTGTAACAAATAAGACTCATCGTCCACCTTGAACTTATATAGAATCAGAGGGCATGTTGTGATATGGAGGGTAATTTAATTCTCTAAACAGTATATAATGTCTATATACAAGGAATTATAATCCATTCATAAAATATAATTTAATTCCACTAAGAGGAGTATTTTATTGTTTTCTAGAAAATTATGAAGGAAAAAATTGGATAGGGAGAGTTATATACTTGGGATTCATCAATTGACCCATTTATTATATTCTTTGATAAAACAACTTCAATGTATTTTGTATGTTTTTGAATATTTATTCTAAGATTGTATAGTTCAAAAGAATCCATATAACCAAAATCAAATAGTATTTTTACTATCATTAGATGTAGAAAAAGCATACCTATCAATAGTTGATTTTTGGGATCCAACTCAGCTATTTTGGTGGAACATGCTCACCTTTTAACTATAGGACTTATAGGTTGTTGAAATCAGTTATCCTTGAAAACCCTCGATATAGAGTGTTGATTCCCATAGTTTCCCTTTTATTTTTAGTTGAAACACTAGACACTAGAATGAGGGATTAAGGAATAATTCATTTCTTCCATCACATTAGTGGGTTTCTCCTATCATTAATTTCTAGCTAGCTTCCCTTTCTTACCGAACAAAAAACATTTCATTTTCCCCTTTAGCCAATATTTTAGGTTCCTCTTCTCACACTATTAACAAGTTTTAATATTATCTTTCTTACCACCATTATATTATTAAATTGAAATGCCATCATTAAAATATAATCTCTCATACTTATCTATCTTCCTAGGAGACCTTGATATTTTTTTTATCTTCATTACATCATTAAGGGAAAATTTGTAAACATCCACATAGCTATCAAAGTCACAAATAAACATCTATTTTTTACAGATTCGAATTTACCCTGAAAAATTATAATTTAATATTAATTTATATATAAATGTAAAATCCAAAAAAAATTGAATTATTTTGAGGGTTTCCTTGTATTCCACAATGGATTCATCATTCTATTGCTTGAGGTTAAGGAAATATAGCTCCATTTTTTGTCATAGAGTGTGAGAAAATTTTTTTACAAAAAAAAATTGTAATTAATTCCACTCCATAGATTTAATCACCCCATCAAGCCTATTATTTTTTACCAACGTTCACCATTGATTGGTTTCCCCACTTAATATGATAAATATCTAGAACAATATTCTATTTCTTAGAGAGTTAGTTAATGGTAAAAATATTTTCAATAGAGTTTATCCACTGCTATGTGATTAAGGGATCATATGATCCACTGAATGTTGGAGGCTTTTATAGCATAAAATTATCAATTTGAAGATTCCCTTTATTATTGACATATTATAATTTTTTATGATTTATGTATCTATAAAAAAATGAGTCTATTGAGAAATTAATGTCACGATGATTGTGGTTTCTGCTCCTATAGGGTTGGGAATCTCATTTGGTTTGTCATCACATTTCCCCTCACATTGGGGTTTCGAATTGGTTCATCCTATTTTTCCCATTGACTAGAATTAAACGGTGAGACTGTTTTAACTATTAAAGAAACAAATTGTTAACCATGATCATTGAAGGTATAACTCCTCAATAACATACAATCTCTAACCTATAAATCTGTATCATTCAATCTATGTTATCTATAACCTATTTCATAGCATAAAATTATACTGGAATTTTTGTTCCCAAAATAGTGAATCATATAGAGAATGTAAATTTACCAGATAATATCACCTGGTAGTGTCAAAATAGGTTTGAATCATGCCCAATTTTCTTGAACTAGGTTATTATTGAGTCTATCTCAATTCTCCCTTTTAGGGGTTATTACCCTAGTTACCTCTATGCCATAGAAACATCAACTTGAAGTGGCTAGAAGTTGATGTATTTTATTGGAATCAAATTACCCTATATATTACCAAAATTTTGTAATTTTTTCCTATATTTAGTAGTATCTATATGTATTTGACTAGAGTTTCATCATCATAATCCTAAAAAAAACTAGTCATTGCCTCTAATACAATCTATGAAAACTATATCGTTAATACAACTTAATTCAGGATTTATTACACAATTTTACACATTATACAACAAATAATAGCATGAAACTAAGTGTATATGAAAAATTATGTATATATAATAACACCTTGTAACCAAAATACAACCTAATTATTAAAAACATCCTTATCATGTTCCTAAAATTCCATCATTGATCTAAAACATCTTTTGATAACTTGTTGATGTCAATGAGAATATTTTGAGATATAAAGAGTAGAAAGGTAATAATAAAATCATAACATCAGTTAAATCAGTGAATATGATCCAAGAGGCATATCAAGGTAACATAGGTTGTGTGAGAATCAAAATCTTGAATAATGAGGCACGATATAAGATGATAGAATAAAGGTGACATACGATTGTGGAAGCAACAAAAAAATGACATCATAAACATAAGTCAAGGATAAACTATATGAAAAAATAACATATCATGGTTATTATAATATCATGTTCCCAATACATGGCCTCTCATGAGAAAAAAATCAAATCCTAATGCATTATACGACTATATAATTCTGAGCCCACACATCACATTAATATCATCTACAAGAATAATTGTGTCACATATATCATACAACATAAGAATTTATTTCATCAATTGAAAACCAATATTAATGATTTTAGTTTAAATAAATTTGAAATAAATAATAAATTATGTATAGATAAAATTTGGTGAATATCGTTGAGTGGAATGGAGATGAGTTATCACTACATAAATGTAGGTTATAGAAAGTGGATGGATAATTTTATCAGCATAACATGTGTAAATAATGGTTTATAGAAGGGTTAAATGATTGGTGAAGAGTTATCTAATTACTTGCGAATAGAATGGAAATTTAAAGGGATGTATAAAAAATATATCCCCACTTGATAAAACAAAAATTAAAACACTTGTCATAAATAATGTTATTGAATACTGAGGAGAAGAAGAGGATTGATTACCTTAGGATGACACATATAAAATCCTGGGAGGGGCTTCTTAAGATATTGGGGGAACCTTAAGAGCAATATATAGAGGGAAATTAAGTTCAATTTTATGTTAAAATGGTTATAAGTGATGAGGAATGGGATTCTGAGAGGGGTTATATAGAAAAATAGAGGATAAATCTTTATTAATATCCAAATGTAGGGTTCAGAATCAATTTGATAATGTAATCAAAAACAAAAATATCCAATGATTTTTCCCATGGATTCTTCTAAAGGGGAGTGTTATTTTATATGATAATTCGAAAAATTTGAACACATTAAAAAAATTATATGGGGATTTGTAAGTGATTAACGTATATAAAAACATGATGTTGAAACCTTGAAATATAATAGAGGTTTTGGAGGATTCATTAAGTGTTTATAAAATGAATAAAATAACATCAAAAAAAATTATTTTAAAGGGTTAATAAAATTTTGGATATGTATACTATTTTTAGTATTTATTACATAAATTAAGGTATTTTATGATGTAAGAATCTATAATAAATAATTATTCCATATTTTATTTTTAACTAAAAATCAACTCTCTCGAAATGTTGTGAAAAAACCACCATTTGATAATTAAAAAATACTAAGTTAAAAAATAATATTTAATTGATGAAAATAATTCTCTAAATATGAAAATTTTTAGTTTTAAATAAAAATCCCCATTTATTAAAAATACTATTTATTGACAAAATCAATTTTATGTCCCTTATAAAAATTACAACTGACTTCATAGAATTGTATTATAATTTATTTTTAATAAATATTATATAATAATAATATTTTATTTAAATATATTTTTAAATAAAATTAATTTAATTAATCACAAAGAGTTTTTTTATTGAAAATATTATTTCCAATTAATACAATTTTCAGTTCATTTTATAAAAATCTAATTTTTATAGAATATCATATAACTTCTTTATGTTGGGTGGTGATGGGCCCTCACTTGAGGGTCTATGAGTTCCTCAATACTCATGAAATTCTTGATGCCTGATTCCAGATATTTCTTCATCGAATAAATGGTTTTATTTCAACTATACCTGTAACGCCCCAAGATTTTATGAAAAATATTCTTTTTAATTTCATTAATGTCTTGTGTTGTACGCTACAACAAAAGAAGCTTTCACAATACGCATCCTTGACTTTCCTTCCGTTACACGCAATCGCGACCTTCCTCGATAGCGTGTGTAGTACGCAATACTGAGTTTCACGAAACAACGATATGCTATTAAAATATTATTAAAACTAGCCGTTATGAATAGTAATAACCACTTTTTGGAAATTTTGTAAATTTTATTTTTCAAAATGGAATTCATTTTTGGATTCGGAGTATCGAATTTAGCCTAAGGTGAAATTTTGGTACTTTTCGGATAACTTTCATATTCTAATGAATAGTGAAAATTACTAAATTATAATTAAAAACAACTTTTTTAATCGAAATAATTAATAGTGATAAATTATTAATTTGAGTGGTTTTAAAGTATATTTAGAATATATTTTTACAATTTAATACAATTTTGGTCATTGTTTGTAATTTCACATTTAAACCAGACATAATCAAGTGTCAATCTTTTGATAGATTTTGTTTCTTAAAAAAACACGCTATTTGTTTTAACAGCGGGATTTAATTATAAAATTAATTAATGCAACTTCTATGTTATGAATTTGGTAAAATAGACTTCATTTTTGAATTCGGAATATGAAATATAGCTTAGGATGAAATTTTGGCATTTTTCTGAAAACTTTCAATTTTTGATGAATAGTGAAACCACTAAGTGGTAGGTTAAAAACGGAATTTTGCATAAAACTTAATTTTACCGCTTCTGTGAATGGAATTTCGAAAATCCGAGAGACACGGTTAATATCAAGGACTAAAATGTGGTTCAATGGGATGAAAATAATTTTTTGGTGAATAGTAACTTTTTACTTTTTTTACCACGGTTAATAGTAAATAGGGTAACTAAGGGTAAATATGATATTAATATTACCCTAACACATGTCCTAATTCTATTGGACAAGTGTAATTCGACCAAAAACAAACTTAGGAATAAAATATGACCATTTAGGCCCACTTGGATTAGATTAGGACATTTATTATTAATTTATTTAAAGAAGGGTTAAAATAGTTAAAATCAAAGTTTAATAAGTAAATCATTTTTAATATGGGGTTATACATAAGATAAATTAGACTATAAATATTCATTAGAAAGCTAAAAAGATTTCCTACATGATGGTATTTTATTTGTAATTTTTAGACAGCATATAATATAATTTATCTATGACACAAAGATGATGCAGTAATTATCTTATTAATGAAATATTGACATAATTGATAATATAAATACCAAAATAAAAGTAATTTAAGACTTTTTATGAATTCCACTAATTTTATAGGTTACTCTGATATATTAGTGTTGATTTAATCAACTTGGTTCGAATATATAATTCTTTTATGACTTTCAAAAAAATCATATATCAAATAGTGTCAAAATTGACACAAAATAGTTTTTAAATCAAATATTATATTATTAATTGTTATTTTATTCCTAAAAATCTAAGGTTCGGACAAATGACTTAGATAAGGATATATTTATTAATAATATACAATTTGGGGTTCGTTTGGCATGTTATAGTAAGTGTATTAACCATATAGTGAAAGAAAACAAAAAGACACGGTAAAAGTTAAATTATTTAACTTAGAGTTAAATCTAATTGATAAGGTTTAAAATAAGATCCAAACATGTATAAATTTGATTTGTTGATGAGATTACAACCCTATCTCATCTAAGCTTCGAATATGAGTCATTTTTGGAGGTTTTTAAGTGGGGTTATATTTATTATAAATTAGTATTTTTAAGAATTCCTAAGGTGCCCCTCTCCTCCCTTATAAAAGGACACCTCCTCCCCCTCCTCCTCACACCAATTTGAGCACTCAAGCTCGGCCAACCCCTGCCAAAATCCCTTCTCCACTTCCCTAGCAACATCCTAGAGGTTCTGGTCTTCCTCAAAGACCAATTCTAGTGCCCTAAGAGGAGGTCTCAAAGAGGCACTTCAAAGAAGAGGTAATTACCGTTACCAATTCTTTCATCTTTATTTCTTCTTCCACTTCTTCTTCTTAGGTTGTTTCATTATGAAGTAATAACATCAGTATCACTCATATACTGATATGTTATTATAAGTATGAAACAACCCTATTTCACCATCTATCCATCCTACGGAAAAAGAAATCACCGCGTGTGCGTACGTACGGAATACCGTCTCCACGCCGTGGTGTAATCTATTTTCCACCACCACCTTACATGGATGGGTATAATGGTGTAAAGAATAACTATACATAGTTATTACAACATCATAATGATTCTGATATATTTTATAATCCACTCCAATTCAATTCAATATTTATAGAAATGATATCATCGCTCGTGCGTACGTACGGAATACCGTCTCCACGACGCGATGAGATTCATTCTCCATGTTAACCATTTAAGAATGATTATAATGTATATATAAGAAATAATAATGAAATACATGACATTATAAAGCTACTGTATTTATGTATATATATATACATATGTATGTCATCTACTTACTTCCATTTCAAGACAATAAGGAAAGAAAAACAGCGTTCATGCGTACGTACGGACTACCGTCTCCATGAACGGTGTTTTTCATTTTATTTATCTATCTATTATATATATATATATACTGAATATATATGATATATAAATCATATTTTATATTCTGGAAGTAAGTAAATCATGATATAAGTAATAATGATGTCAAGAACAACAAGTCAAAACACCTACGATAAATGAAACGATTTTACCCAAAACGCTTCTTTAACATGGAATTTACAAAAGAACGGGTAATATAATGTCATAAGTGAACCATATATGATATCATAACAATGAATATGATTCTGTAATAAGTCAATTACATTATTTAAATCATTATACAGGAGGTTCGGACACATACAAAGCAAATTGGACCTAAGGTAAGGGAAATATCACAATCTCATTTTTATCTGAGATTGTTTATTCGTAAGTATTTAATGGGGTGTATTTTATCATCCACATCCATGTTCCCTCAATATGTAATATTATTTCCATCCACCTACAATTGTTTAAATCCAATTTTACCCTTCTATGAGTTTTTAGTAAAGGATATGAAAGGAATCTTTTTTCGTTTTTCGTACGAGGTACTTTTTGACTTTTCCGACAAAAGTACGAAGAATGTTTTTTTTAACTTATACGGCACGAACGGATTTCTACTGTTTTATAAAGCCTTATTTTCATGAAGCTTCCTCTAAAATATTTCATGACTATTTTCAATAAAATCTCTTTCTTTTAAAATTGCATGATGTTTTGTGAAAAGAAATTGATTTTGAAGAAGAAAGGATATTTTCCTCAAGAATTCAATTCAAGTGTTTTATCAAAATTATTTTCCATATAAGATAATAAAGGGTTCTGTTTCTATCTATATTTTTACATTGATTTGACTATGTTGGGATGAAATTATGTTTATGAATTCCTTTATCTTATATGAATGGTTTTATGATGTCATGTTGTTTAAGAATCCCATTTTTATTACATGGGTTATGAAATGATGTATGATTTATGATTTTGTGGCACACATAAGAAAGGATTCATTAAGAGATGGGTGGGACCTATATCTCCCTCCAATGCATTGGGTAAAGATTTCATATCTCATGATATAGACATGGCTGGAATGGTAGGTTATACCGGTTCAGTGAAACATGACTGAAACGAGGATTACTCGATTCAGAAAGGGACTTTGTCCACTAAGATAGTCTTGGAAATGAGTCTTGACTAACAAGAAATGATTCTCTATGATTATTTGTGTATTCCACAATGAGTAATGTTTTAAGTTATGATTTCATTTCACTACTATGATTTATCCCATGTTATGAAATTATGCTCTCTTTTGCAGGTTAAGATTTCCAAAAATGTTATGTTCTTATGAAAATTATGTGATTGATATTTCCTTTGTTTACCCTTACTGAGCATTTGAGCTCACCCTTTTATGTTTTCTTTTCCCCAGGATATAAAGAAAGGTTTTAGGTAGAAAAAAGGGATGACCTTTATGGGAGATATTGAAGAACTTTCACCACGATTAGAAGATTACGTTCCGAGTTTCCAAAGACACTAAACTATTACGATCCTTTAGTGTGTGTTTTTGTTATGTACTAAGTATTCCGCAAATGTAATGTAATGTCCATGTACGTCAAGATACGGGTCTCTACAGTTGGTATCAGAGGAAAGGTTTAGTCAACCTTTGGAAACTAGGATGCGAGAACTTTAGTGAGATCCCTAGAGATATTTCTAAGGTATGTCTAGGGATGTCTCTAAGGTTAAGTATACGCATAGGTTATAGTCCTAGAATTACGCTTACGATCTTCGAATTTAACCTAAGATGTTAGATATTGAGGGTACTAACCCTTTATTATGTTGTTTTCCCTAGCATGATTTTTGCCTCTCACACAATTCTTTTGGGGTTTTAGACGATGGCTGGAACCCGAAGGAACCGTGTTAATGCGGAATGTGATGGGCAATGCAATGATTGTACCCCTGAGCAACCAAACGATATAGGAGCTGGAATGCAAAATCTTGTAGCCATGATCACACAACTTTCTCAAGCTATGAATCATGCAGGACTTCCAAACGAGCAAAGGAAGGAGCAACATTCTGTTGAATCCTTCATGAGGCAGCGTCCACCTTCTTTCAGTGGGTCTACTGATCCATTAGTTGCTGAACAATGGATTAGTACTACTGAAAAGATATTTTCAGTTCTTCAATGTTCTGAACATGATAAAGTCATCCTAGCAGTGTATCGTTTGAAAGGAGATGCTGATCAATGGTGGAATCTTATTAAGAATACAAGGCAAAGGGATGAAATTGAGTCTATGGAATGGGACGAGTTCAAGAACTTATTTTTCAATAAGTACTTCCCTCGTATTCTTCGAACAAAGATGGAGAAAGAGTTTCTTGAACTGAAGCAAAGGGACGATGAATCTGTTGGTACCTATGAAGCAAATTTTACAAGACTTGCTAGGTATGCTTCTTGAATTATCATCCAACCTGAAAGTAAAGTTGATCGATTTTTCAGTGGCTTAAAACCAAGTCTTCGAAGGGCATTAGCTATAAGAGACTTCAATAGCTATGAAGAAATTGTGCGTTGTGCTATCAAGGTAGAAATGGAAGTTGGTGTTACATATCCATCTCATGGTTTTGACAAGAAACGAAAGATGGAGTTCAAGGAGAAATCTCAGAATAATGGTGAAAAGAAGATGAATGTTTCCTTATGCACAAAGTGTGGAAAGAAGCATGGTGGAGATTGTCTAAAAGGGACTAGAAAATGTTTTAAGTGTGGAAAAGAAGGTCATCGAGCAGCTGAGTGTCGAAGTAATGGAAAAAGGGTTTCTAATGATAAAGCAAACACTGTAGAGAACGCACTGCCAACACTTCAATGCTTCAAGTGCAAGGAAATGGGGCATTATGCTAATAATTGCCCTAATCCAAGGGTTAGTGATGATCAACATGAGCAACCACTGAAGGCAAAGGACAAAGGGAAATCACATGCGATCACTATTGGCAATGTTGAATATGACAACGATGTGGTGGAATGATTAAGTGTTTATGTAATGGGATTCCAAAATAATGTTGTATCATTGAGTATTGCAATATTTATTGATGTGGTATTCAAAGTGATTGAGATATTTTTTTTGGAAATAAGATGATATGCGCATAATGAAGACGAGAAAATGAAATGTTTAATAGTATTCATGAGCTCATGATTGATATAAGGACTAAGTGATATCATGGTTTGAGTATAAATAATTTTGAGGATTTTGGTATGTGTAAAGTGTTAACTTTTAACTGCATTCAAGTTTTCACTAAGGTTCAATGGCTATTCAAGAGTATACATGATTAAGGACTTTGAATGTTTGGAATGTGACCAAAAAAAAACATATCTTATGATATATGGGGATCAACGATGATATTAAATCTCTGGTAATTGTTTTCACTATGTTATGAGAGTGGACTGCAGTATTATGGATAAGCCTAAAGATTGGAATGGATTGTGTTGGATGATATTATTGATGGGATGTTATAGTAGTTTTGGAAAAAGGACAACCTGCAGGACGGGCGACAGCCCATCGCTCCGGACAAGGCTGTGGGAATCGAACCCACAACCGAAGTGCGACTGGCCTTTATCGCCTACCACTGACCTACAGGAAGTCCCTGTTTAGTAGAAACTAGTTTTATTATATTAAGCAGTATGATATATGAAGTATAAGTCCATTTTAGGAACCATATATGATTAATCTCACTATAGATCGACTTATGTATATAAGTTTTGCTAACCTTTTGTTTGAGACAGATGGAATGACCTGTCATTCTATCACATGATCTGCTAACACATCACGAATAACAAATTCAACTTCATTTATTTAAGAGATGAAGTAGAAATTGTTCAAGGCACGAACAAAAGTGATATTTTACCAAAATAAAGTAAGTATTTATTCTAAGCAAATTTTCAACTTTAGGGAAATGATCTTGAAAACCAAAAATGTTGTCCTAGTGATCTTATACCTGATGAATCAGATGGTACCTTATATCATCACAAATCTATGGATTTGTGATTACTGGCTTTTCCATAGCCATGTTCTCTACCACTCTCCATCAGAACATGATGGTTAGATTTTTCTTCCATATCCATATTTTCACCTATGTGGAAACCCAGTGATTAGAATATTTGGGTAATCGTTACATTTCATACTTTAGTTTTTAAAGCCATGTTTTGGTATTCCTTTTTACGATGTGGGTTTCTATCAAAGAAAATTTTGAATAGTAAACCATTTATAACCCCGACGAATTTCGAGGGCGAAATTCATTTTAAGGGGGGTAGAATGTAACGCCCCAAGATTTTATGAAAAATATTCTTTTTAATTTCATTAATGTCTTGTGTTGTACGCTACAACAAAAGAAGCTTTCACAATAAGCATCCTTGACTTTCCTTCCGTTACACGCAATCGCGACCTTCCTCGATAGCGTGTGTAGTACGCAATACTGAGTTTCACGAAACAACGATATGCTATTAAAATATTATTAAAACTAGCCGTTATGAATAGTAATAACCAATTTTTGGAAATTTTGTAAATTTTATTTTTCAAAATGGAATTCATTTTTGGATTCGGAGTATCGAATTTAGCCTAAGGTGAAATTTTGGTACTTTTCGGATAACTTTCATATTCTAATGAATAGTGAAAATTACTAAATTATAATTAAAAACAACTTTTTTAATCGAAATAATTAATAGTGATAAATTATTAATTTGAGTGGTTTTAAAGTATATTTAGAATATATTTTTACAATTTAATACAATTTTGGTCATTGTTTGTAATTTCACATTTAAACCAGACATAATCAAGTGTCAATCTTTTGATAGATTTTGTTTCTTAAAAAAACACGCTATTTGTTTTAACAGCGGGATTTAATTATAAAATTAATTAATGCAACTTCTATGTTATGAATTTGGTAAAATAGACTTCATTTTTGAATTCGGAATATGAAATATAGCTTAGGATGAAATTTTGGCATTTTTCTGAAAACTTTCAATTTTTGATGAATAGTGAAACCACTAAGTGGTAGGTTAAAAACGGAATTTTGCATAAAACTTAATTTTACCGCTTCTGTGAATGGAATTTCGAAAATCCGAGAGACACGGTTAATATCAAGGACTAAAATGTGGTTCAATGAGATGAAAATAATTTTTTGGTGAATAGTAACTTTTTACTTTTTTTACCACGGTTAATAGTAAATAGGGTAACTAAGGGTAAATATGATATTAATATTACCCTAACACATGTCCTAATTCTATTGGACAAGTGTAATTCGACCAAAAACAAACTTAGGAATAAAATATGACCATTTAGGCCCACTTGGATTAGATTAGGACATTTATTATTAATTTATTTAAAGAAGGGTTAAAATAGTTAAAATCAAAGTTTAATAAGTAAATCATTTTTAATATGGGGTTATACATAAGATAAATTCGACTATAAATATTCATTAGAAAGCTAAAAAGATTTCCTACATTATGGTATTTTATTTGTAATTTTTAGACAGCATATAATATAATTTATTTATGACACAAAGATGATGGAGTAATTATCTTATTAATGAAATATTGACATAATTGATAATATAAATACCAAAATAAATGTAATTTAAGACTTTTTATGAATTCCACTAATTTTCTAGGTTACTCTGATATATTAGTGTTGATTTAATCAACTTGGTTCGAATATATAATTCTTTTATGACTTTCAAAAAAATCATTTATCAAATAGTGTCAAAATTGACACAAAATAGTTTTTAAATCAAATATTATATTATTAATTGTTATTTTATTCCTAAAAATCTAAGGTTCGGCCAAATGACTTAGATAAGGATATATGTATTAATAATATACAATTTGGGGTTCGTTTGGCATGTTATAGTAAGTGTATTAACCATATAGTGAAAGAAAACAAAAAGACACGGTAAAAGTTAAATTATTTAACTTAGAGATAAATCTAATTGATAAGGTTTAAAATAAGATCCAAACATGTATAAATTTGATTGGTTGATGAGATTACAACCCTATCTCATCTAAGCTTCGAATATGAGTCATTTTTGGAGGTTTTTAAGTGGGGTTATATTTATTATAAATTAATATTTTTAAGAATTCCGAAGGTGCCCCTCTCCTCCCTTATAAAAGGACACCTCCTCCCCCTCCTCCTCACACCAATTTGAGCACTCAAGCTCGGCCAACCCCTGCCAAAATCCCTTCTCCACTTCCCTAGCAACATCCTAGAGGTTCTGGTCTTCCTCAAAGACCAATTCTAGTGCCCTAAGAGGAGGTCTCAAAGAGGCACTTCAAAGAAGAGGTAATTACCGTTACCAATTCTTTCATCTTTATTTCTTCTTCCACTTCTTCTTCTTAGGTTGTTTCATTATGAAGTAATAACATCAGTATCACTCATATACTGATATGTTATTATAAGTATGAAACAACCCTATTTCACCATCTATCCATCCTACGGAAAAAGAAATCACCGCGTGTGCGTACATACGGAATACCGTCTCCACGCCGTGGTGTAATCTATTTTCCACCACCACCTTACATGGATGGGTATAGTGGTGTAAAGAATAACTATACATAGTTATTACAACATCATAATGATTCTGATATATTTTATAATCCACTCCGATTCAATTCAATATTTATATAAATGATATCATCGCTCGTGCGTACGTACGGAATACCGTCTCCACGACGCGATGAGATTCATTCTCCATGTTAACCATTTAAGAATGATTATAATGTATATATAAGAAATAATAATGAAATACATGACATTATAAAGCTACTGGATTTATGTATATATATATACATATGTATGTCATCTACTTACTTCCATTTCAAGACAATAAGGAAAGAAAAACAGCGTTCATGCGTACGTACGGACTACCGTCTCCATGAACGGTGTTTTTCATTTTATTTATCTATCTATTATATATATATATATACTGAATATATATGATATATAAATCATATTTTATATTCTGGAAGTAAGTAAATCATGATATAAGTAATAATGATGTCAAGAACAACAAGTCAAAACACCTACGATAAATGAAACGATTTTACCCAAAACGCTTCTTTAACATGGAATTTACAAAAGAACGGGTAATATAATGTCATAAGTGAACCATATATGATATCATAACAATGAATATGATTCTGTAATAAGTCAATGACATTATTTAAATCATTATACAGGAGGTTCGGACACATACAAAGCAAATTGGACCTAAGGTAAGGGAAATATCACAATCTCATTTTTATCTGAGATTGTTTATTCGTAAGTATTTAATGGGGTGTATTTTATCATCCACATCCATGTTCCCTCAATATGTAATATTATTTCCATCCACCTAAAATTGTTTAAATCCAATTTTACCCTTCTATGAGTTTTTAGTAAAGGATATGAAAGGAATCTTTTTTCGTTTTTCGTACGAGGTACTTTTTGACTTTTCCGACAAAAGTACGAAGAATGTTTTTTTTTTAACTTATACGGCACGAACGGATTTCTACTGTTTTATAAAGCCTTATTTTCATGAAGCTTCCTCTAAAATATTTCATGACTATTTTCAATAAAATCTCTTTCTTTTAAAATTGCATGATGTTTTGTGAAAAGAAATTGATTTTGAAGAAGAAAGGATATTTTCCTCAAGAATTCAATTCAAGTGTTTTATCAAAATTATTTTCCATATAAGATAATAAAGGGTTCTGTTTCTATCTATATTTTTACATTGATTTGACTATGTTGGGATGAAATTATGTTTATGAATTCCTTTATATTATATGAATGGTTTTATGATGTCATGTTGTTTAAGAATCCCATTTTTATTACATGGGTTATGAAATGATGTATGATTTATGATTTTGTGGCACACATAAGAAAGGATTCATTAAGAGATGGGTGGGACCTATATCTCCCTCCAATGCATTGGGTAAAGATTTCATATCTCATGATATAGACATGGCTGGAATGGTAGGTTATACCGGTTCAGTGAAACATGACTGAAACGAGGATTACTCGATTCAGAAAGGGACTTTGTCCACTAAGATAGTCTTGGAAATGAGTCTTGACTAACAAGAAATGATTCTCTATGATTATGTGTGTATTCCACAATGAGTAATGTTTTAAGTTATGATTTCATTTCACTACTATGATTTATCCCATGTTATGAAATTATGCTCTCTTTTGCAGGTTAAGATTTCCAAAAATGTTATGTTCTTATGAAAATTATGTGATTGATATTTCCTTTGTTTACCCTTACTGAGCATTTGAGCTCACCCTTTTATGTTTTCTTTTCCCCAGGATATAAAGAAAGGTTTTAGGTAGAAAAAAGGGATGACCTTTATGGGAGATATTGAAGAACTTTCACCACGATTAGAAGATTACGTTCCGAGTTTCCAAAGACACTAAACTATTACGATCCTTTAGTGTGTGTTTTTGTTATGTACTAAGTATTCCGCAAATGTAATGTAATGTCCATGTACGTCAAGATACGGGTCTCTACAATACCTATATACTAGGATATAAATTGAATTCTAAACAAGGATGATAAGGATGTATTCATTATATATTGTGTTTTAATGTGTTAAATAACTAATATTGGAAAGGGAGATCATAAAGTACAGACTTATCTGATAGTTATTTATGATTGTGACTTGACAGTCAGATTAATTAAAATCTATTTGAAAATGTTTCCTCACTTTTTTATATGTGTTTAATAACATGGTTAATCTGTTTTTTAAAGTATGTCCACCGCAAGGTTCATTGATCCTAGACCATTTTTCATTGTGATCATACCCGCTAGAAGTAACTCAAATATATGGACGTCCTATACAAAACCCACCATGGGAGGTGAGTATGAGTCACTCACTTAGTGACTTGGCCTAGAAATAAATATGTATTCCTAGGATGGGCATAGATACAACCTTTGAATAATCAACATTTCAATGATAAATCAGGTGATAGGTGTGGGGAGATATTCAAAGCCTGATCACATGGGTTCCTTTTAATGAACTCATAGACTCTTTGGTCCACCTCTAATACATGTTCACGACCATTTTCTCTGGTGTTTTTGAATATTAAGAACCCTAATCCATTTTGATGAGTTAGAAACCACTAGAGAGCAGAGTAAGTCTTTTTAATTGATATTATCAACCGCATATCCCTCATCTTTGGAAATCTAATGCCAAAATGAGGCCTCAACCAATTACTCCTAGCATAAAATGGAAATTGTGAGTCACCAAAATTTATTCAATATTGGAATAACTAAAATTTATAGGATTTAAAACAAAGTTGTCTCGACTAAGTTACATGGATAATGTTATGGATAATATAGAAACCAAGAATCAGAGGCTCATTGATGTGGAATATAAGGGTATAATATTTACTATTTCTTGAATAGAGAAACTGTAACAGGTTGAAGAGGCAACGATTTCATCCGTATGTGAATTGGGATAATCCATAGTTGATTTGGGATAATAGGGGATATATCTCAAGGATAATATTAATCTCATCTTTTTATAATAATTGTAATTTATAATTCCTCCTTTTTTAGGGGATCATGGGACAAACTTTATATTGTGGATATTCCTCCCAATTTTTAAACCACTAATGAATTAAATAAATTCAATCCCATATGTTTCTCTTATAATTTTGTTATATAATTTTTTTCTAATAACTGTGTCTTGATATACCTATATCTTGAAAACATGGGGAAATTTTATGTTTCTATTAAATTTTGTAACGCCCCGACCCCAGTTACCTAGAGTCGGTGCATTATTACATAACATCGGCATGATCACAAAAGATCATGTCTCGAAAGACCGATTAGTTTAGTAGCCTTGGAATCACTAGATATATTCATAAAGTTTACATTATATCATAAAGTGAAAACTACATCATCATCTTGTCACTACAGTTATATCCCCTTATACTATCCCTACAGGTCATTCATTAAATACTTCTTCACATCTTGGGAAAAATAAAACATTGAAAGGGGAGAGCTCAGATGCTCAGTAAAGATAATAATATAGTAGAAACTTTCATAAATAAGCATAATCATTTAAGGCAATGTATAAATAAAACAAAAGTCTTTAAAACTTGAACTTTAGCATAATATGGAAAAGATAAAATGAAATAATTCCATTTTCTTATTCATACAGATATTCTACTATTCGAATAATCACATGCAATATCAATAACCACTCTTATAATGATGGAATACAAAATGCCAGACTATCATAACCTCATAGTCAAGGCCTTGTTCCAAAACAAAAAATAAGATTTTTTCAAGGCCTTATGCCAAGACACTAGTTTGTCTCATGATACCTACGGATGCATCGATCTGCTATAGCAGGCTCCACTCATCACTTATTGAGTCCAATGCATTCCTTATATTAACATGTTTAAACATAACATAAACATTTGTATTAAAACTAGCATACAAAATGTAAATACTTTCTCCAGATACCATTAATGGTATAAAAATAACACATACACAGTCAAACATATCAAAAAATTTCAATAAAATATGGAAGATTTGTATCATAATAAATCAACTTCAAATAACCTTAAAATCCATCAAAGGATGTTGACATAGATGAAATCAAAACTATTTGAGAGAAATATCTCTTTTTTTGAAATCATTGAAAAGTCACATAATTATATAATAAAATGTTTAATTTTAAAATATTCTTATAAACTTTTAAGGGAAGCTTCGAAGATTTTAAAACAGTGTAAAATAGCCGCTCCTGCCGTATAAGTTAAAAAAAGACATTCTTACGTTATTTTGTCGAAAAGGTCAAAAAGGTCCTTGTTTGGAAAACGACGTAACGATTAATTTATAAACTTATTATAAAAAGTCAAAAAAGGGTATAAATGACTTTAACCCATATTCTATAATACAGTAAGAATGTTTTGAAATTATTTATTAAGAAACATGGATGTGGATGATAAAGAGGTCCTAGTAGATAATTACGTATAAACATCCTCGGATAATGAAGAGATTGTGAAATAAACCCTTACCTTGTACTTTTCCTTGGTCGAGATTAGGTTAAACTCATGTATAATTGTGAAATAATTGTTAGTAAATTATATAAGAATCATATACATTAATATGATATCATATATGATATTTTAACAGTGATTTGTTAATAATATCTTAGTATTATCGTCGTTTCGGGTGTTGAATTACTCATTTTCATTTATATGTTTTGTTACATAAGTCGTGTTTGTTATGGATTAATTATATCTTAATCATATACAGGATGATATCAAGTCCTAAAATATTATTTTTAATCATCAAATGAGATTTATACTGGAATGGATACGATGGGGAATGGATCTCACCACGTTCGTGGAGACGGTAATCCGTACGTACGCTCAAGCGACAATATCATTATTTTGTTGTTAAAATAATATATACTTGCATAGTATATCATATATACAGAATAATTATCATTTTATATTTATTATTTACATGAATTACATATCAATATTATACCCATCCAAATAATAATGTTTTGAATAACAATTATACCACGGCGTGGAGACAGTAAGTCGTATGTACGCACGTATGGTGACACGTCATTCACATGATGGATAGAATACTGAATATGGTTGTACCATATTGATAATAAAATAACAATATATAGAATATTCTGGAGTTATTATTTTATAATGGGAATAACAAAGAAAGAATAAGCTGAAGAAGAAAGGAACCTGAAGGAGGGTGGTGAAAACATTACCTCTTCATCGGGTTCTTCCTTTTGATTTGATCAAAAGGGATCATTAGGCTGGCGTTATGATAAAAATAATGCCTCTAGTATAAATTGAGGGAAGTTGAAAAGATATTTGGTCAGGGTTTGGCCTATCCAAAATGCTTTGATGGTGTGAATTAGAGGGAAGGGGGAGTTCCCTTTTATAAGAGGGGTGAGGGGCACCATTGGAAAAGCTAGAAATATTATTTTATAATAAATTGATATTCGGTTTCTAATGGCTCAAAAGTGACTTATTTCTTGGCTAAGGTGGGGATGGGTCGAAAACAACCCAACCAAAAGGTTTTAGATAGGGTTGGGTCACTATATTAACCTTATCTTTTAGTTTTAACTCTTAGTTAATTAGTTTCACATTTACCATGTCTCTTTGTATTTTTATATTATAAGGTTAATAAACTTAATATATACATACAAGAGAAACCAAGTGGTTAATTAATGATAAACATATAATTATATAAGTCTTTTGGTTGATCCTTAGATTTTTATGAATTAAATATCAATTAATAATATAATATTTGTTTTAAAAAATATTTTATGTCAAATTTGACACTATTTGGTATTTGACTTTTGTGAAAATTATAACTGCAAGATTACTTCCATAACACTTAATTAAATCAATACTAGAATGTCATATTAACCTATAAAATTATTATAATTCATAAAAAGTCTCAAATTAAATTTATTTTGATATTTATAATATCAATTATTTTATTATTTCATTAATAAGGAAATTACTACATCACCATTTTGTCATAAATAAATTAAATTATTTAATGTATAAAAATTATAAATAAAATATAATTATGTATGAAATATTTGTATCTTTCTAATTAATAATTTTAATCTAATTTATCTTATGTATAACCCTATATTAAAAATGTTTTTGTAATTAAACATAGATTTTAGCTCTTTTAACACTTCTTTGAATTAAATAATAATAAATGTCCTAATCTAATCCAAGTAGACCTAAATGATAATATTTTATTTTTGTGGTTGTTTTTTGTTCTTGATACACTTGTACAATATAATTATGACATGTGTTAGGGTAATATTAATATAATTTTTAACCTTAATTACCCTATTAACTTTTAATCGTGGTAAATAAAAGTAATAAAGTTACTATTCACCAAAATTTGTTTTTATCTTATTGAACCAAATTTTACTCCTTGATATTAAATGTTTCTCTTGGATTTTCAAAATTCTACTCAAAAAAGCGGTAAAATTATGTTTTATGTGAATTTCCATATTCTCCTAGGAGGTGGGAAAAAGACGATGAAAAGTTTAAGAGAATTTTTATATATCTAAAATTATTCTAAACTAACTACAATGAATTACATTGAACATATAAAGGTATAATGTATCTATTTTTAACTTAATTAAATTTAAATAAGATAAATATTTATTTAAATAAAAATTCGGTTTTAAACTATAACTCTATGTTTTTCACTATTCAACAAAAATTGAATGTTTTCAGAAAAATACCAAAATTTCACCCTAGGATAATTTCGATATTTCGAATCCAAAAATGAAGTCCTTTTTGATAGATAAAATGTATAAAATTTCAAAAAGTTGTTATTACTATTCATAATGGCAAGTTTTATTGGTTGTGGTGTGTGTTAGAACTCGAAGTTGCGTACAACACACGGTACTGTATTATTTAAAGAGAAGCGTAACGTGGAAGCTTGGGGTGTTAAAAATTTTATGTCAAGCCAAGTAGAAACCTAAAATAGTTGGGAAATGATAAATTTATTCTTAGGCATGGTTCATAGATGAATATCGGTTTAAACACCATCACTGTCATACTTAGAGTTCATCCATTTAGAATAATAATGAAATATTTTGTTCAAAGATTGAGTTTGGTGACAACTCCAAGGGAATGGAGTGATCTAACATTTTCATAGGCCAAGGGACCAATCAGTATAACTAAACTATTTATATGACTGTACAATGGTCCTCACAAGCTTTGTGTATTTTTCTTTTAGTTTCCATTACTTTTTATTAATATTTTCATGAGTAAATCCTAGTGGGAATGGCCTTGGATTTGAATTTTTCATATATCTATTGGTTCTTGACCTAAAAATGTTTATACAATCTTTTTGTTTCATTGTTTTTTTTGAATTATCTGTTTTGATTAGATCCTTCATGGTGTATATCCAGCAAGCAAATACATATTTTTATCTAAAAAACCCCTTAATGGGTTTTCAATATAATGGGTACTATGTGTCTTTACATATCTAGTTTATGGAATTTAACATCAAAATAGTTTTTTACTAATAGTTTAGGTTATAAATATTTTATAATATGTTATTTCTGTTAATTATTTTATAGATTAGATCATATGTTTCATCCGTTTAAGGTCACATATCTCATACCATATATAGTTTTAGTTTAAGGTCCTTTAGCTTAAACCATATGTTATGGTATTTTAAGTCTATACTGATCAGACCATGTGTTCCTATATATTATGGTCATATACTGTATACCATGTCTTTCTCTAGTTATGTTCATATAGCATAGAATAAATGTTTTTGCGGTTTAAGTTCATATATTTTATACTATATGATTCTACAGTTTATGTTCCCATAGATTAGACCATATGCTGATACATTTTATTGTAACATAGCTCGTTCCATGGTTTTATGTAGTTTTTGGTCATATTTCAAAGACTATATGTTACTACAATTTAATTTCATGTAGCTTTTACCATATGATGATATAGTTTATGGTTGTCTAACATAGATCATATTTTCATGATTAAATCCCCTCTTATTGAATGATTGATTCATATAAAAGTTATATCATGTTTCAAGGATCTTGAATAATGATGATGATCAAAACTGACATTTTAAATATGATAAAAAAAAATCAAATTGTGATTCTAAGATCCAATGCAATGTTTTCTTGTCACATGAAAATCAAATCAACACTTTGAAAGGTTAAAAATCATCTAGTATACAGGCTAATATAATGGCTCATATGCATGATCCAACATGGGGCTCACATACCTACCAAATTATAGAGCCCACTTAAGTCATATAATTCTTATATAGATTAGATCATTAAATCCTATTATGAATATAGGGACGATTAGTGGTATAGAATGACAAATATTTATGTTATTTTTCCTTTTGTTCATGAAACATTGAACATATATAATTTAATTTTACTATCAAGTGATGTGGACCATGAATATGTTGTACCACATCCTTGATTCAAGAATATGAGTAATATAAAGTTATATAATGTTGTGGATGTTGAATCAAGTTCAATAGATATATTATGGGTTATAAAAATAAAATTTTGGAATGTTTTAATGGAAGATTAAGATATGGATAGACATGTCGAGGATTATATTTAATCACACTAGGATGATGAGTTCTATTAATATGTTTTCAGGGAAAATAGAAATTAGAGGTCTTTTTGAAAGAAGAATATATGTTTGGTCAATAGGCCAAACCTAGGCCTCATATGTTGGATCCAACGTATGTGTTACATGAATAGACATGAATAGGTTCCCTTGAATCCAAATACAATACTTTAACAGGATCTTAAATGGATTGTGAAGATTAAATCACATGGAAAATAAAAAAATGTTATGGAGAAAAGACAATCTAGTGAGGGTTACGTCGCTATAAATACTGCATCACCATATACTAACCAAATTATCAAATTGAATGGATGTAAATATTAATTTATTTAAATTTTTCCAAGATTATAGGGGTTCTATGTGATCAAGATAAAATATTATAGAGTCTTGAGATATGACTCATATGTTTCATGCCTCTTTTATTTATACATTATATTTTTCCCTATGATCATGAATGGAGAATCTTAGAGAGAAAAGACATAATTTTTTCTTATACATCCCTTTATATAATTTCAGTATTATTTTTTATGTCTCTTTAACTTGAAATCTTGGGTAATATTATTTGTACAATCAATGGTTATATTTTTAGGTCTTACAAATTTGAAAAAATATAATAGAATTTAAGGTCATGATGCATGGACTGAGGAAAAGAGGGAAGTGTAACACAACAACCCAATTTTATTTCCAAATGTCGAGAGTACACCAAACCCATTTGAAAAGGGGGTAAATATGTTTTAATGAATGGATCATGGTTCTAAAATCATGAGAAATGGTATGTTATAGACACACTAGGGGAAACCATGTATCCCATTTGGGTGACAAACATTATTTCTGTGTTTTTAGGACACACTAAGATCAGAGTTCCTTTTTTTACATTGAAAATTCTTCTGTATGATAGGTAAAACTAAGGGATTTTATAAACAAGACAAATTATGGAATAAATATATATTCATTAATAGATTTAGTTAAATATGAGCACACTCATATCTAATTTTCATGTATGGTTTTTGGTTACCCATGACACTCAAGACATCAAGTGTGGTTTAAGGATTGAGGTGTTCATGAAAGGTGACAAATGTATCCCAAACCTTATTTGACCATGATTAAGATATTATAGTCCTTTGGTTGGGAGTGATAATGGGTGATATTTTTTACAATTTTTCAATCCTGAAACAAGAATACATATATCATGAAGCCTATTTTCTTGTAATAAGGACTTGTGTGTTTTGTCATTTTAGGTTGTGTGAAGAGGACCTTATTCTATGTAGTTTAGTACTATATTGCTTTGACATTGGCCATATAGTTTAACATTATGGGGCCATGAAATTGTGAATGTGGGGTTCATTTTTATCTGTGCTTGTGTTAATGATAATATAACCACATACAGAGGGATATCATGTAAATTTTACACATAAATAAGTAATTAAAGTCTCCATGACTTTACTTTTGTTGAAACCTTTAATGTTACACTTGGTGGACTACATTAATGTCTACATTCACTTTTTGTCATGCTCCACGTTACACTGAATGGGGTGACCAACTAATTTAGGACCCTAGAACACCCTGTGATTGAAGGGGCTAATCAGGGTGTCAAATTGTTCTAAGAAAAATATTTTTTCCCAAATTTGTAGAAACTTGTAAAAACTATCTGATGGAAACAAGCAGTTATTGAAAATTAATATATAGAGATAAAACAAAATAGTTTTATATGTTAAAACACTAAGGGTTATTACAAGGTTAATATAAATATAGTGTGTCAGTCGTACCTAAATATAAGAAGGTTCACTAGTTATTATAAAGTATTGAAGTTCAGATATAGTCACTATGTGTCAGGCACACTACCTATATAAGAATTATAGAGATAACACACTACCTCCCTCTAAACACTTCTATTGACTCCACAAGATCATTGTGTTCAATGAAGTATAAATTATTTTAAAGACAATAAAGTCTCATTAGTATATTTTACATTTAAGTCTTCAGACCTAAAAGCAATGAGACTCTACTTGCATTATAGACCTGATTTGATTCACATCAAAGAACTATTCACTATATCCAAATTTTCAACACTAATATTTATAAAGATCTGAGCCATTTCATAACCCCTTTATGTTTCAATGAAATACTAGTGTTTGGAAACCCACACACTTTTGTAAATATTTTTTACTTAATGAATATCCCAACCTTCATAATGCTCCTAGTATTTAATAATAATAAGTCTTCATGGAAATTCTAGTCTTTGAAAAACAACTTTCTCTACAAATCATTACCATCAGTTGAGACTTAACTATTATTTTTATGATTCTCATGTTCACAATGAATTCATGATTCTTGAAGCTCCAACCTACTCAAATTTATAGTGATTCATTTTTTTCTCAAAAAGTCTATTTTTTCAAATGAGGGGTGGTCACATATTTATAGATGTTGATTTTCATGAAGCTTTTAGGCTCCCAATGGACTTTTCACAAACCTATTTTTTTCTATTCATGAAGGTCCTTTATTTAAATTGATCTAGTAGTATTTTACCAGTTCTTGAACCTTCTCATAGTCATTTAGATTTACCATCACCCCATCATGAAATCGTGAAGCATCTTTTAGACACAATACCACCTTCTTTCCATCACACAATAACAAAGCTACATACCTTCATGAAAACACAACCATCATGAAACCCAAACATCATGAAACCTAGTCTTTGCTAAACTCATGATTTTACCATATTTATGACGTGTCAATCCTATAAATCACCTTCATAAAAACATGTTCCTTCCTCCAATTTTTTTTCTCCAAAAATTTAAGAAACATTAGGTGATAACCCCACATTCAAAAATGAATCCATCTGCACTGAAAGATCCTTTGACTTGTGATCTCCCCAATGAAACCTAGTATAAAATGAAAAAAAAAACACTAAAAACACTATTTACTGTAAAGAAAATCCTTCTTTCAAAAAACCAATACCTCTATGTTCATGTTATTCATACTCGATGTGATAAACAAGTAGTAATTGGAGAATATCACATATGGTATCACCAAGTGATACATGATAATGGTGTGGTAGAAGATACGAGGGATGATTTATCCTAAAATAGGTCTATAAATGGACAAATATTTTAGTCATAGATCTGAATATGAAAGAACCCATTCCAAATAACCCACCACAAAACCTGATCCTTCCTCCCATTTTTGAGATCCAAAAATTTGGGAAACACTATGAGATGACACAACCTTCAAAAATGTAGCCATATACACTATAAGATCCCTTGTCTTATGATATCCTTGATCCACCATAGTCTGGAATGAAAAAAACACAAAATATACACTATTTCATGTAATAAAAATCCTTTATTCCAAAAACCAATACCTCTATGTTCATTTTATTCATACTCGATGTTAGAAACAAGTGGTAATGAGAGAATAACACATATGGAATCACCTAGTGATACATGATAAAGTAGTGGTTGAGGATATGAGGGACAATTTATCCTATAACAGTTCTATAAATGTAAAATGATTCTAGTTATAGGTCTAAAAGTGAGTGAACCCATGCCGAAGAATGCATTAAAATATACATCATATATATGAGGGGGCCTTATCTAGTATTTTGTTTCAGAAGGATATGATTCTGAGTATAGTAAAATAAAAAAAATATTAGTTCTAGGAACTGATGAGATCCATTATCAATGATAGGTGACTTGATCATCCACCCAAATGAATTTGTGGAATTTATAATTTCCATGGTTGGAACCATCTGGGTGCCTCTAGGTATCTTGTCGGGACCTGAATCAAGGAACATGAATATTTCTAAAATAAAACCACTATATAAATCTATATCATATGAAAATGGAAGGTAATTATATTTATAATTTACAATTCAGTGAATTTTAGGATATCAGTGCCCCACTATGTATCCTATAAGGATAAAAATCAAGACACACATAGTTCCTATTTTATTTCACGATTGAGAATAAGATACAAAATCCTGAAGTCACTATGTATCATGTGATAATACTAATAAATTCTATTATAGTTCATATATTCATCACTATATAGATTGAACTCATATATGAGGATATATTGATTTTTATCAATCCAAACACAATATTTTTTATAATTCTTCTATAATGATTCCTCTCATTTGTAGGGAATAAGAATTAATCCCCAACTTAGTGTAGTTTCATCTTTTTAGTGAAGTATCCCCATAATGTTTCATACACGTTTGAAGGATGTGTATTTTTTTTGTAAATTTGTGGTTTGGGATGATATATGAGACCTGAGTGAAACAACATATCTGATGCTATTAGGAAAGAAGACACATATAATTCATGAGTCCCAAACATAGTTATGGTGAATACGTGGGGGAAGAACATGTTTTTTATTATTTTAGAAATTATGGTAGCTTTTATGATCCACGATCTATGTGTCAATATCTATCATATATGGAAACAAATAAAGACACATATAGTTAATGAAAAGAATTCCTCTTATACATTTTTTGATCACGTTTTATTGTAATTTGTATTTATTTCTCTATAGTGAACTTATACACTATAGTGGAGTGGAGTGTGGATAAAATTTGAGACCAGGATATGTGAAAACGATCAAAGAATCACTGTGTATCAAGAAATATTAATAAATAATGTCACACTTAGTTTTTTTAATATGGTATGGGTGAATGGTTTTATAATTTTTATTATATTGTGAAGGTGAAGGGATTTTATATTAGGGGAGAATATCACTTTTTGTGAAATCTTCACAGTCTCAAAGTTAAATAGGGTGACTAATTTTTATATGGACCAATTTCCAAGGATATATGTGATAATGATGAACCATTACCTAGGAAAATAATGATATACATATAACTATTTATGCAACCTAAAATATGATTAATTAAGGCCCACATATTTCTTCAATATAAAGTCCCATACACAAATCCAAATAATTTTAAGGTGAGGTAATTTATTAATTAAATTGTGTTTAGGCCTATGATATGTGATTTGGGTATCATTGTGTATCCTATATTAATATTAATCCATCCACCAATAGTTTTTGAATGGAATTGGGTTCCCTACATATATCTTGATCACATATAGTCGAAATGATCATTTTTATTCCACACAATGGTCCATAAATGAGATAACTCATGCCAAAATATCTTACATAGATATGGACCAAGTGTTGGGGAGGATGTTGATATTTTAGTGATGTAATAATTTACTAGGTCAGTTATAGAGTTCCTAGATGTAACTCATTTTCCCATTCTAGTGGGATTTAATCATATATGTTGTTTGATTGAATGGTTATTCCTTGAATATAACTAGCTCACATATGAATAATATGTTGTATAAACTCTCAACCTTAATGTCCAATCATGTGCTAAAGAAATCTATATATACTAGTCTCTCATGTATGGGATAAGGGGACAAAAAGGAATAGGGCACTATGATTATTTTAGTGTCAGGTGGGACAAAATTACTCCTTGATGTTTATTGTCATTTAGTGGGTATGGTGACAGTGCATTTTACTACCATATAGTAATTATATGGGTTTTGTATTGTTCAATTTATTTCCACTAGGAATTAACTGGTGTGCATCATAGATTCCTTCCACTATGACTTTAATGAAATATAGGTTAGATTCTTTCCACTATGACTTTGATGTTATGTAGTTTAGATTGTTTCAAAATGGAATGAAATCCCATGGACAAATTTTTAAATGTATTTCTTGAGAAACCATGCATTATTATGTTGATTTTTTCATTCCTCAACCATTGTGCAGAAAGGATAATCTCCATTAGAATAAAATTTATATATAATGTATAGTCTATACCAATTTGTTTCTAACATAGTAGGTTTCATCCTTGGTATTATTGAAGTTCTAAGAACTAATATAAACTCTCCATAATGGAATGATTAGAGAATAATATTCTTGTTTAAGGCTCATGAAATCTGATTTTATTGAACTTATGTGATGCGAAATGTGTAAAACCTCTTCTCATCAATCCACTCTAACACATCATTTTTCTTCTATGGTTGTTTATATTCTAACAGATAACTATAGATAGTTATTTAATGTGATAATAACTATAATTTAATACAATTATCCACATATTTTCTATAGACATGCAAATATAGGGTCTCTTGGATTTTAGTGAGGGTTATGTTAAGGTAGGTCCATAAGGAATGAATGAGTTTTTGGGGAGAAGAAATATATTTTATTTTCCCAAATTTTTATAAAGTATATCTGACAAATTATTATTTAAAGCCTTAATATTCTCATATAACACTTCATTATTGAGATAGTAATTGTCAGACTCAATCTTTTACACCAAATAGAATCTTTTTAGGTCGGAAAATATAGTTTATTGTTGTTTTCTATAAATATTGAATGAGGGGAATCAATTATTTTGATGATGTTAGACATCATGAAGTGGATGGTTTTATTCATATCAAATTATATAAGGTGTATTTCCTTATCCCATCTGGAAATTACATCGATGGAAGTAGGGATGTACTTTAATTTCTTAACTCTTTCTAGGGGATATGGCCCAGTAACATCAATTACCTATACAGTGAATGACCTGGATTTTATAGAAGTATAAAACAACATTTGGGGTTGGTGGTTGAAGTTTTCATATATTTTATAGGCATGTAATTTCTTAGTGAACTCCTTGTAATATGGTATCATCATTTTTTAGAACAGTCATAACAATTAATTTGGTGTTTGATCATAGTTTCTTAATAATGGGAACCAAAATAGCCTGTATGGACTTCCTCTATTACAATGAGGGTATCTCTTTCATCAATATAATCAATGAGTAATCCATCAAAGTCCCATTTATAAAGGACATTAATTTAATTTTTCCTCTAATGATGTCAAATGTTTTCATCTAAATATTGCATATGATTCTTTTTCCATAAAATAATGAGATGGTCATATTTTGGAGGCATTCTGTTATGGGAATTATCCATCCAAAAAAATGTCTAATCACCATGATTTAGAGAAACAAAATGAAAATTGATCTCCTAAATTTCATAGATAACTAATAAAGAGACTACCCTTCAATGTGTAATAGGGAATATTCTTTCATCCCAACTAATGTTTTACAGGGTTGTGGATAGATAATCCAACAGATCAGCATGTTCATTCTATGCATGAGGGATGATATTTAGTATTTCATCAATAGAGTAATCTTCCACTCATATCCTTTTATATCAATTGATAGTGGTCAATAATTCCTTTTTGGTGGAATATTAACCCTTATTTTTCCTGATCACCAGCTCTTAATATCTTTTAACATTTAGATAATATATTCACAACTATAATCAAATTTACATAAATTCAATATTGGATTGGTATTTTTATAGATCATTATTGTAGCCTTCAGATACTATGAATGAATAGGGTATTATTTACATAGCAAGTTAGATAAATACAATCCCTATAATAACTTGGTTGAGATTTGGGAATTCTTTTCTTTTCTATATCATAGATCAAGAAGCTCCGTGAAAATATATCTTCAATGTTTAAGGATATTCTTGGCTTTAAAAACCACTTAGTTTGGCTAGTTAGTATTTACCATTATTATTTTAAGGTGATGATGTTATATGAGGTAATAACAAATCTTTTGAAATTTTATTTCCATTTGTGATAAAATTTGGATTTTTTATTGTTTTATGATATCCACTGATTAGGATAGATGCCTAGTCAGTATAGGGTGACTAGGAATATACATGAGAGGGTACACATGATAGAACATGTGTGATTCATGATGCAATAAGTGGTGCCTCAACATTTGTTCCAAGAGGATTCTCACTAGGAAGTAATTATAGATATCAGAATATTGGGTATCATTATCTAGAAGTGGTCAACTATGGTATATAGACTATTTTATTTCCTTTAAGAACTCTTCTCTGTGATAATGGTATAGAACAATAAATCTATTTTGGATTATAAAATTACCTTATAATAGTGGAATTAGAACTAGTGGGTGCTATAAATATCACTTGATATTTCCAGGTCTAGTTTTATTTATTTATTTAATTATTTATTCATTGTGTGGGATGTTTTTAATCATTAAGTAGTTAAATGACGGTCTCCATATGATCACTTATAAGTCAAATATGTATATGTGCCTATGCGTCCACTGCACATGTTGTACATTTCAACCTTATACCCCCTCGTCCGCATGCGAGTACATTTTTATATTTGACAATGACCTTTAGAGACGTGGACCACCCCAAGTCGAGGTGGTAATCCAGACAAGAGTCATGACTTTTCTCTAGGGGTGAGTTGTGACACGAGTCACCGGTCAACTCAGGTACGGGACACCCTAGGTCATGATTGATCCGTTATGGATCGATCATAATGAAATGCTCAAGACTAGTCGGATTTCATATTTTTCCTTTTATGCATAGTTTATCGTTTTATGCAAGTGAATGATTATTTAATGATCACATTAAATAATAATGATAAAATGCATAAATATGTGAAAAATATATTTCTATTTCTTGTTCAGTTGTGAGTGCGATAACCTATTTTGAAAAAATAAAATATAATTGGATTGTATTCATCAATAAATAAAATATATGAAAGATATATCAAGTGTAAATGCCTTTAATTATTCAAATTTGAGAAAAACTGGCTGTTTGGAGTGCTCATCATCCAATATTGAGAGTGATGCCTACTACCAGAGAGTTTCTACATGAATGATGAGCCGACTTGACTAAAGTTGGTAACAAAGAAGTAGCCAAATTTAGCTTTCTCTCACTTTAGAGAAAAGATGTTGAGGGAATCAAATTCAGATTCCAAAATATTGGACATTACTCAATAGTACAAGGAACTGCGAGTTAATGCGGTTGGACAGAATATAACCTACCTAGAAACTATTCCAATATAGGCATAACCAAAGATTGTAGATTATAAAGAGCATTTTCCAGGATTCTTGTCACTAGAATACTCAAGCGATAGAGTATTCCGAACCAAATATTGAGGTATATTAGTTTTTAAAAAAATAGTGGGAGACACTACAAATGATATAATTAATTAATCATAAATGTCTAATGGTTATCAATATAAAGTTCTGACTACTAATGTGTATCTGATGTAGATTTAAAATGGACATCACCAAAACCACATGTACATTATCACTACAATCTATTATGGATAATGAAAATATCCTCATCGGCAATAACATATAGGAGTGGTACAGGTACTTGCGCATATTACTTTTCCTAGAAAGGAAGCAATGGGTGTTGGAATCCTCAGTTCCTACTGAGCCTCATCTGGTAGCAAGTAAGGCGGAAAAACATAAATTGAAAAAGCATGTATAGGATGCACTTGATGATCAGTGCATCATGTTGTCATCCATGTCTAACCAATTGCAAAAAATAAATGTGGATGAGGATACCTAAAAGATGCTTCAATATCTCTAGGAATTATATCAGGAGAGGGCCAGATAGGAAATGTATCGGATCTCTAATGAACTTTATAGGTGAAGGCTAGCTGAAGGGAACCAAACCACACCACATGTACTCAAGATGATCATGTACATTGAAGGATTGAAGCCCCATGGTTTAAATTGAACCATGAGCTAACAATTATCCAAATTTATGCATCTTTACCGCTAAGATATTTTACTATTATCGTTAATTAAAACATGAATTATATGAAAAAATCACTCATAGATCTATTGGATTTAGTTTTCCAAGATGATAAGGATATGAAAAATATCAATTCATCTAACCTTATAATGATCAATAGAGAGAAAGGAAAGTCAAAAAGGTCAAAAGCCACGTCCAGGCTGAAGACACAAATGCACCATCCTAAAAATCGAGAGATTCAGAATCAAAGTAATGAGAAGGAGGATATATTCATTGGATGTGGAAAGAAAGACCACTATAAGATCAATTGCAGAGCTAGGAAGAAGAAGCATGTTTACGCTTCTACATCAGGTATTTTTTGACCATGAATGAAATCTTTCCTTATATACATATTGGGTGTTGGATATGGCATGTGTCTCACACATGTATTAATATATAGGAACCAAGTAGATTCAAGAATATTTTAAGAGGCGAAGTGGAACACCGAGCTGCAAACAGTGCTAGTCTATAAGCCTTGGCAGTGGGAGACTATCACTTAACATTGCCTAGCAGTTTGGTTATAGTTTTAAAAAATTGTTATTATATACATTTTGTAACCCAAAACATAATCTTTATATCATGTTCAGACATTATGGGAATTTATTTCATGTTTCTAAATAAATTTTTTCTCTTCTATAAGGATAACACGTGTTATGGTATGGTACATCATAACAATGTTTCATATGTACTTGAACTCAAAAAATTAGTAATGAAATTCAATGAGAAAACCAGCGACCACGACTCATTTTTAACCCATGTATGACACTTCAGGATAGGTCATGTAAATGAGAATCAATTTCAAAAATTACGTTAGAAAGGGTATTTTGACTCGGTATAGTTTAAACCCTTAGATGTATGTTAATCTTTTTTTACAAGGGAAAATGACCAAAGCATCTTTCTCTGGAAAGGGAGAAAGATCCAATGCATTACTAGAATTAATACATTCAAATGTATGTGGTCCACTTTTAGTAGTCTAAAGGGGTGGTTTTTCATACTTCATCAATTTTACTGATTACTATTGTAGGTATGGATATATCTACTTAATGAGGTATAAATATAATTCCTTTCATATATTTACGGATTATGAAAATGTATTAGAAAAAAAACATGGTAAAAAGATAAAAGAACTCCGCTCAGACCATGTCATAGAATATCTTAGCCACGATTTCATTGATCACTTGGAAGAGTGTGGGATTGTATCCCGACTCACACTTCTGTATACACCACAATGGAATGGGGTTATTGAATGGAGGAATATGTCCTTGCTTGGCATGGTCCGATCAATGATGAGTCAGAAAACTGTTCCATTATCCTTTTAAGGATATTCTTTTCATACAGCAGTATATACCCTTAACTGAGTACTAACTAAAGCTACATATGAGATTCCATATGAGTAATGGTGTGGAAAGAAACCCAATTTGTCACAATTATCTCTATGGGGATACAAGGATTTTTTAAGACCTTATCAAGTTAAAAATTATCATCGAGAAGATTGAAGTGCATCTTAATAGGTTATCCGAATGAAACCAAATGAATATTACCTAAACGACCCATTAAATAAGAAGGTTTTTGTGGAAATGGCTACCATATTTCATGAATGGGAACACAATTCAATGGAAGTAGTGGGAGAGAGATTTATTTCGATGAAGTTAATTCTCTAGATGCACAATAGTTGGTACGTGAATAGTCTCCTTGAGAGAAAGTGGAAGAAGAAGAGGTTCCTAAGACACCAATACAATGAAGGTACACTCGAGAGGTTATAGAACCAGAGAATTATGGTTTTCTTACAACAGAGTTAGGTGAATAATTAATCCTTGAGGATGATGAAACATTAACCTACACGGAAGAAATAGAAGAAAAATAAGCTTCTAAATGGAATGATTCCATGCATTATGAGATGGAGTCCATGTACCAAAATCAAGTTTGGATTTTGGTAGACCCTCCAGCTGATATAAATCCCATTGGATGAAAATGGGTATTAATGAAAAAACTGGAAATGGATGGTAAGGCTAATACTTATAAACAAAGACTGGTTTCCAAGGGTTTCATGAAACGTTAAGGAATTAGCTATGATGAATCCTTATCATCTTTAGTAATGCTTAAATTCATCGGAATATTTCTTGAAATAGCAGCCTTTCATGATTATGAGATTTGGAAAATGGATGTCAAAACAGCTTTTCTAAATGGGAAGTAGTTTGAAGAAGTCCATATGACTCAACTCAAAGGGTTTGTCAGGTAAAAGACTTAAAATAAGGTGTGCAAGCTAGAGAGATTGATATATGGATTGAATTTGGAATCACAATCATGGAATGTTTGTTTTCATGGATCCATAAGAGAATTCAACATTGTTAAAAATGAATGTGATCCTTTTGTGTATATGAATGTTGATGGGAATGCCATCATTTTTCTAGTATTATATGTTGATGAAAATGTAATTATAGAAAACGATGTTCTTGTCTTACAGTCTATTATGACTTGGTTAAATGGATGCTTCTCCATGAAAGACTTAGTTAAATCAGTCTACATTCTAAGGATCAAGATCGATAGAGATAGATCTCAAATGCTACTGAGAGTAAGTCAAATTATATATATTGACAAGGTACTCAAAAGGTAAAATATGGAACAATCCAAGAGAGGGTTGTTGACCATGTCACATGGTATTAATCTCTCTAATAAAATGTTTCCACGAATACAATATAAGACTAACAAAATGAGTAAAATACATTATTCCTTGGTAGTGGGTACTATCATTTATGTTATGCTACTTACAAGGACTGTTGTTTCCTTTTCATTAAGCATGGTGAGAAGATATCAAGATAACCTAGGAGAGATGAACTTAGAAGCTATTAAACTATCCTAAAGTACATGATGAGTACAAAGGATATGTTCCTGGTGTATGGAAGAGAGGATGATATAGTAGTGTGAGGATACACTAATGCTAGTTTCCAAATAGATCATGATGATTTGAAATAACAGCCAGGAAACATCTTTTTTCTGAATTGTGGTGTAGTGAGCTGGAGATGCTCAAAAAAATCTTTAGAAACTGATTCTATAGAAGAATATGAGTATATAAGGCTTGGTATGAATCAAAGGAACCTGTTTGGATGCACAGATTTTTCTTAGACATTGGTTTTGTGCCTAGTAGTGTAGACCCTATTCTAGTATATTGTTATAATATTGCTGTAATGGTGATTTACAAGGAGACTAGGTCTCACTAGAGGAAACACCATATGCCTTATAAGTTTCATCTATTGAGGAATATTACAATGATAGGTGAATTCATAGTTAGTAGAGTAACCAAAGAGGACAATATGGAAGACCCACTAACTAAAGCTATTTCTCACTAGAATCATGATTCTCATGTGAGGGCTGGCAGATTGAGACTTGTTAGCAGTTGGTTGTAGTGCAAGTGAGAGTTTTAAAAGTGGATTCCCTAGACACAACATGTGTTGTACCTTGAATTCCAATACATGTATGATGTTTTTTATATATACACATGTTCATATTTGCATATAAGTGTGTATACTTATGCATAAACATTGGTTATGGTAATGTACTTAGATTATATTTTGTATCAAAGGGTAATAACAGGTCCCAGGTTATAATGAGAACCTAGAGATACTATGACAATAATATAAAATTAATTACATATGGTCTAATTACATAATTCTAACAGGATTTAGTTGATTTGTGACTATTAGGAGTTGTGGGATCATAAGCATTGAGACCACATCTCATGATGTATGCACTTGATGATCTCTCGTAGTTGAGATCATGAGGACATACTCGCTAATATAAACACCACATATTTTGAGTGTCAGTGGTTGTTCCTATCTACGGATATGTGTATTGGTTTCCTAACATGAGATCATTATAAATGTATGTCATTTAATTTTGTACTTTAATCAAAGGTGAAAACCATGACAATGAAGTCATAGTGAGGTAGTTTGTGTTTGGTACATTATTGGTGACATGACATTGACTAAATGATCAAGATGATATTTGTCGCTTCCAAGTTAAGGATGATATATCTTGAACTTCTTGATTAGGATGAAATCACCTTCATTAAATCCATGCCCATGGAAGCAGAATGTAAGACTGTCTAAATAGATCAAAAAATAATAAAGCAAGGAAAAGGATGATGACACAAGTGTTCATCCTTCTTTATTGAGATATCAATGGTGAATATATTATATTACATAGACCATTTTCGTAGAAACATATTCATTGCTTTGATTTTTCCATATATCTATAGTGGCTTTGATGGATTTCTAGACCCCAATCTTGTAATGTGGATGTTATTCACTACTATTGAGATAAAAGGATAGAGTGTCACACACAATAGCATTTTGAGAATCTTCTCTTTTTGTTGAATAGGAATGTAGAAATTGGTGGGGCCCATTATGAGGTCTGGGTATTTTCCAAGTTCCTAGGATCACTAAAGAATAAATAAAATTTTTAATTATTCAAGTTAGGAATAATTCATTGAATTTATTTATAACATGTATTTACAAGTGATTATGTAAATATAAGGATACAAATTATTCAAATATATATTAATAGCCTCAGTTCATTTAAATTTATCTTGAGATGAGAGTCGAGTTAAAGAATCATGTTTATAATGTAATATATTTAATATATATTACAATAAAATGATAAATGATAAATATTATATATGGAATAATTTATTTTTTCATAAATAATTATTTGTAATACTTATATAGTAGATGTTTATTACATGGGGGTCAAGAACCCAGACCAGGAATTTTTGATATTCACTATACATATTGAGAGAGGATCATCCCATGTTGACTATTAATTAATTGGAATTGAGAGACTCCCACTCCTCTTAAATCCTAGAGAGTGACTCTCTCAAAAAATAGAGTTCCTCAAGTTCAGCCTCCTCAGATTGAAGACGTTGGCTTGTGGTGATCGCCGCTACATTGAAGTGTTCATCATTGCACCGTTCTAGCTCCCAGATTCGGAAGAACGATGATCAATCATATTCAAGGAGTGTGTGTGGATGATCTAGAGGTTTTCTGCATTGGAGCCTTTGAGAAATGGTCACTGGTTTATTATGACAGGCTTGCACACATTAGATACAAATGAGGTACAGGTTCAGTTTATTTATGTACTCAGTATAAACAATGTGTAGTCCTTGGATCATACCGGGATAAGATCATTGGAGATGACAATGTTACGTAGCTCCAGTGACACAATTTTTTTTTAAGTTCTCGACCCATCAGCTTCTATTGCCCATCCCAGTACCCAATAGTAGTGAAATTGTTTCTTTTAAATGAAGATCTATGGAGGGGCCTAGGGTTAGGATCATAACATTGGATATTCCGTGGTGGATCTGGAGTGAATCCTTAGATAATAATCTCTGTAGTAATGACATACACTAAGAGCAGAGATTGTTCTTGATAGATCATCAATGATAGTAAATTCTCAATATCGAATAATCAATATCCTAGGTAGGGAGGTTGTTTCATTTTTATTTTCCTCATTCTAAATTTCAATGAATAACGTAGGTCAATACATAAATTGATTGATCCACAGTTGGTTATTGATGCAGGATGGGTTATTGATGTGGTATTATTGGGAGATTATTTTATCCTCTTCAATTATCCTTCGAACGAGAATAAATCAAGGCTGATATGAACAATGGACAAGTTTCATACTTCATGCATTCTTTTGTTTTTCTCTCCCCCCTTCTTGGCGTTCTTCACTGTTGGATCGTCATGACCATGCCTTGACTTGATAAGGGGATCTGAATGTGATTGGACCCCCAGATTGGTGGTAAGATGAAATAGAGGCTAGATTAGTGTATCTCAGACATGAGGATCATAAAGGTGTTTTCAATACAAAGCTGAAGCATCAACGGATGAATGGAGGGGCGTGGAAGGAAGGGAACCAACAGCTGGCGTAGGTGGCGACACTGTGCTTCTGGAACCACATGGGATGTGGAAAGGCCGTTGATGTCACTGATAACAATGTAGTGTGGTGAAGTGGCCGCGTGACATGGTGGGGTGGCTGCGGGACGTGGCGAGGTGGTTGCACGATGTGGCAGGGTGGACGCGTGAGGTAGAGGGGTGGCTGTGTGACACTATGGTGGGGCCACGTGACACTGTAGGGTTGTCGCGTGATGCGACAGGGTGGCTTCCTGATGTGGCAGGGTGGCCACGTGATGCGGTGTGGTGGCCCCATGGACTGGATACCATCACCGTAGGCGATTTCATGAGATGGACCAAACCGGTACGCAGAGTGGGTCGGGTCAGTGTAACATACCAGTCTGATGATGTGGGTTGGGACCAATCAGAGTGGGCTAAGCCCAGTGGGCCGGGTTGGCCCGATGGGTCAGGTCAGAACCCGTGGGTCAGGGCGGCTGGACCAGGCCACGATCTACCATGACGATCGACTATAAGCTGCATTCGACTTATTTTTCATGTGGCCATGGTAGCCGGTGGTGCGATCGACCACCACGACAACTCGATCTACCATGGTGGTCCACCACCACGGTTGGTCCATGGCCAAGTGAACCCCCTTATGAAATTTTCAAACAGCCACAATTCAAATTAGTGGTCTGTTTGACGAGCTGTCTATGGTGTTGGGAACCGTATAATGAGATAGTAATTTATAGATATGCTATGTGGGTTTTTTGGTAGTGTGAATATGACCTAATGGATTGAGGAGTGAGTTCTCCCAGAATGAGCATGCTTCAAGGAAACATTTATGTGGCTGGATGTGACATAGAGACTATGTGTTTTATAGAGATTTCATGTTTTATGTAGAATATGTATCTTTTTTAGACTATGTGTCTTATGGAAACTGTATGTATTTTGGATACTATGTGTCTTATTGAGACTGTGTATATTATTTTATTGAGTATATCTGAATGTTATTAGTATATTTTCTGTAGACAAATATCCGTGTGGAGCTGAGTACACATTTTTATGGTATTTCTTTGTGCTATTCCTTGGTGGTATTATATCATGTTATTTCCTTCATATTAATACTTAGTGACATTTATGTTGTGGTATTCCTTCATGGTATTTCCTTTGGGGTATTATTTCGTAGTATTTTCTTTGTGGTATTCATTTGTGTTTTTGAGGTGTCTTACTCAGTATTGTTTTACTCACCCATGCACAGGATTTTCTCACACATGTCATCTCTTGAAAAGATGATCGAATCTTAGATGGAGTTTCAGGAAGACCAGGAAAATTCCATGCCTTGTGAGACTAGACTGGTTGAGGTGTGTTCTGGTATCTTTTCCAATAATGGTCACAATACCTCTTACAATATAGGTTGGACTTGTGGATGCAGAATCTCTTCTTTTGGTGGGCCTGTTTTGGCCATGTTTACATTCCTTTACATTCACTATTATACTCTGGTTGTGGGATATAATGGTTTTCATGCATTTTTTAGAGTGTGAACACCCTGATGTTTTTTATAAAATATTTTCTTTAAATATTTTTTTATTCATCAATAACTTGTGTTGCCTACATTTGTGAATTTAAATGAACCATGGTACACCCTCAGTATAAAATTATCATTATATCTTATCAATTAGGTTAGAGAGAATAATTATAACTAAGTTATGACAACGAATTGTGGATTCTTTGATTATAAATTATTTATGAAAAATATAAACTAAATATTTGTATTTTTGAGTGAATTAATTTTGGTGATGACATTAATGAGACATATATGTGTTATATACTTCATATAATATTTTTGATATTCATCCAATGAATATTTTTGTCATAGACTATGAATAAAACCATATATGATGTATAAAAACCTATTTTTAATGATTAATTTTACACCTTCGAATGGAGAACCCCTTTTAAATTAAGATTTTGACATAGTAATAAATTTTATATTAAATCATAAAAATGTTATTTTTATTTGGGATATAAAAATTTACTTTGGATGATTTTTTGATAATTTGTTTGATAACATTCATGTTTTGATGAATAGTAAAAATACGGTAAAATTTAATTGAAAATAAATTTTTTCATTTAAATAATTTATATGGTTAAATTATATTATTGAATGATTTTAAAGTATAAATAGAATATATTTTTATCATTTAATATAATGTAGGTAGTTGAGAGTAATTTTATATTAAATTTAGATGTAAAAACATTTCAATGTTTTGCAATGTTTTAACTTTTTAAAAAAAATGTTCTATCATCCCGACAATGGGATTGATTTTAAATTAATTACTGAATCTTTTGTGCTTGGAATTTTTAAAAATGGAATCCATATTTTGAATTATTATGTCCAAATTATGGTACTATGATACTTTTTTGGGCATTATGATTAGTAACATTAGTAATTATTTTTATTACCATGGTTGAAGGTAAATCAGGTAATTAATGATAAAAATAATATTTTAAAATTACCATAACACTTGTAAAAAAACATATTGGATGACTAAATGAGACCATTATCATTTATTTCTTTAAATTAAATCACTTTATGACCACTTACCTATGAATATGACATGAATGTAATATAATGTAATGAATGTGACAAAATGTCACAATCTCATTTTTTATAAGTATATTAATTTTAATATATGGATAACTAAGAGATAATATCGACTATAGGCAGTTTCTAAAAATATAAAAGAATTAAATATATCATATAAATCTATTTATAATTTTTAGAGATTAAATAATTACCATTAATGCTGAAATTATTGTGATGTAAAACTTATTTTATTAATAAAAATATCAGATAAATAGTTTTAAAAATATTAAAAGAAATATAATATGAACCGACTAATGTGATACACGAATTTTATATGTTACTATGACATGTTAGAAGTGTATTGATTATTTGTTTTGGAATTTATATTTGGTGTGGATTTTTATGAAGTCAAATAAATGTATAGTGACAAAATTGAAACTATTGATATTTTATGAAAATAACATTTTATTAAATATTTTAAAAATCATAAATATATTAAAAAATTACAAATTAATAATTATATGTTCTAAAATGTTATAACATATCCATTTATAGTCAATTAAAACCATATATGTAAATATTTATTTCTGGTAAATATTAAGAATGTAATTACCTCAGTTTAAATTAAATAGAATAACTAAGTGTCAATTAAAAAGATATAGTTTAAATTGATAGAATAACTTGTCCAAAATTTATTTTATAATGATATTAAAACCCTATCTCATATCATCTTCAATAATGTGACATTTTAGAGAGTTTTTTTGGGTAGTGTTTGATTTTATTATAAATTATTATTTATAAGGTTCCAAAAGCGACCCTCACCTCAATTATAAAAGGGAACCTCCTCCCTCACCTCTTCACTTCATTTTGAGCCTTCAAGATAGGCCATCCCTTTCCTTTTCTCCTTATAAAATTCTCTATTTTTATTCAAGAGGTTTTTCTCATCTTCAAAGACCAACTCCAGTGCTCCAAGAAAAGATTTAGAGGAAGCACGTCAAAGAAGTGGTAATCTATTCTACCGATTCATTCAAAAATCATTCTTCTCATACTTCTTCTTCCTTAGATGTTTCATTATAATGTAATAACATCAGTATCAATCATATACTGATATGTTATTTTAAATATGAAACAACCTTATTTCACCTTCTATCCATCCTAAAAAAAAAATCATCCCTCATGTGTATGTACGACTTACTGTCTCCACATCATGGTGTTATATGTTTTAACCACCACCTTACTTGGATGGGTATAATGATGGAATAATAAATATATATGATAATTATAACATTATACTAATTATGAAATATCATACACCACCAACTTCAATACCATTCAATAATTTTGGGAATGATATCATGGCTCGTGCGTACGTATGACCTACAGTCTCCACGATTCGATGTGATTCATTTTACATGATCTTCATTAAACCATGATTATATAAATTAATTGAATGAATAAATATTATATATATTATACTAATACCATTTTTAAATGATATAACTATTAGTTAAATAATTAATAAGAACTTATCTGAAAAAACATGCATAAAAACATAAAGTAGTTAATAACCGAATAACGAGTAACAATAAAATGTTACAAAAAAGGATGAAAGTATGATAATAAATGGTATCATAAACATTATTAAGATTATTAGATAAATCATTTATATTATTTAAATAATTATACATGTGGTCTGGGTACATACGAATCATATCAAATCTAAGGTAGGGGATAAATTCTCAAATCTCGTTGTTTTATCCGAGATTGTTTATTTGTAATATTTACTGGTGTACATTTATCATCCACATCCATGTTTCCTAAATATGTATTTCAAAATATTATTTATATCCTTATATAATTTTTTAAAGTCAATATTACCCATTGGTGAATTTTTACTAAATATTATGAATTCAATCTTTTGTCATTTTCAAAACAAGGTACTTCTTGACTTTTTCAGAAAAAGTTCGAGAAGAATGTTTTTTAACTTTTATGACATGAATGGATTTTTGTGCTTTAATAATTCCTTATTTATTTTAATATTTACCTAAAATATTACAAGGTTATTTTCATATTAAATTATTTCTTCTAAAATTGTGTGTCATTTTGTGGAAGGAAAACATTTTTGAAGAAGAAAGGATATTTTCATTAGGAGTTAATTTCAAGTGTTTTCTCAAAATTATTTTCCATCTAAGTTGACACTCTTTAAATAGGGTTACATTTATATCCCTGTTATTAATATGATTTTATTGGGTTTATTATGAAATGTTATTTAAGAAATATATTTGTTTTGTATCAATTATGATGGAATGATGTTTGAGAACCCCATTTTATTTCATGGGTTATGCTATAGTGAATGATTTTACGTTTTTGTGGAATACATAAGAGTGGTTTCATTATAAGATGTGTGGGACCTATATCTCCCTAAAATTCATTGGGTAAAGATTTATATCTCATGATATAGACAATACTGGAACGAAATGAAAATATGGTTTAATAATACATGACTTGAATGAGGAGTGAACTCGGTTTAGTAATAGAATTTTTTTGCTATGATGGTCCTAGAAATGAACCTTGACAAATATGAAATGATTTTCTATGATTATGTATGTATGAAAAAAAATTCATGTCTTATGTTATGACTATTGGGATTACATTTTAGTTTTATCATTTATCTGATTTCATGATATTATGATCTTTTATATGCAGGATATGATTTTAAAATGTTATGTTCTTATGATTATAATATGATGGATTTTTCCCTTATTTACCCTTACTGATCATTTGAGCTCACCCTTTCATATGTCTATTTTCCTAAGTTCATGAAAAATGGTATTAAGTAAGATATTTCAAAAATGAGTATAGTTATGAATAAATAAGTAGGAGACAATGTAGATTTTTTATGAACCAATTATTTATGTTTCCTAGATTCTAAAGACACTAAACCTATATGGTCCTTGGGTGGTTTTTTTAATGTCATGTAATAATTATTCTTCAATTTTGAAGTAAAAACTATATGTAATATATGAGATGTTATAGTTGGTATCAGATAAAATTTATAGTTAAACTTTGGAAACTAGGATAAGGGAACCTTAGTAAGAACCCTAAGGATATGTCTACGTATAGGTTAAAATGTTATCCTAGTGTTTTAGAGGGGTTCATGAATAAAATTGAAAAAAAATAAACTGTCCTAAATTGAAATTTTATTTCTAAATAAGGTGGTTTTCCCATCATGATTAGTGTTGATCACACTTTGATTTTTTGTTTTAGTCCATGGATGGAACTCCAAAAAACGACGTTAATGCTGAATGCGATGGGCAATGCAATGATTGTCCCCTTGAGCAGCCAAATGTTATGGGAGCTGGAATGCAAAGTCGTATAGTCATGCTCACACAACTTACTCGTGAAATGAATCATGCAGGTCTTCCAAACGATCAAAGGAGGGAGAAATATTATATCGAATACATTATGAGGTATCGACCACTATTATTTAGCATGTATTCTGATCCATTAGTGGATGAAAAATGGATCAGTACCACAGAAATGATATTTTCAATTCTACAATGTTCTGAACATGATGAATTCATCTTAGAATCATATCATTTGGAAGTTGAAGCTGAACTATAGTGGAATATTTTCAAGAATACGAGGCAAAGAGATGAAATTGAGTCCATTGGATGGGATGAGATCAAGAACTTATTTTTCAACAAGTACATTCCTAATATTCTTCAAACAATGATAGATAAGGAGTTATTTTAACTTAAGAAAATGGATGATAAATTTTTTGGTACCTACGAAGAAAATTTTACAAGACTTGCAAGGTATGATTCTGAAATTATTATCCATCATGAGAGTAAAATTTATCAATTCATCAGTGGATTAAAACCAAGTATCCAAAGGGAATTATCCATAAGGGAATTCATTAGCAACAAACAAATTATTCAACGTGCTCTGAAGGTTGAGATGGAGATTGGACTAACCCATAAGTCATATGGGTTTGATAAGAAGAAAAAATCGAAATCAAAGGAAAATATAAAGACCTCACTTAAAAGAAGATGAGTTTTCCCTTATGCTGAAAGTGTGAAAAGAAACAGGAAAGGATTTGTCTTAAATAAACTAGTAATTTTTTTACGTGTGGAAATGAAGGTCATCAAGCAGTTGAATTCTAAAGTGATGGGAAAACATTTATAATGATTCAAAAAATTAAAAGGCTATACAAAATTCACCTCCTACAATTCAATGTTACATGTGTAAGGAAATGGATAATTATTCCAATCAATGACCTAATACAAGGTTTATTGATGACGATTAATGTTAAAAAACTCTTAAGTCCAAAGATAAGGGAACATCACATGAAATAACTATCGGAGATGTATAATGTATTAAAATGAAGTGGTGAAAGGTACACATACAAGACACTCTAATGTAGTAAATTATTTATTTGATTCTAGATCCACTCGCTCTTTCATTTATGAAGAATTTTCTAACGGTATTGCTGTATTACCTCAACAATTAGATGTTGAGTTAGTTGTAACAACTTCTAATTGAAAACAGTCACATAAAAAGATTATAATTCTTCTCCAATTGAGGTTTGTGGGAATGTTTTTCGGGAAAATCATGTGATCCTTACAATAGTGAAATTTTATGTGATTCTTGTCATGGATTGACTTTCTCTATATGGAGATCATATTAATTACCAAGGAAGGGAAGTGTCATTTTATATTATAGGTCAATATGTGATCATCTATTGATGCAAGGATGAATATAACCTTCCAGTAGAAATTTATTCCATCATATGGGTCTTGATTCCTATAAATGAAGGTTATTTATCTCAAATGGTTTGGGAGAAACTCAATAATAATAATATGATCATTGTATGGTAGTTTTGATGATGTCTTTATGGAAGGAATTCCAGGTCATCCAGCAAATCGTGAAGTTGAGTTTTTAATAAAACTCATATCGGGTGATATTCCTATTTCAAAGACACCTGATAGAATTTCCCCAATTGAGTTGTAGGAATCGAAGAAGAAAATCCAAGAGAATATAGACAAGGGATTCATACTCCCCAGTGTGTCACCTTGGGAAGAACCTATTTGGTTTGTTAAGAAGAATGATGGATCAATGAGACTCTGTATTGATTACTGAGAACATAACAAGATCACTATCTGGAATAAATATCCCCTTCCCCACATTGATGACTTATTTGACCAACTATGAAGGGCTCAATAATTTTCCATGATTGATCATAGTTCAGGATTTCATAAATTAAAGGTCAAAAAAGAGGATATACCAAATATGACATTCCCTAAAAGGTATGGACACTATGAATTTATAGTGATTCCTTTTGGTCTTACTAATTCAACGTCCATCTTCATGGATATAAGGAATAGAGTCTTTAGATAGTAACTTGATCAGTTTGTGGTAGTATTTATAGATTATATTCTTGTCTATTCAAAGAGAAAGGATGATCATGAAGATCACTTGTCAATTGTACTCAAGACCCTAATAAAGGAGAATATTTATTTCAAATTTACCATGTGTGAATTTTGGCTTTAGAAAGGTTCATTTTGGGACTCATATTATCAAGAGTGGAAATATATGTGGATCCATAAAAAACAATGTTTATTGAAAAATGGTTGAGACCAACAATAGAAATTTAGAGCCAATATTTTCTTGGTTTGGATGGATATTATCGACGTTTTGTGAATGAATTTTCAAGATTATTTTATCCACTCACATAGTTGACTCGAAAAGATGTTAAGTTTGTTTGAAAATAGTAATGTGAAGAGAATTTAAAAGAGCTAAAAAAAGGTTAGCCAGTGCCCATTTCCTCACACTGCCTTGTAGTGGAGAAAGGTTTGTGATCTACAGTGATGCATAAATGAAGGGGTTGGGATGTGTTCTCATAAAAAATGGTATGGTGATTGCATATGACTCATGGTAGTTGAAAATTCATGAGAAAAATTAACAAACTCATGATTTGGATTTAACTAAGGTAATATTTGAATTAAATATATAGAGGAATTATCTTTATGGTCGAATGTGTGATATCTATACTGATCATAAATGTTTAATGTATATTTTCACACAAAAGGAGCTAAATATGAACCAAAGAAGATGGTTGGAGTTGATTAATGATTATGACATCTCAACACTTTACCAGCCAGAGAATGTGAACAAGGTGGCGGATTCATTGATTTGAAAATACCATGCTAGCTTATCCATGATGATGATCACAAATGATCCAATATTTTTGAATTTGTAAAGGAAGGACCGTGAAATTTTAAAGGAAGGGGATAAATATTATCTTGATCAGATGAATGTTCAACCATATTTACATGTTTAGAGTAACATGGCGTATAAGAATGATGTACAGTTAAAAAAGAAGGTGAGAAATGTTCCTGAATTAAAACTTGATTGTGATGGAAGAATATGGTTCTGGAACTGCATATATATTCCTCCCATATAAAAATTAATTAATGATCCATTGGATGAGGCTCATAGTTCATTATTATCTACTTATCTTGGAAGAAAAAAGATGTAAAAGGACATAAAAGAGTATTTTTAGTGGGATGGAATGAAAATAGATGTCGTGAAATATGTATCTCAATGCTTGGTTTGTTAGAAAGTTCAGGCTAAGAGATAGAAGTCTAAGAGGATGTTACTACCATTACCCATACTAGAAGAGAAATGGGAAAAAATAACTATGGGATTTTTTATCAGACTTCTGAAAACATCTAATTTTCATAATGCTACATGGGTTATAGTTGACCGCCTTACAAAGTGAGAACACTTCATTGCTATTAGAGATTATTTCTCTCTTGATCAACATGCAAGGTTATATGAAAAAGTTGTTGGAAGATTCCATGGAGTACAACTTTCCATTTTATTCGATCAGTATCCAAGTTTTACCTAGAGGTTCTGGATAATTCTTTAGCATTCTCTGGATACCAAGTTATGTTTAAAACTTCTTATAATCCCCGGACAGACAGTCAGTCTAAGAGGAAAATTCAAACTCTGGAAGACATGTTGAGAGATTTCTCTATGGATTTTAAAAGTTGTTGGGATCAAAACCTACCATTGGTGGTATTTTATTACAATAGTTACTTTCAATCCAATATTCAGATGGATTCTTATGAAGACCTCTATGTAAATAAGTGGATAATTCCATCTTATTGGGATGAAGTTGGGGAAAGAAAGCTATTAGGAACTGATCTTGATGATAAAGTGGAAGAAAAGGTCAGATCGATTCAACAACACATAAGAGCAGATCATAGTCAAAAATAAGTTATGCCAACAACCAAATAAATGACCCAGAGTTTGAAGTGGGTGAAAAGGTGTTTCCACGAATATCTCCGTAGAAGAGAGTAATGAGATTTGGAAAGAAGTAATAGTTGAGCCCCATATATATGAGTCCTTTCGAAATTCTGGATCGTGTTGGGAAGGTAGCTTACCGATTGGCACTTCCACCAAATATCTCTCAAGTTCATCATGTGTTCCATGTATCTCTCTAGAGAAAGAACATACCTAATCCTTCACATGTACTAAGCTCAGAAGTAATACTATTGGAGCAATATCTTTCTTATGAAGAACAACTAATAGAGATTTAGGATCATAGAAAAAAAGTTCTACGAAACAAGACCAATCTATTGGTTAATGTTTTATGGACGAATAAACAATTTGAAGAAGATAAATGGGAACTTTATTACATTATGAGGGAGAGGTATCCTCATATGTTTGTTTCGAAGTATCAAACTTTGAGGGTAAATATCAATTTAAGGGGGTAGAATGTAACACCCGGATGTTTTTATGAAATATTTTATTTAAATAATTTTTATTTTTCAGTAGCTTGAGTTTCATGAAATCATGAGTTTAGAAAAACATTAAGACACCCTTAGTATAAAATTACCATTATAGCCTAATAGTTACGCTTACAGAAATAATTATGAATAAATTATGAAAATGCATTGTGAATTCATTACCTATCAATTATTTATGAAAAATATTATTTTTATATTTTTATTTTTGAGTTAATTACTTTTTATAATTAAATTAATGAGATATATCTATGTTATATACTAAATAAACTATTTTTGATACTCATCCAATTTTTATTTTAGTCATACACTATGAATAAAACATTATTTGATGTATCAAAACTGTTTTTTTTTATAAAAAGGTTAATTTTACACATTTGAATGGAGAACCCCTTTTAAATTAATATTTTTATGCATTAATAATTTTTATATGACAAAATAAACATGTTAATTTGAATAGGGACATTAAAATTTACTTTTGATGAATTTTTGATATTTTTCCAATAACTTCCATGTTGTGATGAATAGTAAAAATACACTAAATTATAATTGAAAATATCTTTTTCCAATAAAATAATTAATATGGATAAATTATATTATTGAATGGTTTCAAAGTTTAAATAGAATATATTTTTACTATTTAATATAATTTTTGTCATTGAAATTAATTTTACATTAAATTCAAATGTAAAAGCATTTCAATCTTTTGTAATGTTTTAAATTTTATTAAAAAAAGTATTTCTCCCATTCCGACGATGAGATTGATTTTAAATTAATTACTACAACTTATGTGTTTTGAATTTTTTAAAATGGACTCCATATTTCAAATTATGAGGTCCAAATTATGTTAATGGGATTATTTTATTTTTGGGCATTTTGAATAGTAACTTTGGTAATTATTTTTATTACACTGTATAAGGTAAATCCGGTAATTAAAGGTAAAAATAATATTATAAAATTACCTGAAAACATTTTAAAATCTTATTGGATGACTAAATTCGTACATTATCATCTATTGATTTAAATTTAATCACTTTATGACAAATTACCTATGAATATGACATGAATGTAATAAAAACCAATTAATGTGACAAGATGTCACAATCACATTTTATATAAGTATATTAAGATTAATATGTGGATAACTAAAAGATAATATTGAATATAGATAATTTATAGAAATCTAAAATAATTACCTATATCATAGAATTTTTTTTTGTAATTTTTAGAGATTAATTAATTACCATTAATGACAATACAATAGTTATGTAAAAATTATTTTATTAATAGAATTACAAAATAAATTGTTTTAAAAATATTATAAGAAATATCATAAGAAATAATTAATGTAATCCGAGAATTTTATAGGTGACTATGAAATTTCAGTATTGTATTAATTATTTATTTCGAATTTATATTATGTGAGTATTTTTTTATAGTCAATAAAATTAATAGTGTCAAAATTGACACTATTGATATTTTATAAAAATAACATTTTATTAAATTATTTAATAATTATAAAAATTATTAAAAATTACAAATTGATATTATAAGATCTAAAATTTTATAAAATATCCATTTATGGTTGATTAACACTATATAAGTAAATATTTTTTGCCATTGAATATTTAGAATGTTATTACCACAATTAAAATTAAATAGTATAACTAAGTATCAATACAAAATATATTTTTTAAATTGACAAAATAACTTTTTATAAATTTATTGGTTGATGATATTATAACTATATATCGTCTCATCTTCTAAATTGGGACATTTTAGAGTTTTTTTGTGTATTTTGTTATTTTATTATAAATTATTATTTATAGAGTTTCCAAAAGTTCCCCTCACATTAATTGTAAAGGGGCCCCTCCTCCATCAACACTTCACTATATTTTGAGCTGTAAAGCTCATCCATGACCTACCCTTTTTCCTTATAAACTTCTCTATTTTCATTCTAGAGGTTCTAGTCATCTTCAACGACTAGCTCTAGGGATCTATAAAGAGATTTAGAGGAAGCACGTTAAGGAAGAGGTAATCTTTTTTACCGATTCTTTCAAATTTATTTCTTCTTCTATTTCATATTAATTAGTTGTTTCATTATAAAGAAATAAATTAAGTATCACTCATATAATTATATGTTATTATAAATAGGAAAAAAACATATTTCACCTTCAATCCATCCTACGAAAAATAAAATCACCGCGCGTGCGTACATATGGCTTACAGTTTCCACGTCGTGGTGTAATGTGTTTTCCACCACCTACATATTTGGATGGATAAAATGGTGGAAATAATAAATATATATGATCATTATAACATTATAATAATTCTTAAATATCATACACCATCTTCTTGAATACCAATCAATAATTTTGGGAATGATATCATCGCTCGTGCATACGTACGACCTACCGTCTCCACGATGCGATGCGATTCATTCTACATGATATTAATTAAATAATGATTATATAATTAAATTCAATGAATAAATATGATATATATTATAATAATACCATGATGTTAATAATATAACAATAACTTATAAATAGTAATAACAACTGATCTGACAAAACATGCATAAGAATATAAAACAGTTAATACCCGAATAATGAGTAACAATGAAATGTTACAAACAAATGGATAAAAATATGATAATAAATGTTATCATAAAAATGATTAAGATTATTTAATAAATCATTAAAATTATTTAATTTATTATACAGTAGGTTCGGATACATTTAAATCATATCAGAACTAAGGTAAGGGATAACTTTGCAAATATCATTTTTTATCCGAGATTGTTTATTCGTAAGTATTTACTATGGTATATTTATCATCCACATACATCTTTCCTAAATATGTATTTCAAAATATTATTTATATCCTTATATTATTTTGTAAAGTCAAATTTACCGATTGGTGAATTTTTACTCAATGGTATGACTTAAACCTTTTGTCATTTTTGGTACGAGGTAGTTTTTGACTTTTCAGGAAAAAGTATGAGAAGGATGTTTTTTTTTCTCATACAACATTAATGGATTTTTACACTTTTATAATTCCTTATTTTCTTGTTTTATCCACTATAAAAATACAAGATTATTTTCACATAAAAAGTTTTTTTCTAAAATTTTGTGGCATTTTGAGGATGGAAAATGTTTTTGAAGATGAAAATATATTTTCCTCAAGAATTAATTTCAAGTGTTTTCTAAAAATTATTTTCCATATAAGGTGAAACTCTTTAAATAGGTTTACATTTAAATCCCTGTAATTAATATGATTTTATTATGTTTATTATGGAATATTTTTTAGGAAATTATTTTTTATATCAATTATGATGGAATGATGTTTAAGAAGACCATTTTATTTTATGGGTTATGTTATGGTGAATATTTTTATGTTTTTTTGGAACACGTAAGAATGGTTTAATTATAATATGGGTGAGATCTATATATCCATTCAAACCATTGGGTAAATATTTATATCTCATGATATAGACATGAACTGAATGATAGGTAAATATGGTTCACTAATACAGGACTGGAATGAGGATTGGACTCTGTTCAGTAATGGACGTTGACTACTATGATGGTCTTGGGAATGAGACTAGACTAATATGAAATAATTTTCTATTCTTATATATGTATGCATAAAATTTCATGTCTTATTTTAGGACAATTGGTATTACATTTCACTTTTATGATTTATCCCACGAAATGATATTATGATCTTTTATATGCATGATAAGAGTTTCAAATGTTATGTTTGTATGATTAATATATGATGGAAATTTCCCTTGATTACCCTTACTGAGCATTTGAGATCACTTGTTCATATGTTTCTTTTCTCCAATTCATGAAAAAGGTTATTAAGTATGATATGTCAAAATATAATATAGGTGTGAAGAACTAAGCGGGAGATAATATAGATGTTTTTTGAACCAGTTGTACATGTTTCCCACTTTCTAAAGACACTAAAACTATATTATCTTGGTGTGTTTTTTGTTATATCTCCCTAGTCTATTTGAGGTTGGATTTGGGTAGTCACGGCATGAGACCCTCTAGGATAGCTCATGACTTATGTTTTGTTATAGTTGAATGGGAAATGCATTAGGCACATTGATAGAATATGGGTCTAGAGTTCTAATGGGAAATATCAATGGTGGATGGAGTTGAAGAATCTGAATTGGTAGTTATGATATAATAATTATGGTGGGGTGTATTATTAGATGAATGTATGATTTGATAATAACGTGATCAAGAATATTGATGCACGAGTTTAACAATGATCTGTCACTAATGTTTAGTAATGGTTTAGGGCATTGGATTGTGGATCAGTGGATTGAGAACTATAAATTAGATGTTTCAATTTAGGACAGTTTTTAGAAATTTTATATGGGACTCAACCAATTATTGTGAATTGTCTTCTTGATTAAGTTATAATCAATGCTTATAAGGTCAAAGGATCTTCTTGGGGGTGATAATTATTACGGTTGGGAGTTTTTAAGGCCTTGTTTCCATAATATATGGATAGTTACAATGAGAAGTAAATTTTTAGAATTAGTACCATGGTCATGATTATAAATTAGATTCAAGAATTGTGTTTTGAGTAGTGAAATGACTTTAAATAGGTGTTTTGGGCATTTTTGGTGTCTTTGTAGTCTTCCTAGAGTCATAGAGGATCCTCATGAGAGGCAAGGTGGCTGATGATGTAGTTTCATTAGGTAGCTATTAGGATCCACCAACTAGATAATGGAATTTTAGGAGGGGAAATTACACTTCCCCCCATGGAGTTTTAATGTAGATGTCCCCCTATTCACCGTGTTTTTTCCCTCGCATAGCAAGTTCCCCCCTCCACTCTCTTCCTTTGGATCCCCATCAGTTTGAGGCAGTATTGTTTGTTATTTTTGGAAATAGCACAATGTATAGGATCTTCTCTCTCCTACAGTATATTCTCCTTATTGTCTATGATGATTCAATATTTTTTGCCTTAGGTTTAGAGTGGATATTTCACTACAAAATGGTGAAATCACTTCAGTTTGAAGGATATTTCTTGAAACATGGGTTGAGAATGTCCTTAAATGTCTTCGGACAGTATATATTCATTGAATCATCAATGGTTCATCCTAAAGAATAATTATTTATGTGTTCAAATTTAAATAAAATAAAAATAAAATTGGTTTTTCCTATGGTGCTTAGGGGTTTGTCCTAGATTGGTACCAAGGGTCTGTTGTGGACCTCCCATAGCTGCTCATCATTGTTTTGATGTGACATGATGGAATAGTGAGTATTCACTAAATATGCTCGATTAAGATATATTTGTTAAATTAATAATATTTAATAATATTTATTTATTTTCTATGCATGATTTAGTAGCATGGTTAGTGGTATGAGATGGGAAATTTTGTAAATGAATCTCAATGGGAGTTTATAGTTTCTACCTTATATTTAAAATAAATTTTAAATATTATTAGATGGGGAATTTGTTCCATATACTTTACCTATAGAATTTATTATAAAGCATGAGGTATGAATGAATAATATATAAAGAATTTTTTAATCTAATTAAATTCTATAATTTAAATGTGTTATATCTATTTGGAAGAAAAAACATTATAATTATTAATGGGCCTTTGAACTTTATGGTTCCCTCATATTTTAATGGAAATTTCCATGACAAGGGTTTAGACTATCCTAAGTGGATAGATGGTAGGATTGGATGATCTATTGGGTGAGTGGACTGGTTTAGTGAGACCTCAATAAATGAGATGAGATATGGGATATCATTTAGACCATTTACTTTCGAATTAATCCCCACATATCATGTGAGGACATGAAACACTATAATTGTGGTATTGGATGATATGTTCTTGGAGCATTATGTGTTTAATTCCCTAGGACCTAGTTGAGACTAAGGAGCCACATGAGGGTGCCTCTCATGAGTTAGAATTTAGTGGACCTAAGTTGGTTACTTATTGATAGAATAACCTTGAGTAGGTGTATATGGATATGGGAACTGGTTTTTTTATTTGTCAACCTAGAGCCTAAGCCGATGTATAAGCCTGGTAAGGCTATGAATACAATGATGGTTGGGGGAGTTAAACAAATCATTATCGAATATTAATTTTCTTTTATGTTCTATTTGATGAATGGAGATTTCCCATGATAACTAGGAATTATTCATTGGTCATATAACATATTTGGTTTCCAAGAATTCCCATGAATAATTTTATGATATGGATAATCCTCATGGATTCCCACTATATTTGGGATTTGGTCTCATAGAATATTTGGGGGGGGGGACACCTAGCTCAGCTAGAATCCACATATATGGATGATCCATGAGCGATTTCCTAGAGGTGGTACTTAGGATTTAGCATCAGATAAATATGTTTGAACATGAAAAAGAATTCCAATGATTATAGTGATTCCTTTGATTTTTTGATATAATTGCAAATTCCTGGGTATAGGTATTAAAATGTTGATAGTAGATGATTATGATATCCCATGATGATTGGGATTCAAATGGTTATTTGAGATTTATTTTTATAGTATATCTCCATGAATGAATTTTGGACATCATAAGGGAGAATGCATTACCCCTTTGATTGAATCCTAAGATATACCTTAGGATCAGGTGGAAACACCATCGATTATTGGGTTGAGGACCCATGAGTGGTTTGATTCCCATCAAATTGGCCATGGAATCCCAAAGGGGTACTCAATTTTATTTTCTATATCTCCCATGAATATATAATTCTTATAAGTATAATATTTCCTAAGGCTTATACCTCATTGGAAGTAGAAATTGACATGACATTGAGAATGCCACGGTACTACTATGAGCTTCAGCCTAATGGAATGAGAGAGAGGGATTCTCGGTGAAAACCCAATATCAACTACTCATATTTTGAGGTGTCACATCATGGTATATGAATAAATCTATGAAGCCTTATTTTTTAATGATTTTAATTTCTTTTCATTTATAGGTCAAGAGATTGTTCTTTTTCAAGTTGATGGTAGTAGGATGCTACCGAGTAGCTGGTGAGGGTCACCAAGTAGCCATTTCCATCTGGAAGAAAAAATTCAAGTCTACAGGTGCCACTGGCCAGGAGATAGATAACTTATATGTGTAGAGTCATTTCTTACACCAAACGTCTAGCTAATGGGTGTCCAGTGGCTATCCTCTGACATTGCTGGACATATGGATTAAAAAGTGATAAAATTTCATCTTTGAATTAAATAATTAAAACTCTACCCTAATATGACCCATAGGATATAACAATGTTTTTATTAATCTAGAGACTCTATGGTGATGATTAGTATTCCTCCCTCTTTCTGTTGGTGAATATTAAATCTAGTTAAAATCATGGATCCTTGTTAGGTGTAATCCAGCAGGTTGGATCCATTCTCAACAATTTTTTTCTCTTCTTTTCCATGAGTTTTCTTCCTTATGATACTATACTATTTAATAAAACATGGAAATAAAAAATTAACTTTATTTCCATTGGATATAATTTCTCTAGGTATTCATCTCTTCCTCTCCCACATCCTTTCAAAAATGTAGGGAGGCATCCATCATTCCTGAGGTATGTGTCACTATCCAATAGTATATCCATCAGCATTCCATGAGCTCTTGTGATTCTCCCTTAGTATCGAAAATTTAAATTTATGTTTTTAAATCTGTGAGATAATAAATTATCTTATATTTCTATGAAATAGTTTTCAAAATGTGATTTATTTAAAAATGGGGTTAAAATGTTGAAATTCGATTTAGTGGAATCCCTTATGGATAAAATTTATTTGGAAAGGATTTTTCATGCTATGAAATAGAATAGAATTTCCATGGAAATATTTTTATGAAATTTGGGATTGGTTTTCTTAGAAAATTTGGTAATGATATATTACACATTTTGAGTCCTTGGGGTGTGAGGGAAAAATAAACATGTTTGAGACCAAATGAAGTAAGATATCACTAAAGTATGTTCCCATGATACCATGGGTACTAGATTAAATCTTTTATGAGAAACCAAATTTCATGTACATTATTCAGTTGGAATAGCCTGAAGGCCTTCATGTTTTTATTATTTTTGATAATCCACCTTTCACGGGGTGATGTGGAACCATTACAAGGCCCGAAGGCTTAGAGATAATTACATGACCTGTAGGTCATAGAGGGAGTCACCCAGACAAGACAACTTGGAACTACTCCTCCCCAACATATGTCATGATATCATCACTCCACCTTTATTGGGCTGTTTGGCTAGCTATCCAATGCAAAGCTGAATAGGCATGGTACCTATGGGAAATCCATACCCACACATTCTTCCAAATCTGTTTATCTCTCTGCTCTAGTGAATGTGCCTACCCTGAATCCTCATCTGAAGCATTGTTCCTTGTAGTGAAATTGGTACATCTAAATTCAAGTGGACCAAAGGCCTTGGGGTGGCCCTAAGGCCTTAAGGGGGGCCGAAGGCCTTGATAATCAACTATCCCAAAGGCCTTGGGTGGCTCGAAATCTTTATAGGTTCCGAGGCCCAAACCGGTTGCCTAATGGCCCAAATGGATGAATTGTTCTGGATACTATAGTACCAAACAATACCTGCTACAGTACTGCTACAGTACCGCCTACAAATACGCCTCCACCGGAATTTGATCTTGGATATCTTGGATGCACCTACCGATTCCTCACCAACTGCGCTAAGGCACATGTTCTTAGGATTAACTTATTCAGATTAGTGTTTCATTAAGTGTTTTAATTGTATACACAATTGTTTAATTGATTTACCATTTTTATTTTTTTCTATAGTTTGTGGATTTTATTTGATATGATTAATTACACATAATGATGATATTAATTCTTAAAAACCTAGTTTAATAATCTATTATACCTCTAAGATATATTTTAGGTCATATTTATTTTCTATTGGAATATTTATTTTGTTTGAAATTAAAACAAAAGGATGATTTAATATAGGAAAATTATTTCTCTTAAAAAGTTTTGAAATATTATTATATAAGAAATAATGGTTGGTCATGGATATATAATGTATGGATTCTTTCATAGTATCCTATGAATAATTATTAACAACACCCTACATTTTCCTTTTGGAATTTATATCCTTTTTTAAATAATATATGAAATGGGAAGAGCATCATGTTGAGAAAGAATCTCAAGTTAATGTTTCCTTCTGTTGGGTTTGGATGGTGGTGATAGATGGTCATGCATATATAGACCCATATTCTATTTACATTCCATGTTGTTAGGATTTCCATTTGATATTTGAATCCTTACTGTCTAGTTGATTTATGATTCCATTATGGTTTGGTTATTTTAACATATTATTTCCAAGATATTACTACCATTTCCATATTATCATATGTATAATGGTGTGTTATGTCACTCCCATATTCTATTGTATGATACCCAAGTGCTTATTTCTACCCCATGGTGACCGAAGACATGATTCATGACTTTTGGTAGACCAATTTTGGTGACATTACGGGATGAACCTATTTGGTCTATTACAAGTTGTTATCTAAGGGTTATGTTTTTGTTAAGGACATTGATTATGCATTTTTATAACCCATTTTGTTCCTTGGGTTTGTTGTTTAAAATAAGGAATGGATGTGGAATTTTGAGCTGTAGTTTGGGAGTGTTCCTATCCAATTCAATTTCATGACGAATCTATAGTTAGTAGGGGATGTACGGGGATGTATGGATTTATTTCTTATAATGTTAACCATTCTAGATTCAATTCATAAAATTTATTTTACACTAAAGGAATTATATTCTTTTTTAAAATGGTTTTGTCTACTTTATTTAATATAATAAGGATCCAATAATATTTATATATCTACATTATAGAGAGAATGATTTGGTGTAAGCCCCTTAGGTGAATCCTCTAGTCGACTTGTATTTGGTGGAAACTATAATACGAATGATTCATTATTTATGTTAGGTATCAAATGTTTAATAATAATAAAAGGTGGAACATAATTCATAATTATATTACTAAAATCCACTAATATTTCATGAAATTTGTGGTTGTGTGTTGGATCCTTTGGGAAGCTAAAAATAAGGCAAGGGATGGAAAAAAGTACTCATCCATCTTCTTTTAGGTGAGGGTGAAGGAGCATGTGATGGAGTTTGCTAGTTTTGTCAAGTGAAGGATTTCCAGACTATATTATGAATTCTTTTCCATGGTTTTTCAAAAATATAGATGGTGGATCAGGTAATCATGGTAGAAGTGTTAAATGGAAGCCTCCCAATATGGGGCTGAAATTGAATGTGGATGTAACATGAATTTCAATATAGATGATAAGGGTGACCTAGTGAGAGACAGTAGGGGATTACTTATTCCAGGACCTAATAATTTTTTTTGACTCGGAACTATTTAATGTCAAATGGATTATAGAAAGAGATTGTAACACCAAATTCTTTAATGCCCTTCAAAGGTACAGAAAAGTCAATAGGCCCTTATCACTTTTAAAGGATGGAGACACTATACTAGATGATAGACAAAGTCTATCAACTCACATTGTTTATTACTACAAGAACCTCTTCAACGGACCTGGAAGCAATGAAAATATTATGGAAGGAATCATTCACAATATTGTCAATGAAGCGGATAATATTGTCCTTATTTTTGTCCCACTGGACACTGAAATCAGAGATGTTGTTTTTGGGCTTCATAAAGGAAGCTCAGCAGGTTCAGATGGCTTCACCAACCAATTCTTTCAGTTTTTTTGGGATATCATCAATAATGATGTTTGTAGTTTGGTTAAAATCCTTTTTATAGATGGATCCATATTTTAAGGATTTAATGCTTAGTTTATTGACCTTATACTTAAGATGGGAGATTCTAGTGATATTTCTCAATTTAGACCATTCTCTCTTGTCAATACCATTTATAAGATTATCACAAAAATTTGTGCTACTCATCTTGCTCACATTTCTGGGAAAATTATTTCATGCAATCAGTTTGGTTATGTCAAAGGGTAGAAAATTCAACATTTTCTTCTCACTGCCTTAGAATGTGTGAATCTGCTACAGAAATCCACTAGAGAAGGAAATATTTCCCTCAAGTTAAACATCAGAAAATCCTTTGATACTATAGAGTGTCAATTCATCAGACACATCCTCCGTGAGTTTGGATTTCACATGAGGTTTATCCAATGGGTCAAGACACTCAATAGCTCTGATCATATTTTCATTCATATCAATGGCTCCCTAGAGGGTTACTTAAAGGGTTCCAAAGGAGTGAGTCAAGGTGATCCCATCTCTGCCATTATTTTTGTGATCGCTGAAGACTATCTTAGTAGAATCCTTCTTCATATGACATGCATGGGAGAACTCATGACAATCAGAGCAGCCAGAGGTATCTATTCCCCCTCCCCCCTACTCATTGCTGATGATATTATTGTTTTCACTCAGGGTGACATGATAAATATTCAAAATCTCAAGAAGTGTCTACTACATTATGAACGTGTCTCGTGAAAGGAGGTGAACTGGAGAAAGTTCATTATTTATTTTGGGAAAAATATTTCTGCCTCCAGGAAACAATGTATGATTAGAAACCTTGGAATTCAGGAAGGAAATACCACATTCAATTACCAAGGAGTACCCATGTTTTTTAGAAGACCTCACCCATCTCACTTTGTGGAAGTTGCGAGTCAAGTCATAAGAACACTCTCCTCCTGGAAGGGTATGTCCCTATCAATGGCAGGTAGACATTGCCTTGTTAAACATGTGGGCATCTCAAAACTAGTTTATTACTTTATGTTTTACTCCTAGAATTCCTGAGTGACAAAGAATTTAAATGTTACCATTAGAAACATTGTGTAGAGTGGTAGTATCCAATAACGGAAAGTCATTACTGCTTCCTAGAAGAAATGATGTCTGCCCATTGCCAAATGAGGTCTTAATGTTAAAAACCTTGAGATCCTTAGTCAATCCTGACAAGCCCAGTACATTTGGTGGCTCATTAATGAAAAGTAAAAATATCTATATTTCCTTATATCCCAACATCTCAACAGATTAATTGAAGGGAATATGTCATATATTCTATCTTCCATCTAGCCTTGACTGAAAATAATTTTCCAAAATATCAATAGTCACCCGCGCTGGATGGTTATTACTCTATCTTATCTCAAATTTTGGAAGCACAGCTGGAATGGGGTTCCACTCAATGACGCTGTTAGTGATACTAACCTGGAAACAGATTATGATTCCCCCATTAGGATCCATATTGAGAATGGTGATGCTCTTCTTTCTCACATTGCTCACCTTGTTGATAACCCTGACTTTATGGAAAATTATGACCTACTTTTGTGGGAACCAAGCTAAAATGGAATCCTAGACTCTAAAGGTTACTACAATAATCTTATCCATGGTGAGAGTACAGGGCTAGAAACATTCCAAAAAAATTGGCTGAAGCCATCTAGATTTACACTGCTTTGGCACCTGCATCTCAACAAGCTTCCCACTAAAGTGAATTTGCAGTGAGTGAGAATTACCTTGTGTTCTCGATGTGCGTTGTGTAAGAAACACTGAGACAATGTGAATCACTTGTTCTTCTCTTGTAACAGATCTTCTTCCCTATGGAAATCTGTTTTTGAACTCTTTGAACTGCACTGCCCGCAAACCACTTTTTTCTCACAATTTCTACTGAACCTGATTTAATTCTAGATCTAGAAGTAGGTTAGAATACTGTTTCTTGTAGCATGTGCAGAGGTTACTCATAATATATAGAATCAAATAAATAAATGACATCATGGTGAACCTGTCATCAATAACAAAGATGCTCTCTCTGCCATATTTAATGCAGTACAACAAGCCAACACTCTTTATAATGATTGCTATAATAACTCAGTTAGGGACCTTTCTCTCTTGCGTAACCTCCATATTCAAGGTAACCACTCGAAGCCCCTTGAAAACATTTAATTTTTCCGGTTGCCTCCATTTGTAGGCTGGATCAAATGCAATATGGATGGTGCCTCACGAGGAAAACCCAGACATGATAGTTATGGAATTGCTTTTAGAGATCACAATGGAAATTTTTTAGAATGGGAATATGGTACATGTGGTCATGCTACAGATCTAGAGGATGAAATGTAGGGACTCATTACAGTAGTGGATTTTTCCCGACAAAGAAACTGGAACTCAATATGGGTTGAGAGTGGCTCAACCACAATTTTCCAAGCGGTTAGGCTGGGACAAGTTCACCTTGCTTGGAAGCTCACTACCAAATGGAATAGATGCCTAAGTGCTATTTCTTCAATGAAATATATCATTACACACATCTATCATGAAACAGACCAACTTGCTGACTGTCTTAATAAGATAGGATCCTTGGAATGTAATTGCAAACACTACTCTAGCATACCTAGTCAGTTGATGAATATCTTTAACCATGATTGATGTAAATTTCCCTCCTTCTAACTATTTTAACTTTGTTTTTAATAATATTAAGCCTCGCTGCTTACTTTAAAAAAATTTGTTCGGGATGATGCATGTGGTCTTCATAATTTCCATCCCCTATGAGTTAGAGTGTATTTTTTATGTCTATTTTTTATAATTAATAAAAAAATTAGACAGTAAAAATAAAAAATATTTTAACAACTAGATTGAAAGAATTTCCCACTTCCAAAAAACTATGAGCTACTCAAAGGGGGGGTTTCTCCAATTATATATTAAAGTGTATATGAAAGAAGTTATTGGAATCTATTATGTAATGTAATTTAAATAAACATATCACCTAGAAAAGTTTTATGAAGGAATTTAATCAACAATTTTATCCTGAATCATTGTGGGTGGTGGAGAATCTATAATTATAGACCATAGAGAAGGGGGTGTATTAAGTCATGGAGTATGCTAGTCATTTTATGGAATTATTGAACATATCTATAAAACTTGTTTCCACAAACTGTGTTATGGAATAGACGTTTGATATGGTTTTGATGGACTATATTTGATCTATTATTTGTTTTGTGTGCTTACCACCTTTATGGAGGTTGTAGATAAGGTAACCATGGATGATTTTTACATAGCTAGTGAGACAGGAATCTTCAGAGAATTATTGATAAAAGGAGGTATCCAGAGTTCATCTTATTAGAGGAATCAGTAGTGGGGTTAACCATGATGAAGTGGTGGAAGGATTGAAAAAAATATATTAAGTGAGATTCAGATGGTCTGTGTCACACATGTGGGAGACTTGGTCATCTTTATCATTTATATGAGATAACATCCAAGGGTAGTAGTGTTGGATACAACTTCACTACGAGATCTTAATTTATTTATAATTTATAAAATAATTTTGCATATAAACCTCATGTGAAATGTGATTCTCAGGTTTTGAAGAATGATATGAATTAGGATGGATGTATATATGCAGTAGAGTGTACACCATACGTGTCAAACGACGAAGAAAAAAACTATTAAGGTATGGTGTTTATAACATAATATATGGTTATTGAATTATTTTTTACCAGTCTAACTCGTTCCTTTATTATTTCCAATATTATTGTTGTGTTTTGATAACAATCAGAGCTTATTCCTTCCAAGATGACACTTTTCAATCCTTTGGGAATGGCATTAGAGTATATTTTTAAATATCTCGATTATAAGGTCATGATTACTGACCATGAAACCATTTGGAACATTTTAGTATTCATCATTTTGTCTTTTATCTCATTATCAACATATACTAGATGATTGGATAAATTTCCCATATATATTTTTATCCTCATCTAGTTCTATTTATTTTATTCCGATGGAGTATCTCTGGGATTTTAGGGTATGTGGGACCCTAGATATGGGATATTAGGCCTCATTTCCCATAGTAATATGACAATGTCATTCCATTTGTCATAAATGTTCCATGATGTTGTTGGTCCACATCTATGTATCCCTCTTCATGTGGTGGTGAGTGAGTATACCAATGTTTTTATAGTTTATTTCTCATGGATTAAACCCCATTAGGATTTCTGGTTTTCCAATGTGTTTATTTAAAATATGATCCCCATTTAATTACATTTATAGCATATGGAAAACACTTAATTTAATGTATTAATGGTTCATCTTGAGGATACTAAGGCTAGAGGATTTACTCTTCATAGTGAATCTCTTTGTGAATCATAATTGATCTTTTAAAATAGTATATAAATGAGTCTTTGATATTTTATTATTTCTATAAATTCAACTAGGTTAATTTTTATAAAAAATATCACTTTCCTAATATTAATGATCATTTTGATCTTATTTAGGAGACCAAATGATTTTTATAGATCGGTATGAGATCATTGTAATACGATCTAAGGGTATGGGAGGGATATTTTCCCATGATAATGTTAATGATATGATAAAAGAATTATGATGATTTTGGTATGCCAATTGGCCTTACTAATTTTTTATAGTGTTTATGGAATTGAAGAATCCAACATCTATTTGTTCATAGATTCCTTCATGGGTATTTTTAAAGATAATATCATTATTTATTCCAAAATAGAGATGTATTATTCTGAGCATTTGAATATCTTCCTTATAATCATGAAATAACATTGTATATATATAAAGATATCACAATTATAGTTTAAGAATCAAGGAGTGAAATTCATGGGTCAAGTGATTTCTGGCAACAATGTATTAGTGGATCCTGGAAAGATTTAGGTAGTGATATATTGGCAGTATCCAAAAAATGTGTTTGAGATCCTGTGTTTCATGGGATTTTCTGGTTACTACTAGCAATTTGTTTAGACCTTCTCTAATATTGTGTCTCATATGAAAGAGTTAAAACATAAGTTTATGGGATTTTTTTGGAAGGGAATATTTAGAAAGACCATTTGGGGATTTGAAAATAGGATTGAACACATAGAAATTCATTAATCTTCCAATGCTAGGTTTCGGAGATGATATCTACTATCATTCCATAGATATGGTTTTTATTTGTGTTCTAATGCATGGGATACATTTATTATCTTATGAATCACATTTGTTTCACCCTCATGAGAATAAATACAACAATAATGATGTTCCATTGTATACCATTTCTACTAGGGACATTCACTTCACATAATGATTTCGGTAGCTAGTTCATATTGGTAGCCAATAACTATTTGAGCATTCACTTGGCAGAAAGAGTTAAGTCATAGTAAACATATATCTGATAATTCAAAAGACTTAATTTAAGAATAATGAAAGAAACAACATATATTAAAGTATATTTGTAATGTATTAAGAATAATCAAGATATAAAGAATTAATGGTTGGGATTATCAAAACACAATAAATCAACTTAATTCCAGAGGGTTCAACAAAACTAAATGACAAGGTTGAAAATTTCGCAAAAAAAATTCCAAAATACTTTTGTTCGAAGAAATTTAGATATTCTATTTCCATAAATTTTATTTATTTTCCATTTTTATCCACTATCATATATAATTGAACTTATATTATCAAAATATTTTATTTAATAGAATGTGTGTCCCTTCCATTAATTATAAAAAGGATCGTGATCTCCTCTGCTGTTTAAAAAATTTGAGAAATTAAAATCAAGAAATAAATTCAAAAAACCTTACTCGATTTATTATATTCCTTATTGTGACTATTTTCATATCCCAATTCCATCCTAATATTCCATAAGGTGTAATCTAGAGTAGGTATCTCAAAGAAGAAGCAATCATCTTATTCGAATCTTCCAATGTTTTTTATTATTCTACAAATTTTAAATATATTATAAAAAAACATAACTAATTAATAAAATATCTTAAATAAATTATTATTTAATTATTATTATTATATAACCATTTTCACATCCTTTCCATCAAATAGTAATTGAATGTATTTCCTATGCAAACATGTTATCTACCACCTCCACATAATGATATGAATTATTTACCCTCACTGAATCACATTGATAGTTATTTTGATTGATTTAATATATATATATATATATATATATATATTATATTTAAGGTTTAATTATGATTATGTAATGATACAATATAATTTATCATTGTTTCCTTCTTTTTGAAAAGGAAAATAATGTTCATGAGTATATATAGACTTTCTTCTCTAAATGGTGTAACTCATTTTTTCGATCTCTTCTTTTTATGAACTGTTAAAAAAAGTATATATAATTAATATATATATATATATATATTTGATATTTATATCTTTATAAAAAATAATTTGGATTATGGAACCATGATATAGATTCAAGGACCATAACTTCTGAATCAAAAAAACATAAAAAAATAAGTAGTTAACACCCAATGTAGTGATGATAATGAATGATTATCAATGTAACGCTGAAAAGTTGTTACAAGAAAATAATGTTTTATATTGTAATTTTTAATATGGTTCTGTTATTAAATTATATGAAATTTAATTTTATTTTATATGTTGTTAAAATCACTTATGAGTAAAGTCAAAAGTTAGGTTAGGGTTTCTCCTATCACTTTTTTTTACATGAGATATATTCTATATTAACAACTTATTTCATTAATCTAGTGTTTATTATTACCCATTTTATTTTTTATGTCTTGAGTCGTCTTTTATTCATTTAATTTAACATTTTATTTTATTGTTATTTATTTCAATGGTGTTATGATTCAAAACGTACCAAAGTAGAAATGGTTTTATGTTATAATATCACTATTTGAAGAGATTTTCTAGGCATAAACTTGTGCTTATGGAAATATATTATATATCTATCACAAATCACATTTAGTTTCTTATACTATTTTTTTATATGTTACATGTTTTCTATTCATTCTTATCCCTATAAGTACTTATATTTACAAAAATTATTTTAAGGAAAACCAAATTTGTTTCTCTCTATATGTCAGTTTATTTTACTTCCACAAAAATATTTTCATTAAAATATTTTTTAAAATTTATAATATATTATAATATTATTTATTACTGTCATTTCTATACATGTTTGAATTTCTATAAAATGGTTCCAAATGAATCATATTTTCAGGTAATAAATGAAATACTTTTTAAAATGATGTGAATAAAATATTTATTTTAACGTGTACCATATAAATGAATTATATGACAATCATCAATATTATATTATTTGAATTTTATTTTATAATATTACATGGTTAATTTATACGAATACACTTTCTCCAAATATTCTATAAATGTCCATATTTTAAATAGTTGTTTTGAAAATGGAAATGTTATTTTACTGAAGAATTTTTTTATTTATATGTTAATAGTATTTTGAACTAAGATCGCATCCATTGATGTGACTTATGGTTCATTGAGGATATGTTTCAATGATACCATCCTTATTCATTCTCTAGAGGGTTATTAATTATGATTATAAAATCTGAATGAAACACATTTTATTTTTCATGGGTTAAGCTGTGCTGAAATGATAAATTCCTTCATGATTTTTTGGTATGCATGTGAATGGATTAGGATTATTTCATGAGTGGATATGTTATATCACTCCAATTTACTGTGAAATTTTAATTTTTGTGAGATCAAATGGTATATGATGTGTTATCTCAATCCTGAAGTAGGAAGCATCATATGCTATCCCAATCATGATTAATATCATACAAGCATATAATTTCAGTCCAAAGTGGGTACATATAAAATTACACTAACCCCAATATGTGATAAAATTCCTTGTAGATATCCTTAAAAATTTATTTATAAGATTATCATTATTTCACTTTTGTTGCCACTCTCTATGAAATTTTCTTATGATTATGGTATGAAATAATATCTCATGATCTTTTATTCTTCTATGATCTATATCTTATTATATACCAAATCCTTATTCAATGATTATGATCTATGAATTATTGGGTATGAGTTTAAAATATTCTGCTCATAGTATCATACAATTTTTATATTTTTATAAATTAACATTGTCTGATATCTCTTATTTTTTCCCTTAATGAAAATATGAGATCATCCTTTTTCATATTTCATTTACATAGGTTATGAAGAATAGTGTTATGTAGGTTATCATTAATAAGTTTAATATGTGATTAAATTGTTTTGGGAGATGTTGAATATCATTCATGAAATATGATGATTATGTATATAATGTCCAAATACACTAAACCATTATAGCCCTAAAGTGTTAATTATTTTGAAATGTATTTAATATTCATAGAAAATGATGAAATATTTATATATTTTAGGCTTGATTCTTCAAAATTAAAATAATTATAAGATTATATGGTTATAAAAAACTACATCATTATATTTCTATCTAAAATTGATACGTAAAGTGTTTCACTAATTGTTTTATAAAAAATGATAATTAAAAATATATTTAGACTAAGTGCATGCTCCAAGATGTAATTTTATTCAGACTCATAATTTTATTTTGAATTATTAAATAATATAGAGATAAAAATTTGGATAAAAACATGGGATCTCTTAAATTCTATACCGAAATAGTTATCAACATAAAATGTATAGTGCAACTTCACCATGAAATATTTTCACATCATAGTTAGGTAGTTTTAAATATGTTTCACTCAAATAGTAGATATGGTCATTTTGTTTCAAATTTATTTTAATCTAAGCCAGATTGATAATGATGGGTCATAACAGTCATCATGATTCTTTCATAAATCAATGTATTTTAAAGCTTAAGCCCTGAAAAACATTGATTTATTTAATTTTCATCCATTAATTTTCATAAAAAAAATTAAAACTATATATTTTATGGATAAACCCAGTATGTTTCCATTCAATTTATCTCTTATTATATAATGTTTTACAAGTTAAATCTAAATATTGGACCATCCTATAATTTTTTAAAAATATGAAAAAGGTAGAACATAAAAAATTTCTCAATAAATATTCAATGATTAATAAAGTATAAAAATAATGTCTTAAGGGATAGATACATTCATTTATATATTATAAAATCTTTGGTATTCATTATGTGGTTAAATGGGGAGTCTAAATTCGCATATATTTTAAAATTTTAAGGATTTCCATGGGATTTTTAAGGTTTCTACCACAACAATTTCAATTATTAGAGTAATAAATATGGTGGTTTTTTTAATAATGGATAATTTATGATTTGTTAAGATTAAACACACTTATAATCATTTCAAATGTATAGATTCTTATATAATATAGAATAGATTGTGATTGTGGAATGTTTTATGAGTACATTTTGATAATGCCTCATAAAATTCCGTCGGATGGAATTTAATTGTATTATTATCTCATAATGACTTTTTACATGATGATATATTTTATTAATAAATATATTAACATTTTGTAAATTGAAAAAATAATTTCTAAAGGGAGAGTTAAGTAGTGCATTTGTTTCTAGTTTCTAGATGGGGTGTCACCACTTGATATATTCTATGATGTTTCTCATTATTTTATGAACTACCTATTGATAAAATATTTTGTTGTTATTTAAAATAAATGATTGAGATTAGTGTGAAATTCTTTTTAAAAATAGGGGAAGACAATTTTGATGACTCATCTATATAGATGTTATTTTTATAGAATAGAATTGAATAATGATTTCATATAAATTTTTTTTATTATTTTTATTATAGTAATATATATAAACAAGATCATATCATTAGATTATAGTGATTATTGAATGAATGATGCATCGATATGTGGTTTTGGTGGTACTATAGGTTGTTAGGTTATATTTCAGTGTCAATACTATACCAATCATGGCCAAAATATGTATTTAAAAAAATTTATTTTATATGTGGTTGAGCTGGATCATGAATGATCATTTATGATATTTTAAAATACTTTTAGGTGGTAATATTCTTGATAAATGAAAATATTCATTAATATTAGCTCATATAATTGAGAAATAATGATATGATGAATGTTTTTTGGGTTATTAATCAATTTTTTACTAAAGGAAGTTATTAGTATATAAATACTGCTAAGGATATATGAAATTTGGTGAAATCATTGTTCGTTGTTATAATATCAGGAAAATGATAGCGTTGGGAGGTTGGAGTTTCTTTACTGAATTGTAGGTAGTGATGGTACATTGTCTTTTTTTATAGGTTGGGTGATTATAATGACTGTGAAGGGAAAACATTTTTTATTGTGTCACACAAATATGTATATGATCATGTGTCTCTGTTAAAAAATGATTCTATTTTTTATATTATGAAAAATCAAGTTGATATCCATGTACCATGTGTTCTGATAATGATCTAGTGGTTGTGGATGAAGTATCAATATATGATTTATACTAGATTGAGTAATATACCATGTAATAAAGCATTTTATGCATTGATGTAAGGAAACAATTATAAAATATCTAATGTGACTTCATTTTTATTACATTAATGATCCCATCAAAAAATTGAGATTTTATATAACATTTCTTACATAAATGTTTGTAAAATTAATCACATTAATATTTATTTATCTTTTTTCAATTAATTGGTTCTATTTTTATTGTTTTAATATATCTTATCTATTCAAATCATTGAATATTGAAATAGGATTTATATGATATTATATAGGAATTAAGTGGCGATTTAATGGTAATGAAATATGATGAAAATATATTATTCTATATTGTTGAATATTTAATAGTGTCTTGTTTACTAAAATATAAATATGAGTTCTTATGAAATTTTGATAAGACAACCCTACATAAATTTTGTGAAGTTTAGTTAGGGAGGATTCATCACGGTTTGTTAATTGTTTAGTTGTAGTAATATAATAAATAGTTTTTGTGAGGGGAATTAATCTTGATAAAATATCTAATGGTGAATCTCCATGAAATTCTTTATAAAAGGCCACAATATTGATTCTCATTATAATAAAGAAATTTTGAAATTTGATAAATATATGTGACAAAGTGTCACACAACTACCACACATTCAGGAAGTGACATTAAGAACATTTTGAATATATAATTTGGATACAAGGATTAGTTTTTTATTAGTTAATAATATTTTCAATTATGATCTATTGTTGTATAATTTTACTTATATATTATTAAAAAGCATGAAAAATTAGTTTCTTCATTAAAGGTAAGTCATACTTTGATCTATTAAGGAGAAAAAATTAATGTTATTTTTGTTCTATTATTTCAAACCTTTGGAATGGTTGTGATAAATATTGTTGGATGATTTTGGTTTTATTAAATTTGGTTATTAATTTCAGATATTAGTATTGAAGTTGGATGAAAGTGTTTATTATTTAAAATGGTATTCCTAATAACTACTTGAATTATGGGAACATGTGGAAATTTATCATTTATAATCATTATCACATTACTTATAAGCCACTATATTTCATGAATGAATGTGAGAGTATTTTTCATTTGGAAAATTTTCATGTAGACATTAGTAATCTATTTTATTATATTTTTTCTACCATTTATTTGTTAATAGATTGTTATAAGTTAAATTTTTTCTAAAATTGAAAGTTTATGGTATAATGGATATAATGATCATCCTTTAAAATATTTTTTTTAATGAACAATAGTTTTATATTTATGGAAAATATAATAATATGAGTTTTGACTGAAAACGAATTTGAAATTCTATGGAATTTTATACCTTTTTAGATTCATCATATTTATATCATATATTTTAATTAAATGTGGTTTTAAAGTGGAAATATTAAACACAGACTATATATTTATGAGAAAATTTTATTCATTATTATAAAGAGTGAAATTTAAATTTCCTTCTTAATTTAGAGTCAAACAGGGAAAAAAACATCACCATTGATTTTGGTATCGGGAATTGCCTATAGGGTGTGATGTTGGTTTTGGTAAGACATTGTTAGAAAATATAGTTCCCAAGGTGAGAGTTTTTAAATAAATATTATATTATTTTAAAAATGATTTTTAATTTAAAATCTATATATATATTCATATTTTTAATGAATTGAAATATATGTTGTGGTTTAGATTTCTCTCTATATGGAGGATGATACTGGTGATAGATAATTCAAGGGAGAATTATGAATAAATTGAAAAGTAGGAATGGTTCTTTAATCCCAGTGTTTCTGTTTATTAATTTCAATACATAAAAGTAAATTCTTCATCAACTTCATGATTATAATAGTTTTATTAAATATTTGGATAATTACAATTAAGAAATTATGAACATAATGAAATTTGATTGGAATCAACCCAAGCTATGGAATAAGGTTATTCTTATATGTACGATAATCCTAAACATGCATCAATTATTTTAATGTCGAAATTGTTAATTCTTGATAGGATGGTCATATAATTTGATTGTATACCTCAATATGAATATAGTGATTTAATTTCTATAAAAGTTGGATTAATAGTTTTTGATATGTTTATATAGAGGTTTTTTCTATTTTTTATAATTTTGAGGATATTTTTATCCGATAAGAATAAAATTGTAATGGCCCAGACCCCCATGATCCACCCTTTTTCCAAATTCTAGGTTCCTAAGGGGTCGCACCCCGTCGGTGTGACTGATCGGCATGACCGATCGGTGTTATCTAGCCTTGTCGGGTTTTCCTTCTACAATTTTTCTCATAACACCTCTTTTAGGAACTTTTTGACCTTTTAAGGCATTTTAAGGCCGTTTTTAACCCATAATTAATATCTAAAAATCCCGAGAAACCTATCTATTAAATAATAATTAATTCATTCGTGTCTATCCACCTAACCGTGTGGTAGATCCACGATTCGACTTCCAAGGCGTTCAAATTTCTTATCTCGTAACATTGGGATCTCATCTTTTTATCACGCTGGATTTTATTCTCCTTCCTCTTGGCTTGTCTCCTCATTTTCCTTTTTTGTTCGAAGGCCTTTATTTCCCAAGGCAGGTGGTGCACCTGTTCGGGAGCCCTGCGAGTCCCCCTTCCCCTATTTTGGTGCTTGGAGAAAAAATTCGATCTTTGATCAACCATCTAGGGATTTTCTTCTTCGTCTCTCCTTTTTGTGTATCATGTGGGGTGGGCATTCTTTTTCCTCTGTGAGAATTTATGAAACTGAACATAACGAAGATAATGAACATACCATTAAAGAATGAAAGGGGGTGTGATCGATGTTATTCTATACACTTTATGTTGTTATGTGTTGTGAATTGTATGGGCCTGTGCTCACTGAAAATCATGGCCATTGGTGGTCATTCTCTGTGCACTGTTGTATCACGGGGCCCCTGGATGTTTAAATATCCGTAACATGGAATTGGTTAATTACGCATACTCAGTTAAATAAATTGAATTCACCAGGATCAACCCTTTTCTGTGATAACCCTGGTTAAATCCCAGTGGAATTGAAACCATGGAGTGTGTTAAATCTTATAAATATGAAAATACATGCATGTGCCTGCCTTGTGTTGGTGGTAGTGGTTTGGTTGTTTCTTCACAGGCCGATTTCTAGGGTGATACAGGTGGGTATGTGATCCCTTATTGTGGTACTTTTGTTGGTTGTGAATTTGAGGCTGTGTGGTTATTCAGCTTATATCATGAATTGGTGGTTGAATCCATTATTGTTGAGAAACCGTTGGCTCCTGGGTTTTGGGAACATGGGGCTGTATCTTGGGGTTTTCTGTGGTTCCAGTACTTCGAGGGATCTCACTTATCGGTTTGTTGTTGTGACTTTGCAAGAGAACATGGTGTGAATTCTTAAATTGTTGTTTGGCTGTTTCTTTCCTTTTGTCTTGTGTTTATGCCTGTTAGTTTCCCGATAGTGGAGAATTCACCATAATGGGATCACATGAACATGAAAAAAAGAATGGTGAGTTGGAAATTAGTTTGGGAATCAGTTGTGACTCGGCCGCGAGTGTCGTGGCTTCTTTTGTGAATGAATAGTAACAAGGGAGTATGTGCTTAGGTTTTGGAAACCCTAGGTTGGGATGGGTGTTTGTTACCTATACATATAACTGTATCTTTTATTTTTCTTATTCGCGCCCCACCCAAGTTGAGCACTTCGTGCCGAACACCCCATTTTATGGAGAGGTTGTTTTTTCCCAACACTCCTATGAGTGGCTGGTTATTAGCTCATTTTTTATCCCTTTCCTGGATATCCCAAGACTCTTCGGGCAGGCTGCGACTGCTTGAGGTCCATTATTAGCTGAAGAATCTTCGGGTGGGGTGGTTGGGGTAGTTGGACCTGGTGTTTATGGGTAGTTTGTTTCCCAATTATCTTTGAGAAGAGGCCCAGGTGTCTTCGGGCATGAGGGTAGCTTTCTGGCCAAAGTGTCTTCGGGCGTGGCATTGGTTGTTCTGGCCTAGGTGTCTGTGTGCATGGTTACGTGAGGTTGTTGTGTCCCAGGTGTTTGCAGGCGGGATGTGTTGTTGTGGCCCAGGTGTTTGCGGGCGGGATGTGTGGTTGTGGCCCAGGTGTGTGCGGGCGGGTGTGGCAGTGGGACTGCGGTGAGAATGGCGCGATTGGTTTGATGAGTAGGATGTCTTCAATAACCAGTTGTAAAGCAGCGTAGGGTACCAAAACATCGATGTGCTATTACTATACATTACTTGACTTGCATTATTTGGGGAGTGTGCCTTGGTGTGGCTTGGGTGGATAGTTACCTTGTTAGGTGTTTGGTTATCTCTTTTTCCATGGGGCATTAGAATGTCCCCTCACTTGTGCATGAGATTCTTTGGTTTTCCCTAATGAGTGTACTTGTATGCTCACCCTACATATATGAAAATGTTTTCAGGGTTCCAGGAGGCTTTTAGGGATCATGCAGGACTATACTAGCGCGGATCTTGGGGCAGATTCTTTTGTCGTTTTATCTTTTATTTCTTTCTTGGTACTTTACCTTTCGAGTTTTGTGGCTTGTATCTTTTACTTTTGAACATGCATATGAGAATGGTTTACTTTTGGCTTTACATTTACTTTCAGCTTCAGTATTGTTGGGGTTGCTATCTTATCTCCCGATCCTATTAAAGAAAACGTGTAATTCCTTCCATCTTGTGAGTCATTCTATACCCTTGGTGCTGGTCTCTACTCTAGGTCCTATTGAAGGCAGGTTTCAGGGGTCATTATCTCTCCTTCAACTTGACGAAGGAAGGGTCTAGAAATATACTATCCCTTCCCTCATCTTGGTGAAGGAGGGTCGTGACAGAATGGTATCAAAGGCCGGTTGAGAGATAGGATGGAGTCTGAAGTTAGGCACAGTGAGGATTTCATGGGATGGTAGGGAAACCGTGTTGGGTGACCCTGGTGCGTGAATTAGGGCAGGGAAGATCGGCTAGGACACGAGATTTTAGGCCCCCCCCCGTGATCGGATGCAAGGACTCTGGACCTACCGAACGACCAAGTGAGGCTACACTGATTGCAGGGTAGGACCCTAGGAAAGGTACATGCATCATAATGACGCGTGTTCTCGTCTTTCTCAGATGTTTGGGGATTGAAATAAATAAGACCTTTAAGAAAATTTAAGAACAGTATTGTACACTACTTGGGCTTAGGCATTCCTTGTTTACCTTGAAGCTATGACACATGGGAGACGACCACGAGTGTTGCGGGTGATCGAGGCCGAGGAGGTTGACGTTGCCGAACGGCAGAGGGATGATTGAGAGGAAGAGGATGACTAGTGGTAGAAGATTCTTCGAGCATTCCAGCAACAGACCCTCGAAAAGTATGAGGGCATCACCTTTTAAATGAAGACGAAGAGTTTTCTAGAGGAGCTTGTGATAGCTTTCAGCTTGATCCGGGCTCCGACGGAGTACTAGGTTCCTCTAGCCATGAGCCAGATGTGGGGAGCAGTACGTTAGTGGTGGACACTATACCTGGGGGAAAGGAGAGAGGTTGAAGTGACATGAGCTGATTTCGAGAAGGAGTTTCAGGCGGAATTCCTCTCCTCTACAATGAAAGATGAGAATAGGCAGGAGCTACTCTCCCTCCTGTATGGGAGTATGTCAGTAAGGGAGCTGGGGATAAAGTTCAAAAATCTCCTCCTCTTTGCTCCGGTCCTCTTTTCGGATGAGGAGTCTCAGGCGAGATGTTTAGAGGAGGCGCTCCGACCTTCCCTCCAGTTCACTATTACCCCCTTCACCTCCCAGACAGACATGGAGGTCCATAAGAAGGCAGAGGTGGAAGAGGATTCACATGTTGGGAGGTGTGTCATGAGAGGGGATCCAGTTGGGATCATCAAAGGGGAATGTCGTCACCACCAGGCCTCCAGCATCAGGGCCCTCTAGGTTTCGACCGGCATGGAGCAGGCCCCAGCAGTTCCATTTCCGATATCCCGGCCCTAACCCTTTCTCTTCAGGATCATATCCGAGATGATACATTTGTTGGAGCCATGGGAACCTCTAGAATCAGTGCCTGGATAGAGTGCATTACGACGGTGGAAGGAAGTTTCAACACCCGCCTCAGCAATAGCAGTATCCAGTGAGGCCTTTCCAGTAGCATCCGCAGGGTCAGCAAGCTCCCGCTCCACCGAGGGCAGATGTTGCAGGGGGAGGCCGACCTCAGGGCACTCCTCAGGTACCTCGACCTGGGTGTGGTCGGGGCGGTGGCTGACAGCCGAGGGGCGGAGGAGCCGGGCGTGGGTAGTTTCACATAGTGGAGGTAACAGTTCTAGCAGGACCGGAGGTCATTCGAGGTATGAATAGTTTGTTTAGTACCCTTTCTTACGTCTTTTTCGATACATGAGCTTCACACTGCTTTTTTACACCTAGTCCAGCCTGTGCTAAGGGTCTAGATGTCGAGAGACTTCCAGTGCCCCTAGTGCTGAGCACACCAGTCGGAGGTCAGACTGAATTGATATGTGTTTTTCATGGATGCAGACTGACGATAGGGCTACATCAGTTAGTCAGGGACCTCCTGATATAGCAGATATAGCCATACGATGTCATCTGAGTCATTGACTGGATGTTCTCTGTCTTTTCTGTCATTGAATGCTTCTGAGGAAGGGTCGTGTTTTCAGACTTAGCCAGATGACATGTTACTTTCACCGACGAGTTGGGTGGCCAGAGGGGCAGCAGGCGAGAGGAACCCCTCCTCTCCTTGTTACCTGAGTTATCAGTTGAGTCAGCAGATGCAGAGATGGTGTAGGTACCAGTGATCGTCAGTGAGTTTATGGATGTATCCCCTGAGGAGTTGACGACTCTACCCTCTCAATGTGATACCGATTTTGTGATAGACTTGCAGCCTGGTGATCGTCTGATTTCGATTGGTACCTATCAGAAGGCACCTTCGGAGCTACGGGAGTTGCGGATTCAGATTGACGATCTGATGAAGAAGGGTTTGGTTCGACCGAGTGTGTCACCGTGGGGTGCTCATGTGTTGTATTCGAAGAAGGCAGATTTTGGTCTAAGGCTGTGCATAGACTATAGGAGACTGAATCAGGTAACAGTCTAGAATCACTGCCCTCTTCCAAGGATAGAAAATCTCTTTGACCATTTGAAAGGGGCAGGATGGTTCTTGAAGATCTACCTACAGTCTGGATATCACGAGTTGAGGGTGAAGGAAGGCGACATCCTGAAGACGACCTTTAGGTGCAGATATGGGCACATCGAGTTTGTGGTCATATCATTCGGTGTTATGAACACTATAGCTGTGTTCATGGGGCATATGAACTATGTCTTCCAGGAGTATCCGGATCAGTTTGTAGCATCGACAACATCCTGATATACTCAAGATCCGAGGAGGATCACGCTGATCACCTGAGGATAGTTTTGGAGGTCCTCCGACAACACCAGCTCTATGTTAACTTGTCCAATTTCATGTTCGGGATGCGAGAAGTACACATCCTTGGACACGTGGTGTCTGATTGGGAGATAGTAGTGAACCCTTAAGAGGTTGAAGCAGTTGTTTCTTGGGTAGCACCCAAGAATTTGGAAGAGGTCCGTAGCTTCCTGGGGCTGGCAGGTTACTACCGAAGGTTTGTACACAACTTTTCCTGATTTTCAACACCTTTGACATCCTTGATGAAGAAAGATCGGGCTTTTGAATGGGATGAGAAGTGTGAGGCCGCATTTAGCTATCTGAAGGAGAAGTTAGTGAGTGCCCCAGTGCTAAGGTTTCCAGACGAAGGGGTGACAAATGAGGTGTACTATGATGCTTCAGGACAAGGCCTCGGGTGTGTGCTGATGCAACGACAAGGAGTGGTCTCTTATGGGTCTAGCAAGCTACGCCCCCATGAGAGTAATTATACGACACACGAATTGGTGCTCGCAACCATCGTTTTTTAACATAAGTTGTGGCGTCATTACCTCACCGAAGAGCACTTTGTGGTCTTCACGGACCACAAAATCTTGAAGTATATCTTCTCCCAGCGAGACCTGAACCTACAAAAATGAAGGTGGGTGGATTTCCTCCAGGATTAAGATTTCGAGATTTCCTACACCTCAGGGAAAGGAAACTTGGTGGATGATTCCTTGAGAAGATGGTCACAGAGGGATGTGGTCCGAGTGTCGGCAGACGCTTGGAGGGTGATAGAGGAGTTTGCTGCCCTACACCTGGATGCGAGGATGGATAGTGGAAGGGGTTTCCTATATCTAATGACAGTACAGTCTTCTATGTTACGTCAGGTGGATGATTCTCAGTGGGGAGACCCAGAGAGTGACGTGATTCTTGACCTGGTTAGCCAAGGTGATGCTTTCGAAGGGTGGACAGAGGATGGTCAGAACTAGATGCTTTTCCGGGGGGATAATTTTCATTCTGGATGTGATGCACGAGAGGGTCCTTGGTGAGTTCCACAGCTCACCCTTGGCAGTGCATCCAAGAGTTTCCAAGATGTACCGGGGTCTGAGGGGACAATTTTGGTGGCCCGGGGTAAAGCGAGAAGTGGCAGAGTTTGTGACCAAGTGCCTAGTGTGTCAGCAGGTTAAGGTTGAGCACCATGTTCCCGGTGGTTTGTTACAACCCTTAGATGTCCCTGAGTGGAAGTTGGATGACATCTCTATGGATTTCTTCATGGGGCTACCCAAGGTTCAAGGAGGCTATGACCCCATCTAGGTAGTAGTAGACCGGTTGATGAAGTCGGCTCACTTTCTGGCGATCAGGGAGTCGAGTGCGGTGGACGCTCTAGCAAGGAGGTATGTGGACGAGGTGGTGTGGTTGCATGGAGTTCCATGGTCCATAGTCTTGGATATGGATGCATGATTTACCTCACGAGTCTGGAGGAATTTGCAGCATGCTTTTGGAACCCAGCTGCGCCTTAGCACTGCTTTCCACCCCTAGACAGATGGGTAGAAAGAGCGCACCATCCAAACCTTGGAGAATATGCTGTGATCATGCATCCTGGACTTCGGAGGATCACGGTTGCTACACTTTCCTCTGGTAGAGTTCACCTACAAAAAATCTAGCACTCTACCATTGGCATGGCTCCGTTTGATGCTTTGTACGGGAGGCAGTTTCGCTCACCTGTGTGCTGGACAGAAGTTGGGGAGGCGGGTGTTCTTGGCCCGGAGGTGGTACAAAGCACAATGGAGAAGGTGAATATTATACTAGAGAGGTTGAAGGCAGCTCAAGACCGGAATAAATCATATGCGGGTGATAGGAGAAGGGCCTTGGAGTTTGAGGTCTGGAACCACTTGTTCTTGAAGGTCTCCCCTCGGTGTGGGAATCCGAGGTTTGGTAGGGGAAGAAAGCTCTATCCCAGGCTCGTCAGACCTTTCGAGGTGTTTCACCATGTTGGCGAGGTGGCTTATCACTTGGCGTTGCCACCATAGCTACAAAGGGTGCACAATGTCTTCCATGTGTCCCAGCTTCGTCGATATCTGCATGACGATTCGCACGTCCTCGACTGGGTAGAAAAAGATATCATAGACGATGAAACCTTCATGGAACAGCCACTGATGATCGAGGGTCATGAGGAGAAGGTGCTTCATGGACAAACCATCCTGTTGGTTCGCGTGTTATGGATGCATGGTGGGATTGAGGAGAGTACCTGGGAGAGGGAAGCGCAGATGCGTGCCCAGTACCCAGAGTTGTTTTGAGTTTTATCATGTTTTGTCAGTACCTCTTTTCTATGTAATGCTTTACCTTTTTGACTATGGGATGTGTAGTATCTAATTTATATTAATGTGTGTGAACTGTCCTAAAGGATGGGGAGGGGGGACCTGATTCCCAATTAGGACACATTAAAGTGGATGCACCTAAACCCGTGCGGGCAAGTTAGTGCCAGCCAAAGAGGATAGTATCTTAACACGGAGGAAGGGAAACCCCTCTCCCACATGGCCAGACGATTTAGTCTTTTGTTTTTTGTGGTTGCACGGGGAATAGAGCGGTAGGACATCCCTGATTTTCCAGGAGATAAGGTGTTCCTATGTCAGAGAGGTTCACTCCAAAGAGGTATCTTCCGGGGTGTTTGTTTTGGACGCCCCCTTTCCTTCGGGTCTGGTTCTGGATTCTCGAGGGTGAGAATAGTTTGAGAGGTATCTGATGTAATGGACCAGACCCTCATGATCCACCCCTTTTCCAAATTCTAGGATCCTAAGGGGTCGCACCCAATCAGTGCGACCAATTGGCGTGACCGATCGGTGCGACCGATAGGTTGGACCAATCGGCCCAACCGACCGATCGGTGGGACCAATAAGCAAAACCGACCGATCGGGGCGACCGTTCGGTGTTATCCAACCTTGTCAGGTTTTCCTTCTACAGTTTTTCCAGTAACAGCTCTTCTAGTCCCTTTTTTACGTTTTAAGGCGTTTCAAGGCCGTTTTTAACCCATATTAATATCTAAAAATCCCAAGAAACCTCCATATTAAATAAAAAATAATTCACTCGTGTGTAACCACCCAACCATGTAGTAGAACCACGATCCGACCTCCAAGGAATTTAAATTTCTTATCCCGTAACATTGGGATCTCACCTTTTTATAACGTTGGATTTTCTTCTCCTTCCTCTTGGATAGTATCCTCTTTTTCCTTCTGGGTTTGATGTCTTTTCTTTCATGAGGAAAGTGGTGCACCTGTGCGGGAGCCCTGCGAGTCGCGCTTCCCCTGTTTTTGTGCGTGGAGGAAAACTTTGATCTTTGATCAACCAAGTAGGGATTTTCTCATTAATCTCTCTATTTTTTGTATCATGCGGGGTGGGCATGCTTTTTCCTCTGTGGGAATTGATGAAACCGAACATAAAGAAGATAATGAACGGACCCTTAATGAATTAAGGGGGGGGGGGTGATCGATGTTCTGCTATACTCTTTATGTTGTTATGTGTTGTGAATTGTACATTCCTACGCTCACTGAAAATCATGGTCGTTGGTGGTATTTCTCTATGCACTATTGGACCTCAGTGCTCCTGGGTATTTAAATAACCGTAACATGGAATTGGTTAATTGCGTATACTCATTTAAATAAATTGAAAGCACCAGGATCAACTCTTTTCTGTGATAACCCCGGTTAAAGAACATTGTAATTGAAACCATGAAGTGTGTTAAATCTTTTTAATCTGAAAATACCTGAATGGGCATGCCTTGTGTTGGTGGTAACGGTTTGGTTGTTTCTTCATGGGCCGATTTCTAGGGTGATATTGGTGGGGATAGGATCCCCTGTTGTTGTGCTTTTGCTGTTTGTGAATTTGAGGTTGTGTGGTTACACTTCTTATATCATGAATTGGGGTGGAATCCTCTATTGTTAAGAAACTGTTAGCTCTTGGGTTTTGGGAACATGGGGTTGTATCTCGGGGTTTTCTTTGGTTCTAGTACTTTGATGGATCTCACTTGTCCCTTTGTTGTTATGACATTGCAAGAGAACCAGGTGTGAATGCTTAAATTTCTATTTGGCAGTTTCTCTCCTTTTGGATTGTGGTTAGGCCTGTTAGTTGCCCGGTAGTGGAGAATTCACCCTAATGGGATCACATGAACAAGAAATAAAGAATGGATGAGTGGGGAATTAGTTTGGTAATGAGTTGTGACTCGGCCGCGAGTGTCGTGACTTATTTTATGAATGAATAGTAACAAGGGTGTTTGTGCTTATGTTTTGGAAACCCTAGGATTGGATGACTTTTTGTTAACTATACATATAACTATAGCTTTTATGTCTCTTATCCACGCCCCAACCAAGTTTAGCACTTCGTGCCGAATACCCCATTTAATGGGGAGGGTGTTTTTTCCAACACTCCTATGAGTGGCTGGTTATTAGCTCCTTTTCTGCTCCCTTTCCCAGATATCCCAAGACTCTTCGGGCAGGCTGTGATGGTCTGAGGTCCATTATTAGCCCAAGAATCTTCGGGCGGGGTGGTTGGGGTGGTTGGCCTATGTGTTTATGGGCATGTTGTTTCCCATGTATCATTGGGATGAGGCCCAGGAGTCGTAGGGCGTGACGGTAGCTTTCTGGCCCAGGTGTTTTTGGGTGTGGTAGTGGTTGTTCTGGACTAGGTGTTTTCGGGCATTGTTACGTGAGGTTGTTATGGCCCAGGTTTCTACGGGCGGGATGTGTTGTTGTGGCCCAGGTGTTTGCGGGCGGGATGTGTGGTTGTGTCCTAGGTCTGTGCGGGCGGGTGTGGCAGTGGGATTGCGGTGAGAATGATGGGTTTGGTTCGATGCGTAGGATGTCATCAATAACCAGTGGGAAAGTGGTGCGGGGTACCCCAACATCGATGTGTTATTACTATACTTTACATGACTTGCGTTATTTGGGGAGTGTTCTCTGGTGAGGCTTGGTGGATAGTTACCTGTTAGGTGTTTGGTTATCTCTTTTTCCATGGGGCATTAAAATGTTTCCTCACTTGTGCACAAGAGTCTTTGGTTTTCCCTACTAAGTGTACTTGTATGCTCACCCTACGTATATAAAACTATTTTCAGGTTTCCAGGATGACTTTAGGGATCATGAGGGATTGTACTAGCATGGACCTTGGGGCAGTTGCTGGTGTCGTTTTCTCTTTTTTCTCTTTCTTGGTACTTTACCTTTGGAGTTTTGTGGCTTGTATCTTTTACTTATGAACATGCATATGAGAATGGGTTACTATTAGATTTACCTTTACATTCATCTTTGGTATTGTTGGGGTTTCTGTCTTATCTCCTAATCCTATTAAAGAAAAAGGGTAATTCCTTCCATCATGTGAGTCATTATATACCCTTGGTGCTGGTCGCCACTTCAGGACCTATTGATGGCGGGTTTCAGGGGTCATTATCTCTCCTTCAACTTGAAGAAGGAAGGGTCTGGCAATCTGTTTTCCCTTACCTCATCTTGGTGAAGGTAGGTCGTGACAAAAAGTTTCAATTTATATACTATTTTTTAGATATTTTTAAAATAAATCCAATGAAACTAAGACTACGATGGCCTAATGAACTAATCCAATGTTATTATAATGATAAATATCCTTGATTTTTTCCACTATCTTACTTTTATGAGATTTTTTATTTTATTAATGGATTAAAATATATTCCATATTGATCCAAAATACAACACAAATATGTAGTGATAATTTGGTAGCCATCAAAAAGTTTCAATCATTGGGTTTTAGGATACAGTGGTTGAATATGATACAAACTATCGACAAAATTTGGAAGATTGAATAAGGTATATTAGTTGGATGAGAACCATTATATATGGGATTAGATATATGAATAAAGCCCACATAGAATTCATATTTATATAAATAAATAACTTTTCAATGGAAATATAATGTCTTTTGATTCTCGGATAATATAGGGATCTGTGTTCCCACTTCGTTACATGGAGTAGGTTTTAGTTAAAAATGTGGGAATGTGTAGTTTGAAAGACAAGAATTCGGTCATTGGTTCGAATATCTATTATTTCAAAAGGATATATGGACCATTATTATGATGTAGTAAAATTTTTGTTGTTAGAAAAACATATTTAATGAACAAAATTTAATCAATGTTTTTCATAATTGTATAGAGGAATCTTGGAACATGCGGTGGTTTTTTGGATGAGATGAAAAAAATAGAAATCAATATAACTATAATGGAACAAAAAAATGTGTACACATAGTTAAAAACAATATATTGATGAAAGATCAAATGGAATATATAAACTATCAGATAGATACCATCATGGTCCAAAATAACCCCAAGGTATATACACTGAAGTGAATAATTATAACGTGTACAACCATAAATTTAATTTTTAGGGTTGGTGGCTAATATAACATGGTCAAGGATACCTATAGAAAGACCCATACTTTCCAAAATAACAAGGAACATCATTTCAAATCAAAATCTGCACATTAGATGAGACCCTGTCCAAATTCGTGACCAAAACATAGGTTACCAGAAATGAACAATGAACTTATTAGAAATATCATGGAGTGAAAATAAATGTGCTAAGGATGATTTTATATACTAGAAAGATGACCTAATAAATATAAAATTTCAGGATTTTTATATTCTTATTCAACATAAAGAGATGTGTAAAGGATACTTATCGGGTCATAAGAAGACTCTCCCATGAAGAGACTCAAAGGAATATAGAATAATATATAATAGCACTACTAAATTTTCCCATGGAAACTTATAAAATAATTTCAGTAACAAGATGAAAAATAAGTGGAAAAGAATAAAAGGAAATGGGAAAGAAAAAGTTGAAGAAAAAGATGAAAGGGAAGAGTTTCCACTACTATAAAGGATATGATTACCATTTCTAGAGAGGCTGGTGCAAGGTAAAATTGAAACAAAACAATGTAAATTTTTGGAACACTTTATGAAATTTCATATTAATATCCATTTTGAAGAATATTTTTTCTACATTCCATGATATGAAAAATTCAATATATATTTATTGTATAAAAGAATAAGCTCCATGATATTTGAACTATCCCAGTCACATGGTGCTTCATTATGGTGGTGTCCAAAAATTTACCATTTAAGTAACAAGACCCTATTATATTTTAATTTTTTACTAATATTAACTCTAAAAAAATTTTGAATGAACTGTGTGACTTAGGTGAACGAATAAACATTATTTTATTCACCACATTTAAGTGACCTGTACTGGAAATGTTGTATAAAACCATAATTGGACTATAGATGGATGATTTAATAGTGAATTACACCCAAGGTATAATCAAATATATTCTATTTATAGTAAAAAAATTCATATTTATGATGTATTTATTAGTTTTGGACTTAGAATAAGAAAGAAAACCGCTCATCATGGGAACACCATTGCTGAAATTTAGAAGTGATTTTTTAGATGTATATAATTATATGATATTTTTGAGAGTTGATGAGAACCATGTAAGTTTCAAAATTCATTGATAGGTGAATAAATTTGATGTTGGGTGTGGTAATATTGAAGATGAAAAAAAATTAGAGAGTAAATATGTTGTAAAATTAATAAAAGATAATCGCTAACTTTTGATATTAATGAATAACATTATCTATCTATTGTACCTGAAAAGTCAAAAATTAAGTCCTGTAATTGAAGAATAAAAAAATGAGGGATATGATCCTTAATTAAGGATAAAACAATGGAATTAACATAATTAAAGGGGGATATATTTTATGGAATTCACATGATATGACCATTGGGTTTTTAGGTCTAATAAATAATTGGTGGATTGATCCAATTAAGGTAGAGCCAGAATTTACACAAAAGATTACATGACTATTTTTAGGGAAATGACAATAAACTATATATTTGGAAATATCTAAATTTATACCATTCATTAACTTGATATTTTAACCTCTTTCCAGTCATGCATCAATGGGTAGAAATTGGTATGGTTGATTTAAATTGCTATATAAAATAAATTCTGGAAGACAAATCATGTTTTTTATATTTTATAATAATTTCTATTTTAGAGTGTATTCACTATTAACCATTTATATCATTGAGTTTAATTGAAAAAATTCCTATATTTTTTTCGTCCAATATAGAAGGCACATGAATGATGTTAGAAAGAAACTAAGAAAGATATCTGAAGGTGATTAACACTATCAAAAGTGAGTTCTTACTGACAGCTATTAAAAAATAGAACCTATATAATAGATTCATAAGAGTTCATCACCATGAGTTGAAAAAATAGTAATTAAATAATATTTTTTAGTTATAAAAATTAATATTATATTACTTCATGACATTTTTATGAAAAATCTACAATTTTTTGTTTTTCCTGACATTTTATATAAAAAACATAGTCTTTTATTTCATGATTCACTATTCTAGGGTGAATAAATTTATTAGGATAACCATATTTACATTTTATGTATTTAATTATAAATCAAATATAATGCATATATCTGGGATAATGAATTATTGATGATAAACATGTGGATTTTAATTTTTGAAATTATGATTTTGATTAACATGTGGAATTATTTAGATTATATTTTTTTGGTATTTGAAATTCATTAAATTTTTCAAATTTGTGTTAATAGATATATTATTAGTGTGAATTTCCTTTAAAGAGTTTCCAAATTTTATTTTCCCATTATTGATATATTTTTTTTAGAATAATACTTCCATTCACTTTTTAGCTTATTTCTTAAGAGACTCTAGCATGTTTTTTTGAACATAATTTTTTCCATCATCATTGTTATATGATTGTGAAATTTAATTTTTAAAATGATTAAGGATTTTATTTGGGAAAGATATTTTTTTATTTAGTAAAAAATTACATTGTGTCCTTCAATTTCTCATTGATTTCATTAATAGTCTATTTTGGGAAGTGCCACATTTTGGAACACTATTTTTCTTTTATACCATACCATTTTATATGTGATGATTTTGAATAAAATTAGTTTGGGGAGGGGTTTTAAATATTGTAAGAGATATTTTAATAAGAATATTAATTTTGGGTGTCTTTTATTGTATTTAGGGAGGGGGTTTAGTATATTGATTTATTGTATATTCTTTCTTACCCACATGAAAAAAATTAGAATGAAAATATGAAAAATGTAAAAGTGGGTGGTGACTTGTGATGTTTAAATATCATCATTACTTGACCAATGGATTTGTTAAAAATATTGTGACATAGATATTATTTGGTGATTAGTGGTGGATGTGAGATTTTTCCCAAGAATAAAATTTGATTCAAAAAAAAATAAAAACAACAATAGGGTGCATAATTTGTTGTTTTTTGATTCTCTATGAACCTATATTCGGTTTAGGGGAATAAGGGGAGTTGTCACTTTAAAGAAGATATTTTTATTGCACTTTATTTTTATTATCATTCATTATGAATCATGAATTAGCCTCATATTTGAGATTTACTTGTTTTTAAATCAATTATTACATACCAAAATCCTTCATGTCATTATATCCTAATGGAGACACCCTCAATAATAATTGTTATATTTATCTTTACATGGTGGATATTTGAGCTAGACTCTAGTAATATAAAATTATAAATTATTTTAAGTTTAAGAAAAACATATACATTATTTACGTTGAGTTATGCGTGATTTTCTATTTGAGGTTAATTTCATGTGTCATGAACATTAATAATTAATTGAAAAATATGAATAGATGAATGAAGCAAAATTTTCAATTCAAAATTAAAAATGAAAAAAAAAGTTAAGTTGATTTATTTTAAAAATTATAATTTACGGAATTTTTCTTTTGTGAATCAAGGAAACATAATTCCACATTAATTTTGATAGAATTTTTTTGACATAAGATTTTTAATCCTCACAGTGTGATCATCCTTTAAAGTATATTTAAATTTCATTCTTGTGGAGATGTGATATGGCCTTAAAATCACTTGTTTTGAAACATATTTTTAAATAATTGTTTTTAATGTTAATTAAAAATTTGTGCATTTTTCACTATATACTATCACTTTAGTATTTTATAAATAAATTTAATAACTAGTCAATTTTTATAACTAATTTTATATTTTAATATTTTATATAAATAATTTAATTCTTACTTTAATTTTATAGTATCATTACTTTGTTTTCGTTTGATATCTTTGTCTGCATATTTAATGATTTAATATTTATTATTCAATTAGTTTTTTTGCATTCGCACATAAATTAGTTACTCTTAATCTAACATTGCATGTATTAAAAATTAAATAATATAACCTAATTAATAGATGTCTTTTAATAATTAATTAATTACTAATTTAAGTTTTGAAACGAACTAAATTTAATCAAACTTTATAATTTAAAAGGATGATATTTAATTGTCTATTTTAATTAATTTAGTTTTAGTTTAGTAAAAATTTATGCTTTATAAAATAATGTTAATAATAGTATAATTGAAGTCTTTAATTGTTTTTATAAGTTTATTTTATTTTCATTTTTTAAATTAATAATTATTTTTAATTTATTATTTTGATCATTTTTTATTTAAGTTTCAATTTGTTTTAATTTGATTATTTTGTAGGTTTACGGTGTCACCATAACCTTTGCCACTATTTCCTTCATTAACAGTGGCACCGTAACCTCATGACACGGTCTCACCGTGTCTCTGCCATAGTAACCCAATTAACGGTGCCACTGTTAATTATTTTCACTATCTCGCCATTTCAACTCATTAGGGTTGTACCAAAAAACCATGTACCACCGTCTACTATTCCAGAGTATCTATTTTATGGTGTCACCATAATTTCAGATACCAGTTCTTTCCTTCACGGTTCCACTATGAATTCAGATTCACTATCCCACCTTTTCTTCCCGCACCGGTGCCACAATTTGTTAATTAAGCCCTGTCACATTTTTTATTTTATGGTCTCACCATAACCTTGAACCGGTTCCTTTACCTCACCTCAACAATTCTCACACAACATTCCCAAAAATATATCAAATCAGACCTAGACCACCAGATTCAGATGCAAACTATATATTCAAAAGTCAAGATGATTTAATCAAGTAGACTTGATGGTCAATTCACACACCCATGGAGTCAGCCGCTGTTGCAGGAGGTTGCTCCGCTGCTGTTGAGGTGGTGTTGCAGATGGAGGGTTTGTTGCATAATTAAGAAGAAGAAGCCACCAAATTTTAGAGTCCAGATCTGCTGAACATCGGACCCGTGCGTTGTGGTTGAAGGGTGTCTTCATCGTGTGATGTCAGGATGCCTTACACTGTATTGAAGAGGTGAGGTGTGGAGGAGGTTTGTCTCCACTGGAGGTGTCCACCATGACGATGCTAAAGCCACCTACTGGAGTCCACTGTCGTCGGGGAGATGACGCTGATGCCCGAGCCGAGAGAATTAGGCCGCCGTAAGTATTGGGGAAGAAGATCGAAAATATAAGAAGAAGTTAATTTAATAAAAATAAAAAAATAAAAATAGAATAACAATAAAATAAAATAATAATAATAAAAACTTATAACTTAATAAATAAATAACTAATAATAATAATAGAAAAATAATTAGAATATAAAACTAATTAGATAAAATATATAAAAACTAAAATACTAATGCTAAACCTATTAATAGAACTAATATAATTAAATTTTATACTTTATTGAATATAGTAATTATAAATTAACTTGTTTATGAAAAAATTAATTATAAAATATAAAAACTATTAATAATTTTATAAATTGTAATAATTAATATTTAAATAAACTAAACTATAATAGTCTAATAATTATTAACTAATAATTTAATCTAATTAATAATTAATCAATATCATAAATTAATTATATAAATAATAACATGTAAAAACCATAAATAATGTATGTTAATTAAAAAATAAAATAATAACTAATATATATCAATTTAAATTTAATTACATCTATGCTTTCATTAATGAAACTTTTATTTATTTATAAAAGCTAACATTTAAACGACAATTCATTCATTTATTTTTCTATTATAACTTTGCAGTTTCATTCAATAGATGGTTATACGTCCATATTCACACAACTAACTCACCTGGAGTTAGTTACGTTAGAAAAACTAGCATGACGTGCCAGTCGCGAAAAAACGCATGTTTGCGGTGCTTAAGTGAATGAATTTTTGGAGTCGGTAGAAGCGAGCAGTGACATGCAACAGATGAAGGAGGATATAAAATAGAGTTTCTATAGATTTTGGAGAGGGGGTGGGGAATTCATTCAACCATTCACTTGGATAAAGATCAAGAACCTGGAGGCAAAACCTAGAGAATCTCATAGAGAGCCGTTTCTTTGAGATCCAAGAGCCAGGAGCAGTAGCAATTCAAGTGAAGAGAGGGAGATCTCTTCCTCTTTTTCCTTTCAATTTTATTTTTTAGTAATATAATGATTTTATTTTTATGTAATTGAGACAATATTAGGATAAATAATTCTAGTTTGGGGTTAAAATCATGTTTATTGGTTATTTTTCTCCTTCCTTCTCTCTATCATTTTTAATGTGATGGACATTGAACGATGAGATCAGTTCTGATTGCATTGAATTACAACATACCACCTGAACTTAATATTGGAATTTTACATTCATTTGGTGAGTTTTATTATAGATTAATTTTCCTTTACATATAAATTAAAATAAAGACTATAGAACATACGACGAGTTTGTTCTGTAATCTTTATCATACTAGAATACTCATGTTGATTAATCTTGGAGTGGTGAACTCCAAGACTTGTTGTCTTGAGTGATTTATCTCTTAGAGAGGGAAATAAATCACTTCATTTCAGTGATACTTTTGTAATCACTATCGTGAGAAGGAATGTTTTCAAAACCAGTAGTATTGAAATTTATTCCTGAGCATTTTACTAGATTGTTCATTTATCAATGTTTTTGTATCTATGTTCCCCTTTGTTTTTAATTGTTTCTCACTTCAACATAGTTTAGATACAAGTTTTGTAATATTATGTCACTGCACTTCTTAATAAATAATATTATAAAAATTAAAAAATAATGTAGATAATTTACCACAATGCTGACAACAGTGGGGTATTTAAAAAAATAAGATTAGTGGTCAAAATTGCCTTCTCTGTGGGTTCGACCCTACTTTCCACATATACTGTAGTTAGTAGGATTATAAATTTTAGACTGTGACTGACTTAAAAAACTGTTTAGTTCAATAAGTATGATTAAATATGTGGGGTGATTTTATATATATAACTCTTCAATATTTTTTTATAATTTATTTTTCAATTTGAAATTTAATTAATAATTTAACCTTATATTCATTGATTTATTAAATTATAGTTATATTTAATTGTTAAATAATTTTTAGATAAAATAACAAAATTTAATAAATATTTTAAACTTTTTATGAATGATTTTACTTTTCAAAAATATATTTGTTTATAAGAGAAATAAATTATTGATTTAAAAATGGAATGATGAAGACCTGACCGAAATGATGTCCAGTGTAAAACTATCCCTAAACTAGGTAATTCTAGATTTCTACCTTGAAGGGAATCCAACCAATCACTAGGTAAATCAAGGAACAACTTCATAAGAAGGGAGGCACATATAAGGAATGCCATAAAAAGGTTCCCATGGTAATGAAAATTGGAGCACAATGACTAGCCTCATGGTGAGGGGTGGTGTAGGGGATGTTATATGATCACTAATGCCTAATCAGACTTGTTACGAATAATGATATTCATATCTAATATGAAATAACCCAACCATATGATTCTTAAATGTGGGATGGTTGATTGTTTTTATTATTCACCACCTACAAAATAACTATGTTTGAGGCACTCTTGTGTTAAGAACCCCAAATACTCCATGCCATCACCACTACTACTATCACCAAAGTCCACTATTTCTGCCAATGGAAACTCGAGATAAAGCCAAATCAATTATATAGAATCCATTAAACACAATTATTGCACCACTGTAGCTTGTGTGTTTCACTCTAAGATCCTTATGAAGTGATAGAATCTACGTATCCAATAATATAGAAATATCCATGGCCGAAGAATGATCTCGATACATTATGTGAATGAATACAATTCACAAAATGTGTATTTAATAATATAGATGTATCGAATAATAGATTTATGAATTGACACCATGAGTGATCATATACAACATGAACATTTTTTTACCTATTCATGTATATAAGTAACACATTTCACACCCTAAACATAGCTCATGATGTGAATGAATTATCAATATAAAATAAAAAATATATCTTGTCCACCGATATTTTACTAGAATTAAAATGGCTTGAATGTGGGACATTAGATATGGACATGATGACATGATGATGATGAATATTTAATTCTTATTACATAAATACATAGGTTTTGGAATCCAAAATATACATGATTTATCCATATAATTCAAAGAAGGGATCCTAGACATGATGTGCTGCACCTGGAGGATGAGGAGACATTTTCTTAGGGTTTTTGCTATATTTTATTTATGTTCTTCTAAATTTTCATATACTATTGTGACTAGTACGATAGGGTATGTTTTTAGAGATATGTAATGTAGTCTAAGGGTGAATGTGTGTAGTAGAGTGTATGTTCTTTATACTTTTGGTTCATGATTAGGTTGTTTCATATACATCATCTTTATCATGTCTCCTATTTTCTCATTTCATGATCATTGAAATGTGGATGAAAGTATACAAATTAAATGCTTCAAGCAATTATCTAGGAATATTGTATATCCATTGCATGTTTCATGGATAAGTATTTTTAAATACAGTAATACGCCACTTAATATAATAATCCCCCTGAGCAGTTGATAATAATGATGGGATTTCATGAATTATAGATAGAAAACCAAGACTAAGGATTCCCTTAGTCTTAAATCTAAAAAAAATTAAGTGTAAACCAATTTAATTTCATTCTTCAGAAAACCCAAAACCTGGAAATTAAAAAGTTTGACATATTCAATCTTATTTATTTCAAAATAATAAACTTTCATTTATAATCTCAATCAATCACATAAAATTCCTAAAATTCACCTGAAAAATATTATACTTTGAACATTTGAATAACCATCTAATATGTTTATATAGATATTATGTTTTATCATGTTTTTATAAATTTATGTATTTGATAATCCTCATTGGAACAAATAATTCTCATCGAGTCCATAAATTTCTTGTAAAGGTTCTTCCATTTGTTTTTTTAGAAATTATGGTTCTTCAAGATAGGACATGTAGGCTCCATTAGATTATAATTATGGATTTGTACCCATTGAATACAATTAATGGAGAATTAATTACAAAAAGGAGGGGTCTCTTAAGAGAATAATTAAGTGGGGTTTTATAGAATAGTTCACTTTAAATTGAGAGTCAATCCTATATAGCTTTAATATTTAGAGAATTTTTATTTTCATGTGAATGGTCATGTCCTTAGGTGGTTAAACATGGTATTTTGAGGATCTTCTGCACCAAATATCGATTATATGGGTTTTTAGGACTGGAAGTACATCCTGATGGGGAATGAATATATCCACATCTTGTTTCATTGATATGACCCAAGAGGAATGTATATGGTGTAATGACCCATGTTTTATAATATATATAATTAATTTTCAGCTATTAAAGAAACAATATAACTATATATAAAAGTATATTTTTTAAGTTTGTATTTGGAATTAATATTTTCATTAACATGATAATTTGATCTCTTAATATATATAAATTTATATTTATATATATACTTATTATATAATTAAATATGTGGTTATGTTGACAAAAAAATAGCTTCCAAAAATCTATTAAATGAATGAATATATATATTGGAATATATGTAGAGTATAAAAATATTAAAACATAAATGGTATATATGTATATAATAAATTACATTAATAAATTAAAAATTATGAGATTAAAAAAGGGATAAAATAAAAATATTGAATATAAATAAATAAATAAATCTTATATTTATTTAACTGAATAGTAAAAACATTATATATATATATAGACAGGTATATGTGTCTATTATGTGTGAAAAGAAGATAAATATAGAAATATATATAGAAATTTATTAAATTGTGTGTATAAAGAGTGATATATATATACCTTGTACTCTCTAAAAAAATAATATATATATCCATAGGAATCTTTATATATGAGTGTGAGAGAAGTACGAAGTAAAAAAATGGGTTACATATATATACATATATTTATATATAGAATAGAGATTGAATTATAAATATATAATATGTATCTAAATTTATAATGGTGCATAAAATGATTAATATATATATATAGGTCTCTATGTTAAATACATAATGTGGTTTCACCAAATAAAGATCCAATAATATAATTTTGAAAATATAATTATTCTAAAGAGGTGGAGATGTTGAGTTAGAGATGAAAGTAATGTCACATGGGTTCAATTTCATGAATGATATCTACAATATGTTTCATCTACCGTTTATGTAAGGGGAATTATTGAATCATATCAATATTTTATGAAGTATATTTTTTTTCAAATAAATATAACTTCTTTAAAATCTTGAAAACTATGCTACACTGAGTTTTAACGAATCAGGATATACTACTGATATTATTATTTTAACATGAAAATTATAATATAGATTTTAAACCTGATGGTAAGAATAGGAATATTTTTAAAAAAAATTAAATATAATGGTATTAGATAAGTAAAATATATTGACAATTAATTACATAATTTTTTTTAAAGTCATTAAAAACATTGAAGTTATCCCCCCCAAATTCAATTCCATTTTGTGAAAAATTAATAAAATTAAATTTTTTACACTTTTAGATTTTTTTTGTGAAGACTTAAACAAAATTTTAAAATCAAAAAATCAAATTTATCTTAGGGTAAATTTTTTGTTAGTATTATTTTAAATGAATAGTGGAAAATATTGATTTTTATTAGTTTCTTTTAAAGTATTTAAAATGTTATATTTTATTTTTAATGTTTTAAAAGTAAAAATTGTTCAATTATATTATAATTATTCAAATTTTGGTCATTATAATAAATTTAATATTGAAATTTCATATTAAATGTTTTTATACATTTGATAATTTTCTTTGGAAAATCATTTTTCCTCACGTTTGGGAGTTTAATTTTAAATTAAAGTATTCCAATCCCATTAATAGAAAGTAAAAAAGTTAAAAATTATTTGTATTTATAATAATTTAAATTATATTATAAGGTTAACTTATCTTTCATTTATAGTGAATATTAAAAACATTAAAAATTATTTATTGTAATTATGGTTAAAACGGGTATACGATGGGGTTCGACTAAAAATTGTTTAGAATTATATAAAAACATGTCCAATTAATATTTTCTAGAAGTATTTCACCATTTTTTTATGTAATTCCCATGAAGGATCTATTTTTTAGTAATTTTTCATGTTTAAAACATCCGTATAAATTTTTCTTTTAAAAAATTCCAAATGTATCCTCACCCCCACATATGAAAGGAAGCCCTCTCACGTATCCTATTTACAATTCAAAAACATTTTCTTGGAAATTAACTCTACAATTACCTTCTTTAATTTATATACCACATCCTATAATCCTTATTTTTATTATTAGACCCTCTAATGAATGATTTTGGTGCAAACCTAAAGATGTCTGAAGAAGATGCATCATTCTTAATAGAGTATCTATGTTTTATTTCATATTCATCTTATATAAAATATTACTAATCTATAAATAAATAATAACAGCGGTATATAACATATATAGAGATTTTATCATATTATGTTAATAACCTATATTAATCTACTCTCTTATCAAATATGAAATGAAACATGCAATCGTTTGTACAACGGGCTACCACCTCTTGAACAGATGTAATTAATTTTCCACCGCCACCTCTCAAGAAAAGATATGATGACAGATATAATGAAATTATATAATATATATGACATAATTATAATTATAGAATTATAATATTATATATATTTTGTTACCTTCACATCCATTGAAAAACGATAATGTCCCTCATGGTACATATGTACTATAGCCTTCACAAAACGATGTGATATGTTTTTCATTTTCATTTTACATGGATGGTAATAAGGATAGATTTATTGAATTTATATTATATATATTATATAAAAATTATTTTCCAAATATGAATTAATATATAAGTTTTTTCTATCATTCGAAAACTCGAAATAGTGTCTATGCATACGTACTGCATACAGTCTCAACGAATTGTGTAACTCATTCTTCAATCTATATGTTTTATGGATGTATATAAATATTTATATAATAAATTTTATACATATTTTTATATATCATTATTAATATTTGTGAGACCATGTAACCATAATCAATATATAGGGACCAAAAATATGGAACCAAAACATACGTGAAACACAAATGTTATTACCTAAAAAAATAGTTTTTTAAAAAACTATTTTAAATAAACAGTTGATAAAAGGTGATTGTTAAATCATATATAGTAAAATTTATATGAGTATGGTTTTTAATAAATTTATAATAAACCTATATTTATTATACAGACAGTTTAAACATGTACCACGAAAGTTGAGACTATAATTAAAAGACTTATAGCTTCTATTTTAGTTCTCAGAGATATAATTTATATTCACCACTCATTTCTTTTGTGTGGTTTATATATAAATACAATAAACTTTTATATCATGAATCTTTATTATTAGTTGATATTTAATGTTTCATTTGAATTTATTCATTTATGGTGGATAAGATTTAAAATTTACCAAAGTGTGTATGTCCTTTCATCTCACTTTAATTTTTGAAGGATACATGCCATGATAACCATTTGTTTCTCGTTTTTGGTGCCTATAATACCCATTAATTTATATTAAGAATAATATCATGAATATTTAGATATACATATCCAAATAAATTTATTTCTTTCATGGTACATATAATTCAAATGTCACCAAAGTGATATGAGTTTTTATTATAATGACTAGACCTTAAACGTTACTTAATTTTAAATTTTATGTCAATAATTAATTGTTTTTCATTTGAGGGTACTTTTAGGTTTATGGTTTTATAGAATTATTTCACAACTAACAAATAATAATACCATATATTACAAAGTATACACTTCAAATTAGTATCCATTTTTCCAATAATATAAATATTTTAATATAATACATTATTTTTTTTAATGGAAAATATTAATGAAATTAAACATTACTTCATTATTTCCCTTACCCATACTAAAACCATTTAATTTTTTTTAATTTTTTAATTATAATATAAAAATTATAAAGGGATATAAAATAATAAATCTATTAGTCTAGTGAAAACCATGAAAATTTATGAAATTGTTTTCTCAAAAACATAACCTTTACCTTGAAAGGGATTTATATTGATTTTGAAAAGGTCATTTCTCTTACCTTTTAAAAAAAGATTACTTCCATGAAAAATAATTAGAATGAAAATAGAATTCATGGGGGTTTCCTACAACATCATCTTAAAATAATCCTTATAGAAACAATAGAAATTGGAATAACCATACGATTGACATACAATATAATTATCTAGAGAACATTATTATTAACCAGTGCGTTGGAGCACAATCTCTGAACACCTTTCATATAATACTTATAGGGATATACCATGAGATATAATTGGGTTCAAACCATCGTATAAATATTTCCAAGGACCAAAACATTAATAAAACAGTTATACTTATTTATTTTCATCATAAAACTCTTCAAAAAATGTTTTAAACTCATATTAAAAACATGTTTTTATATAAAAATAAAATAATATTTTAAAAACACTCATCAATACCAACATACTTATAAAAAGGTAATGTTGTTTCATCATTTAATAATGCATAAAATATTTTAATTCAAACATCGAATAATGGTTATGGAAGAAGAAAAAGTCATTGTTGCCTAATATTTTAAAATAGAACAATACATTGTATATTTATAAGATAGTTACACATTCAGAAAAAATTCTTTTTAAAAATCATTAAAATAATGTAAAAATAAACAAAAAATTAATTTTTAATTATTCTATTTCTATATAAAAAATTCCACAAAATAATTTTAAAAATATGGACATGGTGGAAAAAGAGTTGAACAATGAAGATCTAAAATAATATATTTCAAAAATAAAATCCCTTACAAAAAACATTAAAATTTTCATTATTATAAAAACTATTAAATAAAGGGAAAATACTAAAAAATAACCTTTATCAATTATTTAATAAAATATATGAAAATTATTAAAATATTTGGAATAACATGGAAATGGAAGATAATTATTTATAAAATAAATACGTAAAACATTAAACTGAGTTTTTAAGAAAAAATCTCCTTTACATTTAATCATAATCAATAATTAAGATCTTTGTATTCTAAAATTATAATATTTTTTTAATTTTTTGGTTTTTAATTTTTTTTCAAATTTATTGTTTTATTTATTTTATATCTTACCATGTTATAAACATTTCATTCAATTTAGAAGTCGATACTCAACCTATATGAAAAAAATGAATTTGGTAGATTGATTATTATCAAAGTGGTCATTATTAAATCATATCAAGAATAAAAATAATGAAATATTCATTATATTTATACATTAATTATATTTTTAAAAACAATCATGAAATATGGTCATGAAAAATAAACTAAGTTACCGTCATGGAGTGGGTAGGTCATACATACACATAAGAAACATTTCCATTTTATAATGATAATTATGAAAAGATTGTAAGTATTATTTTATGTTTCTGGAATTATTATAAAATCCTAAATACAAATTTACATCTTTAATTACACACACACATATATATCATCCATATAATGTTGTGATAAAGAAATAACCAAATCGCTTTATAGAGGGAATAGTCCAAAATGTATGCACGAATGATGTTATCATTATTCAATGAATGTATAGGTAAAAATTAAATGATATATAATATTTTATGAAGGACAAATATTTCATTAATATAATATATATATACATTAAATCCATCCTTTAAATGAACCATGGGAGATGATAATTGCAAACAAACTACATTGGTTCACGAGGCGGTAGTCCCCCACACAAAGAAACGATTGTTTCATATCCCATTTGATGGAAGAGATGACTAATTTAACTAATTACCTTAATATAAAAATATATAAGTTTAAGGTATATAATTATGATGTTATATACTCATGTTTCTTGAAAATGTTAAGGATGTATAAGTAGAAACAAAACCAAAAAACTAGGTTATTAACGATACCTATTTTTTTATATAATATCAATATGATTATAGCTAAATCCTTCCTAGGTTATGTTTATGATCGAAAACGTACACTATGGAGTGTGTATGGAATTATGTTTAGTATTTTCTCACATTTCGTGGGAACTAAATGGCTTTTGTGGTGTGAATAAGAGAGGATAGTGGGATGCCTTTTATGAATGATGGAGAGGAAACACATGGAATTATTGAAAAAAAAATTATATACCCATTTTTTACACATGAAAAAGAGATAAAAATGTAAAATTATATAGAAATATTTTAGGTATGATTGAAATATTTCTATCCAATATATATTTGTGATTTTTTTCTTCATTTTATCCATTATTTTAGTGGTCCAACCACATGGTTAACACATACTATAATTAATTGTGGTATTTTTTTTATGTTTTACTATTAGTTATAACCAAAAGTAAATATGAGATTATAATATATTATAAATTATTCTAATTAAAAATATGGAATCCATTTTACAAAATTAAATTCGCATATTTGACAAACTTTAATTTAAAATTAATCACCTACACACAATAAAAAAGATGGTTTTGAAGAAATGTATTTTTAAGCATAATATGAAATTATATTAACTCTATAACAAAAAATTACCATTAAATGAATTAAAATTATTATTTATAAATAAATAATATATACATTTAATTTAAATAATTACTCAATAAGATATTTTTAAATTTATTTAAATGTGGAAACATTTTTCACTTTAAAATTGTTTTCATAAAATTTATTTTTAATCCCAAAAATATATAACACTAAAATACAGTAGAAATTTTATTAAAATTTAGTTAATTACATTAATAATGAATAAATTGAATTTCATTACTTTCAATATAATTGAAATAATAATAAAAGTCTTTAATTACATGAATTATTGAAAATAAAGGACTCTATTTGAATAATCAATATTTTTCATTATTGACTAAAAATATAATATTTTTTATAAAATAAAAATATTTTAATATATTTTAATTTTGATATGAGAATTTAAAAAAATATTTTGATTTTAGTAGTTAAATTTTACCAAATTTTGAGAAATATAATTAAAATATTCTCTAAAAAATGAAATGAAGAACATTTTATGATGAAAACATATTTTTTAATAAATAAAAATAAATTACTTAAGGTTGACTGTTTTATTAATAAAAATTTATTAATAAATTTATATTGATTAGTATATATATATCATGATGTATTTAATAATATTAATACATGATAATTTAATGGTAATCTTATAATGGTCATTTTTAAATAATAATATTTCATTGTTCCATTAAGTTCGGTGTTGCATATCTTGTATGCTTTGTATAATAATTATATGTTATAAAATATCAAGGTGTTACATACTCCCCTATTAATAAATATTATAATCTCAACTTGAACATGATCTGAAAAATTAGAGGTTTTTCATTTGAAAATACATCTCTTGAAATCCAACATCATAAAAACAGTTAATGAAACATCTTCATGAAAAGGGAGAAAGGAAATTATGAAGGTCACTTGGAATAAAAAATAATTGTTTATCCAATAAGGGAGAAATTAGGTAGAAGTGAAAATACAGACCAAGAATAAGGAATAATTCCTATGTAATTTTAGAGAGTGAAGGAGAAAATTTTTAATAAGAAATTGATTAATCACGATAATTTCAACAAATATAAAACCATAAACCAACGATATGTGAAAAGGATATCAATTTCAATAGAAATGATCATAATTGGATTTTTTTCATGATCTATTTTAGAGAGTTTAGGAATTATTTTAACATTTAGGCTCATAACATATTGAAAATATACTTAAATGACAAGTATAAGTTCATCCTTAAATAAATTTCATCCACTATATCATATTTTTTTCGTAAATGATGATTATTCCAGATGGATATTATTTATTCTTGAATCACTAAAATAAAATACTAATGGGTCATATATTTCAATAAAGTGATAGTAAGATATTCCTCATGCCATTAGAAATTAAAAATAATATTAGCTTAAGGTGAGATAATTTAAAAAATTTGTAACCCCTTATATGATGAAATATAATATTAATCTAAAATTAATCAACACCCAATGATTAACATAGAATATTCAATTAATAGATATCCTTAAAATTCTATAATATATTCCATTATAGTATTTAAACCAAAAAATCAAAAGGGTTTGATCAAATATTGTTCCGAGATTGATTTAATATTTTTCCCCAAATAACCCCAATCATTTTTGAAGTCTCATGAAAAAATGTATAATACCTAATCATATAATCTTTAGAATATACTATTCATTTCCATAAATAACATGAATCAAAAAATTTCTATTATAAAATCATATATTCATCCAATATATAATTAAACCATTATTCTTTAAATGAAATACTATATTTTTCGGTACACCATTCTCATATGTGGTTAGTAAAATATCTATATTATTTTGGAATAATAAAAATCACTAAATAATCAAGTTAATTTTAAATCCCCTAGTAATATATATAAAACAAAATAGGTTCTCAATAAATATATTAATCATTACATTTCAAACCGTTTAAGTTGAAAAATGTTGTCATACTAACTAGGAAATCACATATGCCAGTGCTAGGTGTTCCACCCTTGTTACCCTTCAGTTGTGGGTTCAAGGCATATAGTCTCACCAAATGTGATAGGTTTTCCATATTTTTCTAAACCTACACCAATATAATTCTTATAGCATTCCAATAGATATGATTAACATACTAAAAAATATTTTTAATAATCAAGGATCATATAATCCCTAAATATTATCAATACTTTTAAACTTAAGCCCACAAAATAAAAAGTTTATTCTCCCTTAAATAAAATTGTCACATGTTAAACATAGGGTTATATATACCATAAAAATATATTACAACACAAAAATTACTCCAAGATAACTCAAATAACATAAGACATCATAAATTATTAATTTATTTAAACTTATGATCATCATTAAATCTACCACTACATCTTAACTCTTGAATACATATATTTAGGCACCATAATTACTCAATGTTCTGAATAATCCAATTAATATTATTTTTCATATTATTCCTTAATAATTTCTACTTATAATAAAAATTATAAATCATGTCCTATGATAAAAAATTTAAAAAGCTAATCCAAGATATAATATATATACCTTTTCTATGTATTTTTCTTATTTCATCATCTTCAAAAAAATGCCAATAAGATTTTTTATACCATTATATGTATAAAGTTCTGGATCATGTTCTTGATATTTCATCCTAGGATATCAATTTTTATAATTACGATACTGCCCACATTTTAAACATTCAATTGATTCCTTAAGAATGTTTTTATTTCTTTTCAAAGAGTCAACTCTACACCTCCTTTTTTCATCAGGATATTATTACTTTATATCATCTTTTACAATATACAAAACATATTCCCATCCTCTTAAGAAATTTTATCATGTGTTTCTTCCTACATTTGTAGCAAATAGGTAATGGAATATTTTTTATTTTTATGGTTATCACTTAAACTTCAATGGAGCTTCATTTATCACATATTTTTTTGTGTTAGGAAACTCACCGAGGACAAGTTGTTAATAATAAGTCATGACAACTTATTATGAATAACCAAAAGAGTTTTCACCATATCTCCCACTCCATTTAGTTTCTTGTTTAGAAAACCACCACATTTTCTGTCGCATCCATTATTATTTTGGTTTATGCTAGATCCACCCAATTTCTAAAAACATGTTAGTGTTAGTATATAAAATAAACCAAAATAAACCTTATTTTGTGGTAGAAATATACTAATATATACTTAACTATACCATACCATATAAAAAAAATTTATTATCCAAAATAACCATATTTTTCTTTAGAATACTGGCCTTTTTGGTTATAGGGGAATTTTATGTTAACCTTAAATAACATTCAAAGATCTAATTTTATCTAATCCATTACTCTTGTACCAAATATAAAGAATCATCTCTAACATTAGTTATTCTTGAATTTTAAGTTAGGAATTCATTTTCTTATATTCTTGTAGCATTTAGGTTTAGATTTTTGTAGAAATATATCATAAATCATACATAAATACCATTTATTAAATTTTGGAAATATTTGAGCAATATACATTTTTTCTATAATCTAAAACTATTAAAATAAGACATGATTTATGTTCATGAAAAAAATTATGACTTTAAAATTGACTTTAACTTTTCCCTCATCCATCCTAAGTCCTATGAAGAAAATCTAAAAACGGATTATTGTAAAAATATCCATAATGGACATGAAAAGAAAAAATTATTTAGTCTATTTATAAACATGAAATACCATGAAAAAAAGTTTCTTGAAAACATTCACTTTTACTGAGACAAGACATCATATTTATTCTTAAAAGATCATTTATTTTAAAATTTATAAATATAATATTTCCAAGAAAATTGATTAGCACGCATAGAAAATTCATGTCGGTTACTTTAGAAATCATCTTCATAGCACTCTTATAGAATCCTTAAAAAATACTTCTAATGTTTAATAACTATATGTCAAGTTTAAAATATAAATCTATATAGAAAATAATAATTATCCAATGCATTGGAGTGCTATTTGGGAATAACCATTGTATAAGATACACCAGGATAAATTGTTTCCTATAATGGGGATCAACCCATCATATCAACAACATCCAAGGATGAAAACATAAATAAAATCATTTATGATTAAATAGTTATATATATAAAAAGTGACAAACTATTTTAAACATGTACACAAAACTCTTCCAGAAATTAAAATACCATTTTCTTTTTAAAACATATTTCACCACCAAAATATCCGGGAAAAGGAAATGGGGTTTTTATTTCAATAAAACAAAAAATATTATAATTAAATAATAACATTATATAATGGTTACGACTATAAAAAAAGTGATTGACACCATATATTTTGAAATAGATCATTCCATTTTTCTTTTTTATTGAAAGTCAAACATTCCATAAAAATACTACTTTTTGAAAACCATTCAATGATATTAAAAAGGAAAATAAATTTTACATTATAAATATTTTATGTCTATATAAATAAATCCATAAAATAATTCTAAAAATATTTATATGGAGGAAAGAGAGTTGAAAATTAAATCTCTAAAATAATTTATTTTGTAAATGAATGTTCCTTACAAAAAACCTAGAAACCATTTATTTTTTTATAAAAATATAATGAAACTGAAATATGGTCAAAAAATGAACATTAAAATCAATTTTTAAATTAATAATAATTTTCCATAATGATTTAGAATAACATGTTCATGGAAGATAATGTTTAGAAAATAAATCCTTTAATAATTTAAAATGAAGATTAAAGGTAAAGTGTCCCTTAACATGAGTCCAAATAATCTTTTACATTCATTATCTCACTCAATAATACAATTATATTAATTATATACTTGATTAAAAACAATTTTCAGGTTTAATGTTCATTTTATTTTATCTCACACCATACTATAAAATATCATTTAATCATTTAATTTCAATTAGGACGTTTTGAAGATACTCAACTTATATATCAAAAAATGACATGGCTTGATTGATCATGTTAAAATACGACAGAATCCCATCATCTCAAAAAAAAAATTATATATCATATTTATACATAATTTATAATTTCAAATAAAATCACCAATGACAGTTATTATAAATGATCTACGTTTTAGTCTTCTAGATGGTAGGTCGTACGTACACATGAGTAACATTTCCATTTTTCAATGATCAGTATAGTAGAAGTTATGTATTAATTTATCATTAAGGAGTTGTAATTATATCAAAAATTATATATTATTTCTTTAAATTATCTAATATATATCATCCATGTTATGTGGTGACGAAAAAGTAATCTCATCACTTTGTGGTGGCAGTAGTATACACAAATTCATGAACGATAATATAAATTTTTAATGAATAAAAATGTAAACCATAAATAATATATTATATTTTAATAATAATAAATATGTAATTAATGTCATATATGAAAATTAATTCCAAATTATAACTATTCATGAGAGGTTATTATGGAAAATTAATTATATTGGTTTGCGGGGACTTAGTCCGTCATACACACAAACAGTGGTTTCATTTCCAAATTTATAGAAGAGAACATGAATCTATGTTATTGCATTAACATAATAGAATATAATTATATTATTTATTATGATTTAATTTTATCAGGATAGTTTTAGAATATTTTGTGGAGGTGGAAGAACAAATAAAAAAAGTTCCCAATTAGAAACGTTACCTGTTTTATATGCCACTACTTTTGAATTACAACTAAATGCTTCATAGATTGTATTTATCCACAAAAAAGTCATATAGTTCGTGTTTAGGATAGTAAATAAGGTATTTTTTTAATTTTATTCACATAAAAAATTATTTTTAATGTGACAAGTGGGAATGGAAGTTGGTGGTCGTTTATAACTAGGGGGAGGACATATTTGGAGTTTTTGAAAATAAAACATTGTAGACATGTTTTAAAATTTACAAAAGGCTAAAAAATGAATCATTTTAAGAAAATGTATAATATAAAGCATTATAGGGACATAAAATCAATTTTAGTATTTTTTTTAAACCATTTTCCGTTTATGTTAACCCTCTCTACACCCATTTTATCTTTAATCATTGTAAATTATTTTTACTATTTGAAATATTATTTATGAGAAAAAATTAAGATAAATATTATATATAATATAATTTCATATAAATAAAAATATAGAATATATATAAAAAATATAATTCACATTATAGGAATATATTTATTTAAAATTAAACCCAGAGATGTGATAAAAAAGTGGGTTTTCAAGAGAGGCAATTATCAAGCATAAGAAGATTCTATATTAACTATATGACTAGTAATTATAATTATAATAATTTAAATAAAAATTTATGCATATATAATATATAATTTTATTTCAAATCATAATTCAATACTGTTTTAAAAATAATTATTTTTGAGAAACATTATGCATATTAAAACGGGTTTCATAAAAATGTGTTTTTACGCCCAAAAATAAACTTATATCTAAAATCAACTATAAATTTGACTAAAATTTAATTAATTAGATTTAATATAAATATTGAATAATTAGGTTAATTTAAATAAATTTCAATAATAATTCTACTTTTAAATTACTTGTTTAACTGCAAATAAATGACAGTATTTGAAAAATCGCTATTTTTTCAATATTCACTGAGAAATCAATTTTTTTCCAAAAATCATAAAATTTAATCATAAGTTAATTTGGATATGAATAATTAAAAAATGTAATTAATTTTGTCAAATTAAGTTTCTAAAATTTATTTATATTTAATAATAATATTTTTTGACAATAAGAAATTAAATCATTTTTTCCAAGAAAAAATATATTTTAAAAAAATATTACTTCAATAATAGTTGATTTATTATTTAATAATAATTTATCAATTAATTTTTATTTTTAGGATATATTTATATATATTTCAAATAATAGTTAAAATTTTTTTACCCTCTAATTTAGCGGTAATATTATAATGGTCATATTGAGATAATCATATTTCACGGTTTTTTTATCTTCGGTGTTTCATATCTTGCACACTATCAACATAATCTTCTTTTCTAAAATATTGTTGTGTTACATTTATTATACAATATAATTGATTATTGAGATGTTTTATAATTATACATCTAATGATGAAACATTTTGATATACCTCTAATGAAAATAATATATTTTTTTCTCCATTGTTTTTTTGGAAATTACATGTAATATTCAATTGTTCTCTATTTATTTACTCTCGATTCCAAAAGAATATTATTAAAAGAAAATGACATCATTTCTATATTCAGTAATAAAATACATTATATTTCATATCTATTGTTTTCTAAAAAAGTCATAATGACTTTTTTATTTTCTCTAATCACGTTTTAAATCCATTTTTAGCCTTGTTTGAATTTTTACAAATTGATTTAAAATGACTAGTCTTATTTTTTACAAAACATGATACTTTTATATTTTTACAATAAATATGAGAGGAATAATTATTTTAATAAATATGACATCACTTGTATTTTCCTTCATTAATACCTCTCTCTGATATAAATCTTCTCCTCCATGTTTCTAAGGTTATTTGCAAAGGAAAATATTTTCATTAATATTTGGGAAATTTTTGGAATTTAAAGGCGTAATTTCAAAGTGGAAAGGAAATTTTCCCTAGAATACTTACATTATTTTCTTATGTTATTTATATTCATTAATGACAAACAAATAAGATGTTACTTATGATTTACTACAGATATAACCTAATGATACCATCCTTATCCTTTCTCTTGATGGTTTTTAATTATGTTGAAAATGTTTATGAAACCCAATATTTTTCCATGGGGCTTGTTATGATTGATTAATGTAATTATTATGAAACTGATTTCTTTTCCATGGGTTATTCAATGATGAAATTTTTATTAAACCCATTTATTTTCTGTTGGTTATGTTATGATTAATGTTTTATGATCTGATAAGAGATTTTTTTTGAATTATATGACATTTGGGACCATTTTATCCCTCCAATTCCTTCGGTAAATATAGTTATCTCATGAAATAAATATGAAATAAATGAGGAGTGAACCCATTTATGTAAGGGGTTCTATCCACTATGAATGTGTTTTGAGTGATCCTTGAAAACTATTATGGTTTATGGAGTGAATCCATTCCACTATGGTATCCATAGAAATGAGCATTGAATACTAAGGAAATGATTTTATATACACATGAATATGCCAAAAATCCATGTATTATATCAATATTATTCCCTCATGGATCATTTTATTTGATTGTTTTATGACTTATGTCTTTTAAACATCCATGTTTTTTAAAATAACTCATATTAATTATCTGTGATGTATAGAATGTCATTTAAAAAATTTATTTTTATATTCTCATAACCTTGAAATAATGTTATCAGTTTTTGATCATTGATATCTCCCTTTTTAACATAAATGATCATTTCATCTTATCCTTTATTATGTTTTCATTCTCTAGATTATGATGGAATTTAATAAATATGATATTTCTAAGAAAGGTTCTCATTATTAAAAAACTGTTGTTTGGTTATTCCAGCTCTCGAAGGCACAAGACCAATAAAATTTTGGCATAGATCATTATATTATGTAATGAATATTCATATATTTAGATGATATATATATGTTTGAGATGTCTGGGTCTTCACTATTTCTACCAAAACTATTTTTGGTTACCCTTTGGAAAAATTGATGAGAAAAAAATAATTGATAACTATGAATTTAATTCTATATACAATAGAATATATTTGAACTTTGGTAAAGGATATAGTGAATGGATTTCTAGAAATTAAATCCCTATATATATACTACAAGTGGATGTGTCTTGATAAAATTTGTCTCTAAAGACAATTACCCTAAAAAATGAGGATTATGATTTGAATTCATCATCACTTAGTTCAAGTAAACATGACTTGCAACACATTTGGTTCTACACTGCCAGTAGATACCTTTAGGAAATTCAAAAAATTATGATGAACCGTTATAATGGATTTGAATAGATAATGATCCTAAATTACCTATGAAATCCTATGGTTTCATTTATTGATAATAATTTGTCATGATTTAGAAATCCTATAGATTATTTTTCATGATTATGGGGTTTTATAGAATGATTAATATTTCTAAATGTATGATTTTTTTAAATGGATGATGCCTGATGGAATCATGTTAATGCTGAGTGTGATGGAAAATCAAACTATTTCCCTAATTAGAAAACAAATGTTATGGGATTTGGGGTGGAAAATATTATTTCTATTCTCACACACTTTTCTTAGGAAATGAATTATGATGAGAATCCAAATGAGAAAAATAGTGAACAAAATTCTTTTCAGTACTTAATGAAGGAACATCCACCTTATTTTAGTTATTTTACTAAACCAATTGTTTCTAAGAATTTTCCTAGTACCACTGAGAAGATATATTCAATTATCCAGTGTTCATAGCATGATAAAATATTTTTTTCTATATGTTATTTTTAAGGAGAAACAGAACAATGGTGGAATCTTCTTGAGAATACAACACAACAAAAAAAAATTAACTCAGTGGAGTTGGATAACTTTAAAGAATCATTCCCAATTATCAAATTCCACATATTCATTATAAAAAATGGATAAATAATTATTTTTTATTAAAATGAAGGATGGTGAATTTGTTACTTGGTATGAGGAAACATTTACAAGACTTATGAGGTATGTTTCGTGAATTATCATCAAATTAGAAATTAAGGTTGATCGATTATTCATTTCCTTAAAACCAATTCTCCAAGAGGAATTACCCATAAATAAAATAACTCTATATGAATAAATCATTTGATGTACAGTCATGGTGGACTTACATATTAGATTTAAATATCAATATCATGTATTTTAATTGAAAATATGATGGAATTCAAAAAAAATTCTATGTACTATAGAGAGAAGAATAATAGTCTTCCCATAAGTAAAATTATGGAGGGAAACATGGTGTAACCTATCTTAAGGGGAATTTTAGATGTTTTATGTGTGGAAAGGAAGTCCATTAAGAAATAAAATGCTAAAATGATGAGAATAAGATATCTAATGATGTGAATAAGAATAAACCTTTATATAATGAACCACCCACAATCTGGTGTTTCAAATGAAAGGAGTATAGACATTATTATAACAAGTTCCCAAATCCAATGGTTATGGATGATGATTGATTCAATACAACGTTTAAATCAATAAAGAAATGGAAATATCATGTGATTAGTATTTATTATTATGTATAAAATAACAATATGGTGACATGTACACTAACCATCCACTCTATAACTATTAATGTGTTATTTATCTCAACATATACACAATCTTTTATATATGAATAATTTGGTAAGGGTATCAAAATTTTACCCCAATGATTATATGTTTAATTATTAGTGAAAACCCAAATTTTCATGATGATTTCATCTCATCTATATTATTCTTATCAAGTAGATATTTGTGGGAACATTTTTTCTACAAATCTAGTTATTCTCCCTATGGTTGAATGTGATGTTACATTAGGAAGGGATTAAATTTCTTTATCTAAATCACACATCAATTTCTGATAAAGGGGATATATTTTTGATATTACAAATAAACTTATGATCATCTATCAGTAAAAGAATAAATATGAACATATAATGGGAATCACAACCAATTTACAGGTTTTGATTCTTATTCAAAATGGGTAATTATATTAGATGGTTGGGAAAGAACTCATCATCATTGATATGCCTATTGTGAAACAGATTGTTGATTTATTTTTGAAATAGTTTTATAGTCTTTCACAAAATCCTGATGTTTAATTCATAATAGGACACATTATCAGAGATATACATATTTTAAATAATCCATATAGAATGGCCCAAATTATGTTTCAATAGTTAAAAAATCTACTTTAGGTGAGTTTTTATAAGGATTCATTTCGCCAAGTGTGTCACCATGGGGATCATATATCATTTTTGTTCAGAATAAATATGGATCAATGTGAATCTGCATTGATTATCTAGAACTGAATAAGATTAAAATCACGAACAATTATCTTATACCCCATATTGATCATTTTTGGAAGAACTGGATGGATCTCAATACTTTTCCCCGATTGAACATCATTTTGGATATCATCAATTGAGGGTAAAAATGATGCATATACCCAATAACACATTATATTTAAAGTATGGGATCTTCGTATACCTAGTGATTTTATTTGGTTTACAATGTCCCCCTATAAATTCATGGATTTAATATATATATTATTTAGAGTTTTCCTTGATCAGTTTGCGATAGTCTTTAAATATGATAATATTATCTATTCTAAGAGAAATGGTGAATTTAAATATCACTTGAAAAATGTAATAATGACCCTAAGAAAGGATAGATTGTATAATTTTTTTTTTAAAAAAAAAGTCAGAATCTTTACATCTAAATTTTAATTTTTAGGTTATATAATCTCAATTAATGGTATATTAGAGGATCTATCAATGACATAGGAAATTCGGTATTGGCCGAGACTAACCACTGTGAGTCAGATCCGAAGTTCACTTCATTTTTAAAATATTATTAATGATTTTGGTATAATTTTTCATAGATTTATAATCTAATCACTATGTTAATTTGAAATGGAGATACGTTCCACTATATGGATGAATGTGAATAATATTTTATGGATAAAATAGACGATTAGTCTGTGCACCTATACTTACACTTACCTATAGTGGAGAGGGGTTTGTAATATATAGTGATTAATAAAATATGGGGTTGAGATACTCCCACATGAAAAATGTTACAGTGATACGTGAAAATTGAAGGTTCATGATAAAAATTACCCGATACAATATTTGTTATTATCTATGGTAATTGTTTCACTAATAAAACATTTGAATTATCTTTATTAGGAAATGTGTGATAAATATATATAAATCATAAAATATTAAAGTATATTTTCACAAAAAAGGAGTTGAAAGTGCATTGGATAATACTATTAGAACTACTTAATGATGATGACTACTTAATACATTACCACCATTGGAAATAGAACACGTTGTATGACACTTTGTGTCGAAAGAATCATGCCAAATTATCCGTGATTATGATAAAAAAGATCCAATATTAATGTATTTGAAAAATATGGATCTAGATATCATGAAGGAATAAGGAAAAAATTATCATTATCAAATGATTGTTCAACCATTTATCAATGATAAAATTAAATAGGGGATGAATGAACTTATAGAGAAGTATAATTAGGTGAGAAATTTCCCTGAGTTAAACCATAGTTACGATGGAATGATATAGTTATAGAACCATGTACGTGTACGACCCATACCTAATTTTAAAAATACGATATTTGAGGAACTTAATAGTTCTTTGTTATCTATTCGTCGAAGAAGTACCCAGATGTATAGGGATATGTAAGAGTATTTCTAATGGGATTAGTTAAAGGAAGATATTATAGAGAATGTATCACAATTATTCGCATGTATTTACATTAAAGATGATTGAAAAAGTATAAGGGGGTGTTACAACTATTAAACATATAAGATTGGAAATGAAAAAAATCACAAAGCATTGTTTTGAATTAGACTCCCAAAACACATTTATGGCACAATGCTATATGGGTTATTTTCAATCACCATAATTTTTTTGAAAATTTCATTTCTATCAGAGACAAATTGTCACTATATCCTACTTACTATATATTCATCAATGAATTAGTAATGTACATGTAGTACAACAATCTGTTGTATTTTATTAGGATCTGAGGTTTACCTCAGACTTTTGGTGTATCCTTTAGCAAGCTCATGACGTCAAATTATGTTTCAGAACTCTGTATCATCCTCAGTTATCTGGTCCATCAGATATTACAATTTAAACCCTAGTGGATATATATATATATTTTTAATGGATTCCAATTGTTTTTGGGATCAACACCATAATCTAGTAGAGTTTTCATATGTCTTTAACATTCACTCAATAATATAGTTGTGTATTTTTTAATACTAATATGGAAAGAATTTTAGAAATCCAATGTGTTGTGATGAAGTTGGAGAAATAAATTTATTAGAATAATATAAGGAAGAAGAAGGGGATTTTATGTTTAGAGATATTCAAAAACACATAATGACAACATAATTCTGACATAACATTTATGATTAAAAACATTGATATGACAGGGAATATGATGTTGTAGATAGTGGTTCTCTATAATATTCAACATGGAAGAAGGTTATATGATTGGGATTAATGGAATGGTGATACCTAATAATATTTTCCATTTGAGATTCTTGATTGAGTGGGGTTAGTGTCTTATCACTTGGCACTTCCACTAAAACAATCAGAAGTCCACAAAAATATCTATGTGTCTCTGATAAGGAAGAATATTCTTGATCCTTTACATGTACTAAATTATTTTGTAATAACACTAGATAATTATCATTCATATGAAGAATAACCTATAGATATTATAAATTGTAGATAGAATTTTATTCAAAATAAGACCACCCATATGTCATGTTTTATGGAGAAACCAAAAACATTGGGAAATAATATGGGAACATAATGATATGATGAGCTACATGTAAAATTAGATGTTTTTATTAGAGTGAAAAAATTTAGAGGGAGAGAAATCATTTTTCTGATGTTGAAAAATAAATCATGAGATTTTTTGAATCATTTTTTTCAAATAAACTTAATTTCCTCATTAGCTTATGTTGCACTCAACACCAGAAATAAATGAATTGTGATATTATATTAATATTTTTATATATCCATGATTATCATAAACTAGCTTTTTGAAAATCATGGTATGAATATCAATAATCATATTTTTAAAATTAAATATAATTACAATACATAACAAAAATATATTGATAAATAGTTACTTAATTTTTGGTAATGTCTTTATATACTTTGAAAATATATTTTTTCTCAAAAATGATTTTCCTTGTTTCCGTGAAAAGATAATAATTTTTTACACTTTATGAAAATTAATTTGATAAATTAATCTTAATTTTTGGAATCCACATGTCAAAATTAGATTTGGGATTATTTTATAGAATTTTCATAATGGAATCATTGTTCAATGAATTATGAAAAATATTGATTTTTATTGAAAAGATTCCTCTCATTTAAAGTATTAAAAAAATTATTTTATTTTTAAATGGTTTATAATATAATATATTTCAAAAATATATAATCTATTTAAATTCTAATTATTATTATCAATCTAATATTTGAATTTTTCTATCCAAACCTTTTATACTTATTAAGTCATTCTCTTTCGAAAATTCCTTTTTCATCATATATGCAGGTTTATTTATAAATCAAATTATTCCACTTATGTTAACTTAATTTTGAGAAAAGGATTAAATATTTGGAATTATAATAATAAGTATTATATAAAATGGTAAACACAATTTTTTTCATAAGGAATAGTAAAAAAGGTAAAAAAAATTATCATAGTGATAGTTAAAGCAGGTTTATTGGGAAGTTATATTAAAATGATAAGGGTTAAAATAAATTTATAACATTTTCAAGGACTATTAAATGGAAATAAATAGACTATATCACACATATTGTTCTAAGATTATATATTATTGTTCACTGTTACATGTTTAAAACATAGGTATTCTTTTTTCATTTGAAAAAATCCATGTTTGTCCTCTCCCTCACTATTAAAAGGGAACCCACTCTCTATAGATATTTTCACTTTAAAATACTTTTATTTTATCAATTACCTACACATATCCATTCATTACTTTTTTGGACACTTTTTATCGTCCTTTTTTTATTTGGAATCCCTTCTACAAATGATTTTGGTGAAAACGTAAGGAGGTTGTCCGAAGAATATGTATCATTATAAACTGATATTTATTTTATTTCTTATTCCACATCTATAAATTATTTTTCAACAACTATTAAATAAAAACCCTATTTTTTACCATATAATGATTTATATAATTTTAATTTCATAACCTATATATATCTCCTCTTCCATACAGTGGGAAAAAAACCATCAGTAGTGTGTACGATGGACTAACACATCATGAATAGATCTAGTGTAATTATATTATATTTATCAAATTTTTATACTTCTGAATTCATAATATCAAATATACATTATTACCATCTAATCTGTTTAAAAATGATTCGGTATGTGTGTTCTAAGACCTCTTCGAAGAGATGCAATATGTTTTTAATTTTATATTGAAATGGATTGTAATTAGGATGGATTTAATGAATATATATGATATAAATTATATAAACATTAAAATTTAAAGTCTAATTAATACTTAACTTACATTATCCCATTTATAAAATAAATAGAAGTGACTTTCATGCATTAGTAGGGCCTATAATCACTATGAATGGTGTAATTAATTCTTCTATATCTAACATTTATGTATGACTATAAATATTTACACAATGAATATATATAAGAAATTTAAATAAATATATAAATTAGGGACTTGATGGAACAATAACCAAATATAAGTTAAAAAACTACTGAACCAAAACATACATGAAAAAAAAGATATTATTACTAGAAATAATGGTTTGAACAATGTATTTTTATTAACATGATGTTAAAAGGTTATGGGTATATCATATTTGGTATTATATATATGATTATGGTTCGGGAATATGTTTAAAATAATCCTATATTCATTATACATGTGTTTTAAATGTGTATGAAAAATTTGATACAATTTGTAAGATATTTATAGGCTCTATTTTATTACCTAGGGACATATTCCATATTCCCCACTAATATATATTTTTTGTAAATATTTAAAATTTTACATGTTATATCATGAATATAATTATTTTATTTATTTTTAATGTTTTATTTGATTTTATTCTATCATGGGGATTATGGATAAAAATTTACTAATATATATAAGGGATTTTCATCTAACTTATATTTCCATGAGATATATTCCATTTTCAGAAATTGTTTCTATTGTGTTGTTAGTATTCATCCCATTAAAATAATTTATGATTACTCTAATGATATTTTTTGTATATATATATCCATAAATGGTTATTTATTTCATGAGTCTAATGGTTCAAAAGTTACCAAAATGTTAAGTGTTGGTATGTTACAATCTCATTGTAATATGGTATTGTTTATGATTATGAATTTTCTGATATAATATTATTTTATAACTCTCAAGAATAACATTTATTATCTTATCTATTAGTTATTTATTTAAATTACATGTTTTCCTTCCATTATCGTCTTTTTATGTACACAATAGTCCAAAATATGGTTTTTAAGGAAAATTGACCTCATTTGTATCTTCGATTGAAATTATTTCTCTTACATGTCTATGTTTTAAAAAAATAATAACATTAATATTCTATAATGATAAATTATTTTAATTTTTAAAATTACTTTACTTTTTTAAAAATCTTTTAAAAGGATTTTTCTTTTTATACAAAAATAATAAATTAATAAATTTTTACTATATATTTTATAGGAATATTTTTTAAAAATATTCTAAATGAATGGTATTTTTCATAATCAAGAATTATCAATGAAATAAAGATTAAATTTCAAAAATTTCAATGTCATTTTCTCAGAATTTTTTTACTTTTTATTTGATGATTTTTTTATTTTAATGAATGATTTCAAAATTAAAATGTTAGTTTGTTGAAAAATATTTTAACGATATTTATATGGTACTGTTATTCATTAAAATAACATGACTGTTTCAAATGATATACTATAGATATGACCTAATTATTCCAATTTTATTCTTTATTTTGATGGTGTATGCTTAGGATTACAATTTTTTATGAAACTCATTCATTTTACAAAGGTTATGTTATGACAAATTAATGATTTTATTGTAAAAATGATATATTTTCAGTTGATTATTTCATAATTAAATGTTTAATAAATCCATTTATTTTTCACCAGTTAAAATATGATGAATTTTTTTTGATGGTGTATCACACAAATTTATGAGTTATATCATTGGTGTGAACTATATCTCCCACAAATGTATAAGGTAATGATGGATATATCATGAGAAAAACCAGACTAGAATATATAGAAAACTATGTTCATTAAGGTAATGGATCCATAATGATATTATTGAGAGAAAATATTGACTACTATGATGATTTTTGGTGTGAAACCATCCCACTATGAATGCCATTCTAATAATCCTGGACTACAAAGGAAATTATTTTCTAGGATTATGTGTATACCAAAAATCTATGACCTATGAAAATGTTAAGTTGTAATGGACTATATTCATTGATTCTATTATGATTTATGTATTATGAAAAGCCAAAATTTATTAAATAAATGATTGTTATAATCTATGATAAATGAGGATTGATATTCAAATTTTATGCTCATGTTCTCATACCAAAATGAGGATGTTATTGTTATTTGATCATTAATATCTCTATTGTTTACCATTAATAAGAATTTGAGATTTCCCATTATTATGATTCCCTTTCTTGGGTTATAAAAAAATATATTCTGTCTGATATATATTAGAAGGGTACTAGTCATGACGAACAAACTGGTAATATATGCATTCTCCCAAACTCATTAGACCTATTCAAATATGGCATGGATCCTTATGTCATTTGATGAATATTGTTATATTTAGATGTGATATCGATATATTAAAATTTATAGACATTATAATTATTTTGAAAATCCTTTTTTAAAATGATGTAAACACGCAATTATTTTTATTTAAACCGTCTAATAAAGGGAAAATTGTTTTTAATATTTTATTTTTTATGTTCTATCAAACCCTCTTATAAGGGGAAAGAGTTTCATATTTAAATTTCAATTTATTCATCAAAAACATTATTTGTAATAGGGTTGAATATTTTAATTATTGATATAAAATTTTAATTAAAAACATCTTTTATTTAAAATCTATAGTTAAATAGTTATTTTTGTTTCAAAACCCTTGTTATAAGGGTTTAAATTCCTTAAAGTTGTTATTTTATTTTTTCAGAAATAATTTGATGAGAATTTTTTTTCAAATTTATTTAAGTAATATTATAATTATCATTTCATAGTATAATAAGTTTATAAATTTACCCTAGAAGTTTCATAAGTCTAAATTATTATATTTTCGTGTATTATTTATTCTATTTTGGAATCCCATGTTTGTTTTACCGTCATAGGTATTATTATCATGAATTTGTTGTTGGTTTTTCATTATATATGTATACACACACACAAACACACACCTATATATGTGAAATAGTAAGAATATATAAATCAAATCATATTTATTCATTATTTCCTTCTTAATGATTTCACGAAAAAGTAGTGAAAAAAGTCATGTTCAAAATTTTTTATGGGAATTAGATTTAAATAATTTGTAAACATGATGAGGAATAAAAAATGAATTGAAACCAAAGGTGAGGTTTCCCACTATGATTAGTTGGACCTATACAACCTTAAAATTTTCTAGGTGACCTTAGGTCTATGTTTTCTAAGATGCCCTAGTGATTTTGTGTAAAAATTGAACATGATTCTTTTGATAATAAATTTTTTCCCATTTATTCCAATTGTATTAATATTTTATTTGTGATAAATTTTTTATATTCATTCATAGAAATATTATACAAAAATATATAGATTTAAAAAATTATTTAATAAAACAATGAACTTAATACTATTTTTTCTCTTTAAAAAAATTATTTATTATCTTCAAAGAAGAGAAAGGCTTATTTTATTAAAAATAATTTTTCCTTGTTTTAAAAGATTTTTTTTAAAGAATGTTTATTGGTAATTTCATAAATATGGAAATTATTTTTTTTAAACCCTTATTATGCTATTTATTCACCTTAATTTTTCAAAATATTTTTATAGGGTACTTAGATCAAATAAATTAACTTAAGAGACAATTATGAACTATTAAGTATAGACAATAAAATACATTTCTATATTATAAGATTTTATATTTCAAAATAAAATATTTGAATTATATTGTTTTTTAAAATTTATTTATAATCTTAAAAAAATACATACCTAAATGATCCTTGTATTTTATATGTGGAAAGTGATTTTTATTATATTATTAATGGAAAAAATATAAAATATTTTAGCACTATATCTAGGAGTGTGGGTATTAGTAATATCAGTTGGTGTGAAAGGAAAAGTTTAGATAACATTGGAAATTAGGATTTCTAGGATAATTTTAGATTTAAATTTATTTGATAGTTTTTTAGAGATTATTCATTATAGATATTCCTAAAATTTTGTTTATATATAACCTAGGTAATCATTGAAATCTCTAGATTAAATTTTATGGATTTATATGTTTTTAGACACTTATAATTTAGGAATCATCCAATCCTTTTTTCTAATAGGAAAACATTTACCAGTATGAATTAATTATAATTATATATATAAATTATTTTTGTTATTATCTTGTTTATATAGTCAAAATCAATGAAATCAAGGAAAAAAATGATATATATATGATATATGATTAATTTAGAAGTAATAGAAAAACAAATTGCTTAAATAATTAATATTTCGATGATGCAATTTAATTAGGTGGATATAATGACCTATGTTTTATAATATATATAATTTATCTTGTTCCATTAATAATATAATAAATGAATATATAAAACAAAAAATTATTAGTTTGTACTACAAAAATAAAATTTTTTTAATCATGATAATTTTTATCTGAATATATATACACAAATAATTGATAATACAATTTAAGATTATTTTTATAAAGAAATGGGATATAATATAGTATTTAATGAATATAAATATTTATATATATTATTATATATGATAGGTATATATATGTATACTCATGAAGAGATAGATATATATATATATTTATATTTATATAAGAAATTTTTTTAATTAAATTAATATGATGAAAATCCAAAAGAGAAAAAATTAAAAACATTGAAGAGGAGGACATATATATGGACACTAAATCATTAAAAGATTATATATATATAAGTTCATGTTATGTGTCAAAATAATAATAATATATTTATATACATTGGGTTTTTTGAATAAAAAGTGGAATATATAAAAGATGTATAATGAAAAACAAATAAAAATTATATATATATATAAGTGTGTGAAATAAACGGAGATAATTGAGAGGTGATATATATATACCAAATATTTATATATATATATATATATATCAATTTGAGTGTCACCTAATTATTGATAAATATATATATATGTTTATGTATAATATATATATATACATTTAAAATGTTGTAAAAAGGACAATTATATATATATATAATAAATAAATAAAGTGTATTAATATCTGGGGAATATGAAAAAGTATTTATACAAATATCATAAATAAATATTCTTAAGATTTAGGGATTGATGGAAATGAAAACCAAAGGAAAAAATTGAATAAAAAACATCAACTTGTTTAATGGGTAATAGAAGTGGGTAGAAAAGGTTACCTTTATTTAGAAGTCTTCCAAAATAGTGATTCAAATAATAATAATAATAGTAATAATTATTATTATTTTATTTCATTTGAAGTTATTTTATATAAGAAAACCTCCTCCTTGAGTTTTCACCAAACACATCTTTCCTATGATCCTTCATAAAATATATATGTTTTTAGGATATATGGGGGGTAAAGAGATTGAAGGAAATCATGTCTTAAGGGTTTAATTTGAGGAAGGAAAACTAAAATATAGTTATAACGCAGTGTATATAAGGGAAATTATTTAAAAAATTATATTTTAAAATGATGAAAACACTTTCTTTTTTATATAAACCCTCTTTTAAGGGGGAACATGTTTTTTAAAATTTGATGTTTTAGTGTTTTTTCAAACCCTCTTGTAGGGGGGAAATGAATTAAATTTCTATTTCAATGTTTTTTTAATATATATTTAAAATGGGGGAGAATATTTTAAAAACCATTTTAAAATTTCATTCCAAACAATCTTCTATTTTAATGTAAGGATGAATCATTTATTTAATTTCAAAACCCCATTTATATGGGGTTGACTATCTTAAAAATAATATTTTTTGTTTTCATTATCGATTTAATGTGAAAGTAATTTAGAAATTAATTTTAGTAATGTTAAAATCATCGTTTAATGTGATAATCATTTTATTTAATTACAAAGTATATTTTCTAAGACTATATTTTTGTATATTCATGAATTATTTATTCCAGTATAGCATCCCATGTATGTTTTACAGTCCATAATTTCATTATAATTAATTTTTGGTCTCTTTATGGTGATAAATATGTATTCCCTAATATGTATATATTTTTATATATTAATTATATTTCAAAAATTTGAAGTCATTATTCAAAACTCTTCTTAAAAATTTTCAAAATAAAAATATTTTATTAGAATTTGGTTCTTGGAATTTGTAAGCACGATGATGAATTGGATGTGAACCCAAACATCAAGGGACATTTTAAAAAAATATGGTTAGTTATTATATATATTTAAATGATCTAAGTGTCCTCATTGTTTCTTTCTAAGCCTATGAGGTGTTTTTATGATATTAATCACCATATTATTTTAATAATAAATTATTTTCAATTATTCATATAATATTAATATATTATTTTAAAGAGAAATCTTATTTTTATTCATGGAATGTATATTATAAGGAATAAAATTTACTAAGTTGGTTTCAAGAAAAAATATCTTAAATATTTATCATATTTTTAGAAAAGTATTTATGAGTTTTAAACAGGTTAAATTTTAGTTTTATTTAAAATAATGTTTTTCATTTTTGACGATATTGATTTCCAGTGACATTTTAAATGGTTTTTGAAAAGTGTAAAATCCATTTTTTAAAACTGTACACTGAATCATTTTCACACACTATGATTTTAAAATGTTTTTCACAGGGTATTAAGTTATGTAAGAGATAATCTAGATACATGTATATACTATGTATATTAGATAGAGTACAACAAGCTTTTTCATATAAGTTCTTATATTTAGAAACATGTATAATTGAATTATAAATGATTTATTTATGTTTTTCCCTATACTTAAACTCTACAGTCCTCAATGATCCACATAGAAAATATTTTTAAAGTGACTTCTTAATATTTCATCAATAAATAATATATAGTGTTTCTAGAATTAGATCTAGGAGCATTAGTCTGGAGTGTCTTAGTTATTATTAGAGAAAATGTATTGAAAACTTTGGGGATTAGGATATCGAGGATAATTTAAGAGTCATAAAAATATTTTAGTTTTTTATTACAATTTAAAGAAATTAATAAAATTATTATTATATTGATATTAGAAAACCCTATAAATCTAGTAATAGAATTATATGAATGATTAATGTTTTTAGAGTCTTAGATTTATGAATCTGAAGAATTTTTTTTTAAAATGAATAAAAATTCATAGTAATTTTTTATTATTTATTATGAAAATTATTATTATTATCATCTTGTTTATATAGTCAAACTCTATAAATCATAACCATAAATAAATTTATTTTATCTATTATTAAATAGGAATTTAAATTAATTTTTTCATGGATAATTCATAGCATGAGGGTACAATTAAAATAAGGGTGAAGGAATATAACAACCATTGTTTTCTAATATATATAATTGATTTTTTTCCATTCATGAAATGATATAATTATAAAAAAAATAATACATTATAAGGTTTTATTACAAACAAATATTTTGTTTTACGGTGATAATTTATATATTAATGTAGACATATTTATGTATGTTTCTGTATATATACACAATTTGATGTAAAATTTAAGACTATATTTATTTATGGCATGTGATATAAAAATAGATTAATAAAAGTATTTATATGTTAGTATATATGAGCATTATATATATATACACACACAAATACTCAAAACTGGTATGTATCTAAATACACATATGAAATTTTTTGAGTTAAAAAATGATGAAAATCAAAAAGGTAAAAACAGAAAGACATTCAAGAGGTTAATATATATATTTATATTGAAGTTGAATAGTTAAAAGATTATATATATATATATACTTATACATGTTTACGTGACAATAAAAAAATGAAATATATAAAAAGAAATAGAAATATATATATATAGGGTGGTGTATATAAAGAGTGGAATATATATATAGATGTTGGATTATGTCAAAAAGAGTAAAATATTAAATCATATACAATATATATATATATGAGCATGTGAAGTGTATTAAGTAAAAATGAGGGGTAATATATATATATATATATATATCTATGTGTGTGTGTTTGTGTGTGTGTGATGTAATGAATGAAATATATATATATAACACATATATGCATGTATATGCATTTATATTGGTGTAGTGAAGGACTTATATAAATATATATATTAAATACATGAGGTGTATTAGGATATTAGTAAATGAGACAAATAACACATATATAAACACTTAATCATATACAATATATATATGATCATGTGAGGTGTAATAAGTAAAAAGAGGGGTAATGTATATATACATATATCTTTGTGTGTGTGTTTGTGTGTTTGTGATGTAATGAATGAAAATATATATATATATATATATAACATATATATACATGTATATGCATTTATATTGGTACAGTGAAGGACTTATATAAATTTATATATTAAGTACATGAGGTGTCTTAAGAGATAAGTAAATGAAAAAAATAACATATATATATATGATAATTTATATTCTGTAGAGTAAAGGAATGTGAAAAAATAAAAAAAACTAAAATAAAGTGAATAATAACAGAACATCAATTTTCTTAGTGTGGAAGCTTATTTTATGGACAAAGTAACCACTATTTAAATGATATCCTTAATTATTGTCTAAATACTAATACTAATAATATAATTTCACATGAAATTTTGGTTATAAAGGAGACCAAACTCCTTGAGAATTTCACACAACCAAACTCCACTAAGCTTCTTCAAAAAATATACATGTTTTTCAAATGTAGAGATGTATAGTGAGTGGAAGGAATCACATATGAGTGGTTTAATTTAAATAAATAGAATTTTAATATGGTTATGATGTAGTCTATTGAAGGTAAATTATTTATAATTTTTCTTAAAATAATTCAAAGACCACATTAATTTTTGAACCCTTTAGTATATGGGAAATGTTTTTAAATATTGATGTTTTAATTATTTCCCAAACCCTCTTATAGGGGGAAAATGTTATAAATCCTTGTTACGTCAAAAGTATTTTTTTACATTTGTGTATTTTTTTGGAAGTCAAAAATCTTTTTATACTAATTTCTCAAAAAATGACTTACTTTTAATATAGTTTTCCTGTCAGTCGTACTGACTCTGTCAGTCGTACTGAATCTGTTAATCGTACGGACTCTGTCAATCATACTGACTCTGTCAATCGTACTGACTCTTTCAAACGTTCTGACTTTGTCAATGGTACTGACTCTGTCAATCGTACTGACTATGTCAATCGTACTGACTCTGTCAATCGTATTGACTCTGTCAATCTTACTGACCCTGTCAAATGTATTGACTTTATTAATTGTACTGACCCTTCCAATCGTACTGACTTTGTCAATCGTACCGACTCAGTCAATCGTACTAACTTTATCAATTATATTGACTTTTGTGCATCATATTCACTTTTCATCACATCAATTCATTGCAGTAAGTAATACTAAAAGTACCCATTCATTACTTTTATCACATGCATATTTTTATTCTTTAATCAAAACACATGTTTTATATCAATTTTACTCATGATTATCATTTTCATATATCTTTTGTTTTAGCCAAAACTATGTGGTGAAGTTAGTTATAAACTAATGAAAATGATGTCGTGTTTTCTATTTCAACATGACTGTTATAATGCAAGGTGTCAAAGTCCCTCCGAGTTTTCCAGAGAAATTTGATCGTTGGAGGAAATATTACTATTGGAACTTGATGCCTATAAATAAGAGGTCATTTTAAGTTGAAAAAACAACATATAGGCTATGATCATATTTTTCTTCTATGAAGTTCTAGAGAGAGACGTTGTGACTTCTCTATTGCTTCATGCGAAATCCTTGGAATTAAAAAACATGAACGACTCGTTATTAGTTTTTGTATTTAAATAAGTGATTTGTTTTGCTTTGTGTGACTGATCAGGTGATAACGATCGAGGGCTTTTAGACATAGGCAGACGGTGCAACCGATCTTCGTATTGAGGGATTTCAAGTGTTTGAAAGATAGAGGTACCGATTACCTGTAAAATCGAGGGCTTGAAGGGATAGCAAGATGAAAGCTCCAATCACCATATCAATTGATAACCAAGGTGGTGGTAAGACTGGCCTTTCATATTAGGTGATAGTATACCCTTCTCTTTGGGATAAAAGAATTGTTATACTATTACTTTCTACTGTTGTTTATATAATAAAGAGAATTGTTTTGTTTCCTCTTTCTTTTCATATTCATTTAAATTTTAATTGTTACAATTATGATTCTTTTGTTACATATTGTATTAATTGACTCTATACGCCATATGGTAGAATCTTTCTCATTTGTATTACTCTGATTATTGTATTCATTTTGAATCAAATTGTTTTATATTACTTATATTATTACATCGTATCATACCAATTATATCCATGTTAATTGTGATTTATTGTATTAATTTTGACTTGTATTAGTTTAATAATTTTAATCAAATTTCTTTCTTAAGAGTTTAAATACAAAGTTTTTTAAACCTGCAATTCACCCCCCTCTTGTATTGTGTCAGCTAATATACATATACAATCATATTGCGTTCCAAAAATTTGAATCATAGGAGGTTTCCACTGATTTTTATTACTTTATTTTTTTGTTTATAACGACTTACTACACTAATATGTGGAGTGGAAAAGTATTGTTTTCTTAGGTGGTAGGAATGAATATTGGGTCAATTGACAATCTAAATCCAACTAGATCACCTATTTTTGATAGGAATGATTATGAGTACTAGAGAGACCGAATGAAGACAATTTTTATTAATACTGGTGTAGACAATTTTATCATGCTTACTAGAGGTTATAAAATTATTGACAAATAAGTTAGTACTTTTACCAATCTAGAGAAGCAAGAATATCAACTGAATTACAAGGTATAGAATACTTTGTTATGTTCTATGACCAGGAATATATATAGCCAGATATCATCATGTGAAACAACCAATTGTATATGGAATAAATTGTATGTCACACATTTTGGTACATCTAATATTATAGAAATAAGAAGATCAATGCTTCGAGTAGAATATCATTGGTTTATTTTTCCATATGGAGAACAAGTATGTAAGGTGAAACAAAGATTTATAAAAATCATCATCATTTTACAATCTATGGGAGAAAAAGGTCTTGATGATGAATCTCTTATAGACTAGATTATTGATATAATTCCAAATGAATGGGAATAAAAAAGGACAGCTATTGGCGAAAATAGGAATGTTTCTCAGATTACTCTTGATGAGATTTTTGGAACTCTTCTACAACACGAGACAAGAATGAATAGATATACTGATTTCAATAAGAAGAAAAATGAAAATGGAAGTGTAGCTTTTACTACTACATCCAAAACTAAGACACCTGAAAGAATAATAATATCCCAAGTTAAGAAAGCTATTATTATGTCAGAATCAAGTGGTAGTGATCTTTCAGATAATGAGTTATCCAATCATTTTCAAAGGATGAACAAGATTGTGGGAAATAAATACTATAAATATAGGTTTAAAAAAAAGATAGGAATGACAAGAAAGACTCAGAAGTAACTTGTTATGAATGCAAAATAGTAGGGCATATAAGACAGGATTGTCCTATGCTTAAGAAAAAGGATAGAAAGGAAAAGAATTTTGAGATAAATAGAAACAAGTATTACAAGAATAAAGGGAAGAAATTACAGAAAGTTAATGACACCTGGAGTGACAGTGGTGGTGACTCTTCAGATAAATCCTCAGAGTATGAAACTTCTAGTCAGAAGAATAAGTGTCTTCTAGCAAATCTACCCATTGAAAATCATTGTCTAATAGACTTGGTACACAATAAAGAATCAAATACCAATGTATCCTTGAATGGAAATTATAATGATGAAAAATATTATGAATCTTCATATGATGAGTCTTTGTCATTAGAATATTATACATTACCTTCTTATGAAGATGTGTCTAGGTTTGATAAACTCCCAAGGAATGAAAATTCTAAAATCAAGAAAAAACATGATAAGGAAAATTCTAGAATTTCTATTCTTACTAAATAAGTATCAGATATTTATAAATATCTTCATAAAAACACTTCTTATTTTGAAAGTATTTTGAAAAACCATGTGAAAGTAAATTCTGATAGGGATACAATTTCTAAGGATCTTGAAAGTGTAATTTCTAAGAAAAATATTTTAGAGAGTAACTTTAGTTCTAAAAATAATGTTAAGGATAAAATCATATTTTTAAAATTAAATTCATAAATATTTTCCTTGAGGAAGTGTTTTTAAAACATTACCTCTGGTAAGAAAAACATTGATAAAATGTATTCTCAAATTTGACCTTTAAGGAATCATTCTGGATTTCGTTATACTAATCCTAAACCGGTTTTTATTAATAACTATTATTTCCTCAAGGTGAACCATTCTGTATTAAATGTCAATGTGGTGGACACTGGGAAAGAAATTTTTCACTTAACAGAACTCAATCATTAGGTTTTCATAAAGCTCATTTTTCAAAAAAAAATGTGTATTGCCAAAATTCTTTTTTCCAACCCTTCTGGATCCAAACACGTTTGGGTTCCGAAAAACTAATTGTTTCTTTTTCAGGTAATCAAAAAGTGTACCAATAACAAGAACATTTGGTACATGGATTGTGTTTGTTCTTGACACATGACCAGAAACAAAGATTTCTTGGAAAATATTTTGGAAACAAAATGTGGAAATGTTACCTTTACAGACAATTCTCAAGGAATGATTTTTGGTATAGGTAATATTGTTTTCCTTGGTAATGTTTTAATTTCCAAATTTTTTGTCAAAGGTCTTAATAACAATCTCATCAACATAATTCAATTATGTGATGAAGTATACCTTGTGAATTTTAGGAATGATAAGTGTTTAGTTCACAATTCCAAGGATGAATTCATTCTAACTGCACATAGTCAAGATAATGTATACACTGTTAACTTAGAACTCCTTAAGAGCCAAGAATTACCTTTCTTAAGTGAAATAGAAGACCAATCATGGTTATGCTATTGAAGGCTAGGACAATGTAACCTTAGAACCCTTTGTAAACATTCAAATATAAGAATAGTTAAGGATCTATCAGATCTTAGATGTAATTCTTCCAAGGTTTTTGATCCTTTTCAATATGGAAAGAAACATAAAACTAGCTTTATTTCAATCAATGAAGATTTAACTTTTAATGCATTACAGCTAGTGCACATGGATCTTTTTGGTCATATACAAATTGGAATCATTGGAGGAAAATATTTTGTATTTGTTTTAGTTGATTACTATACTATATTTACATGGGTCTATTTTATAACAATGAAATATGAAGCATTTTTCTATTTCAATGTTTTCAAATTACATGTTAAAAATGAAAAAATATACCATTGATAACTATTCATAGTGATCATGGTGTTGAATTTCAAAATTCAGATTTTAAAACTTTTTATTGCAAGAAAGGTATTACTCACAACTTTTTAGGTCCAAGAACCCCTTAGCAAAATGGTGTCTTTGAGATATGAAATTGTATTCTTCATGAAATGACAAGAAATATGTTGAGAGAATACTCAATTGCTAAGCATTTTGGGCTGAAGCTGTTAGTACTTTTTATTATACTATAAATCATGTTTTAACTATACCCTTTCTTAATAAAACACCTTATGAATTGTGGACAAGCCAAAAACCTAATGTTTCACACTTTAGAGTATTTGGATGAAAAATATTCATATTTAATACAAAAAATAATCAATATAAATTGACACCCAAATCTGATAAAGGAATATTTCTAGGGTATTCTACAATTTCTAAGGATTATAGAGTTTTTAACAAAAACTCATGTATTGTTGAAGAAACAATGCATACACATTTTTATTAAACCGATCCCTTTTTTAAACATCCTCATCATACATCCTCAGATGTGTTTTAAAAAAATGACTAACAACCCTTGATAGAAAACCCTTCTGATAATGAAAATGTTCAAGACAGTATTTCTAAAGCATTTACCCCAGAAGATTTCTTACCATATGTTTATGAAGAGGTTTTACAGAACCCAAATCAATTTTTTATTAGGAATCATCCCAGTGATAACATCATTGGTGATGTAAATCAACCTGTATGAACCAAAAATTCCTTGAGAAATGAAATAGAACACCTTGCTTTTCTTTCCTAATTCAAACCTAAAAAATCTAAGTGATGCCTTAGGTGTTGAAGATTGGATTAAAGTTATATAAGAGGAACTAAATGAATTTGAAACGAATCAAGTATGGACATTAGTTAAAAGACCTAATGAAACAATTGTAATTGGTGTAAAATGGGTCTTTAGAGATAAATGTGATTAAAATGGAGTCATTGTAAGAAATAAATCATGGATTTTTGCTAAGGGCTTTAATCAACAAGAGGAAATAGACTATGAAGAAACATATTCACCTGTAGCTAGACTTGAATATATTCATATTCTATTAGACTTTGCAGCATACTTCAATTTAAAATTATTTCAAATTGATATAAAATGTGCTTTTCTTAATGGTTTTGTACATGAAGATGTTCTGTTGAACAAATTAATGGTTTTATAGATTCAAAAGATCCTAATCAAGTTTTTAAACTTATCAAATCTTTATATGGCCTTAAAAATCCCTTAGAGCATGGTATGATAGACATATAAGATTTATTCTACAAAATAATTATACAAAAGGTACCACAGATCCAAACATTTTTATAAAAATGGAAAATAAACACGTTTTTATTGTCCAAATTTCTCTTGATGACATTATATTTAGTTAAACTAAGCAATCATTAACTAATTTATTTGTGAATCTAATGAAATCCGAGTTTGAAATGAGTATGATGTGTGAGTTAACATTCTTTTAGGTTTTCAAATTTCTCAAAAACTAGAAGGAACCTTTATATCTCAATATAAGTATATCAAAGACTTACTAAAAAAGTATGGATATGACAATACAAAAAGTCATAGCACTCCGATTGGTACCTCAAAAACACTTGATCTTGATGAAGTTGGGAAACCAGAGGATTAATAATCTTTTAGAGGTATGATAGGATGTTTTTTATACATGACAGCTAGTCATCCAGATTTAATGTTTTTGTATACTTATGTGCAATATACCAATCAAATCCAAAAGAATCCCATTTAAAGGTTGTGAAAAAGATTTCCCAGTATTTAAAAGGAACTTTGGATTTATGTTTTTTTTATTCTAATGAAAAAGATTTTTTTGAAAAGTTTTTCAGATATTGACTTTTGTATTTGTAAAATGGATAGAAAATTACATCTAGAACATGTAATTTAATAATATATTCTTTACTTTCTTGGTCATGCAAGAAACAACACTCAGTAGCACTTTCTACTACTGAAACTGAATATGTAGCAGCTAGAAGTTATTGTGCTCATGTTTTGTGGATGCAACACACATTCAATGAATATAGAATGAGTTTCTCCAAAACTCAAATACTAGGTGATAATACTAGTGCCATATCTCTTAGTAAAAACTCAACGCATCACTCATGTGAAAAACACATAGATATTATGCATCACTTTCTTAGGGATCACACATAGAAAGAAGATATTGTTTTACAATTCATCATAACGCAAGGACAACTTACTGACATTTTTATAAAACCATTATCATCTGATAGATTTGTATTTATTAAATAAAATCTTGGAATGATTACACTAAAATAATCATTCACATATACTTCCTATTTTACATTTCTCTACACATTAAAAAAACTCTTCTTCAAAGGGGGAGAACATTTTTCACCTATTTTGTCTATTTATCATCTTTATATTTATTAGTTTTCTTTATTTTATTCTAAATTTTTTTTTATTCTTTTGATATTCTGTTTTGACTTTCTGTTTATCATCTTGTCTGTCTGGTTATTATTTAGACTGTCTGTTAATCAGTCTAAGGACTTTGTTTTCTATCAGCTTGACAACCTATTATAATGACTTATTTTCCATTGGCTTGACAACCTATGGTAATGACATAGTTTTCCATCAGCTTGAAAACCTATGGTAATGAATTTTCATTCCATCGATATAAAAACCTATGATAATGAATTTTTTTCATCGGATTGAAAACCTATGGTAATGAATTTGTTTTCCATTGGATTGATAACCTATGGTAATGACTTTTATTTCTATCGGCTTGAAAAACTATGGTAATGACTTTGTTTTCCATCAGCTTGATAGTCTATGGTAATGAATTTATTTTCCATCGGCTTGATAACCTACGGTAATGACTTTGTTTTCCATAGTCTTGACAATCTATGGTAATGAATTTATCTTCCATCGGCTTGACAACCTATGGTAATGAATTTGTTTTCCATTGGTCTTACAATCGATTTTATTCAATTTCCTTTTCATCAATTTTGTGTTTTTATTTTCTTTTTATTATCATATTGTATCATGTATACATTCATAATACTATGAATCCAATAACTTATTTGAAATATCTTAGGGGTACATTCTTTTTTCCTTTTCTATTGTCTCTCTTTTCAATTTTTTTAATAAACCCTATATTATTTTCCACCATTGGATTATTTATCTTTTAATCTCAACCATAGAAGACCAAAGGTCATCAAAATTTGCCTATTAACATAGGACCCCACCACCTCAAATCCACAATAGAATTTCAAATTTCATGGAAAAGCTCTACCTCTACATTTTAAGACTCTGTATAATCTTTTCTTTTTTTCTCTTCATTATGTATTCGTCTTCTACCAACACTCCTCCCAAAATTTCATCAAATACATTCTTAGATAAAGATTTATTTAGATAAAGGTTAGTCTCTCGGGATTTCATTGACAATTATAATTCTACAATCAAGAGGATTATTTTGTTTCAAGTTCGGGAACATCTTTGTGTTGAGAAACCTTTATCTCAAGACCCGATCCTTGTTAAAGAGGTTGGGAAATTCTATAACATGGTGTCTTCTGACAAGAATATGATGACAATTTTTCTATCTACGATATAAAATTATCAATGTATGTTAAACAAGTATCCCATTTCCTCAATGTTTTAGTAGAAGGTGACTCTTTTTGTCCATCTCATAAACTACCTGAGGATGATGGTATGTTTAATAAAGAAAGAGCTGAAAATCGTTATTTCTTATAAATGAAGAGAAAAGAAAAGTAGCTCATTTATCTCCTTAAAACTGGTTTTTAGTCCATTGGATGAAAGGTTTTGTTATCCCAAGGAAAGGGGATTGAGAAACCCTTAATGGTTTTGACATTTTCATGATGGATTATCTTGTAAACATGAGAAAGGTAAATCTCATGGGGTATATTTTCGAAACTATCAATAATGTGAAGTCTAGAGAAATCAAGTCCCATCTAATCATGTATCTGTATATTCTTACAAAGTCCATTATTTAATGTTTAACTTTTTGTAATATTTCTACAAAAGGAGATTTGAAATAACTAAATACTTCTTGGATAAGTAAGAATATGGTGAAGAAATTGTATGTTTGTTTTGATGAAGATTCAAAACATTCTGTTAAATATGTGGAAGCAGAATTGACACCAAATAAATTGACACCTATGCCAATTGAATCAATTCTAATTGTTTTTGCTTCTCAGAAGTTAGATCCTCATGTCAGTGCTATGCCGAATAAGAAAACAAAAAACTGTAAGGAGGTTGTGGCCAAGTGGAGAAAGGACAAATAACAAAGAAAAGAAGGTGATACTAAGTTTGGTCTTGATCCAGCAGATGCTTTAGCTAAGAAGATAAGGGTAGAAGATAATCTACTTGTTGAGACGAAATTGAGTACTTTTTTGAAAAAAAATATCATGATTTTGATGTTTCTAGTATCCTTCAAGGCATTGAATTAGCAAGTTCTCAACTAACAGAAGAAGTGAAACAAGAACCAGTCATATTGATTTTCCCAAAAAAAGTTAAAGGGAAACAATAAGTGAAAGAAGTTCAAGATGGTGATGAAGAGGAAGAATAATTTCATTTGAAATTTATTCATAGTTTTAAGAAGAGTAGAGAAGAATATTCTCTTCAAAAGAAAAGTGATGGAATACAATAACATCCTCATGCCGATCCAGTACCGGCTCGATCTTTAGAAACCCATTCAGAAATAATTCCTTCTTTATTAAAGAAAGGTTGTCAATATTCTCATACCGAAAACTTAATTGTCATCAGTGAAAAAGTTGAAGAAGAAAGAAAAGAAAAAAGAGAAAGGAAAAGGAATACATCCTGTTAAAGACTCGAGCTGTTCAAATGAACTTGAACCGTACGATGATGACACTGATTCAGAACACACAATTTATTTGAAGAAAAGTGATTACATTGTTCATTTCTTGAGAATAATTGATAATAATATTCCTTATTTTCCTAGAATTTAAGGGAAAATTGATTTCATCACAGACACCCAAAGGATGAAATTTGGTTCATAAGAGAGCTCATAAAGACTGTTTTTTTATAGAAGCTAATTTAAATGTTTTGAGTGACTGTTCAACTGCTCATAAGAAGGCCTGAAATAAGATGACTAAGTGGTCATACAAAACAGAGAGCTCAGTGAATGAACATGATTTATAAATTGAAGACTTAAGGAGGTTTTCAAATGATCTGGCTATTTCTTTTAATAAGCTTGACAAACAAACTATTGAAAGGCTGAATCAGATCTCAAAAACCCATTTACTCGATACTCCTTCAGTAAAAGAGATAATATAAAGGACTAATTATTTATAGTTAGATTTTGGAAGGTTTAATATTTTAGAGATGAAATTGTTTTTTTGAAAAAGCAAAATACTGTGTTGACTCAAGAGAACAAGATTTTTCAAGACAGAATTGATACCCTTGAAGAAGTGATCAGAGTTCAAGAAGAGACTATAAAAACAAGGATAAAATTGTTTCCTATCAACAAGAGATTCTCAAATATCAGGGTGATTATATCTTAGAAGAAAATAATTAGATAAATAATATTAAGGCTATTCTTCATGAGTTGATCAAGAAAGAGAAAAAAATGGAAACCAATGAATTTTTTGTGTGTATTTACTCGTTTTGTCTTAATGGTTGTTAAGATTCAATGAATCATTTCTTTATTTCAATTGTTTTTCATTTTGCTTTTCTATAAACTTTTTTGGAAACTCACGCCTACCCCATTATTTTTGTAAATCACAAAGGGGAGAATGTATTACAAAAAGTGAGAAAGCTTCACAGAGGGAGAATTGTTAATTGAATTACCCAATTGTAATACATATTAATCAAGGAAAAAATATGAATACAATCCTTCTAAAAGTCTATAACGAAGGGGGATTTAGTTGTATTCAATTTTCATATATAGAACAGTTTTCATAACTCATGTGGAGATAAGTATTTATTTCTAGTTTAAATTTATGTTTTGTGATTTTCAAAAAGGAGAAGATCGTTAATTCAAAAGACTTTTTTTTTACTTTTATGTCTTGTTTTTGGAAATCAAAAATCATTTAATAGACATTTTTCAAATAAAGGAATTACTTTGAATATAGTTTTTTTGTCAATCGTATAGACTCTATCAATCATACGGACTCTGTCAATCATACTGACTCTGTCAATCGTACTGACTCTGTCAATCGTACTGACTCTGTCAATCGTACTAACTCTGTGAATCATACTGACTCTATCAATCATATTGACTTTTTCAATCATATTGACTCTGTCAATCATACTGACTCTGTCAATCATACTAAATTTATCAATCATACTGACTCTGCCAGTCGTACTGACTCTATCAATCGTACTGATTCTGTGAATAATACTGACTCTATCAATCATACTGACTTTATATATCGTACTGAATTTTTTGAATCATATTCACTTTGGATCACATCAATACATTGCAGTAATTAATACTAATAGTATTCATGATTTAATTTTATCACATGTATGTCTTTATTCTTTTATCAAAACACATGTTTTATATCTATCGTACTCATGATTATCATTTTCATATATCTTTTGTTTTAACCAAAAATATGTCTTAAAGTTAGTTATAAAAAAATCAACATGTTGTCATGTTTTCTATTTCAACATGACCGTTATAATTCCAGGTGTCCAAGTCCCTACGAGTTTTTTAGAGAAATTTGGTCGTTGGAGGAAATATGATGTTTGGAACCTGAGGCCTATAAATAAGAGTTCATTTCAAGATGAAAAAATAACATATAGACTTTGATCATCTTTTTCTTCTACCAATTTCTAGAGAGAGATGTTGTGACTTATCTCTTGTTTCATACGAAAGACTTGGAATTAGAAGATGTGAATGGATCATTCTTAGTTTTTTTTATTTCAATAAGTGATATGTTTTTCGTTGTGTGACCAATCATGTGATAACGATCGAGGCCTAACGGGGATAGTCAGACGGTGCAACCGATCTTCGTATCGATGACTTTCATGTGTTTGAAATATAGAGTTACCAATTACCTGTAAAATCGAGGGCTTGGGGGGATAGCAAGATTGATGTGTCGATCATCGTTTCGAGGGCTTACCAAGGTGGTGGTAAGATAGAACTTTTATCATAAGTGAAAGGAGACCCTTCTCTTTGGGATAAAAGAATTGTAATACTTTTACTTTCTGATGTTGTTTGTATAATAAAGAGAATTGTTTTGTTTTCTCTTTCTTTTCGTATTCATTTCAATTGTAATTGTTTCAATTATGATTCTTTTGTATCCTATTTTATTAATAGATTCTATATGCAATATGGTAGAATATTTCTCATTTGTATTACTTTGATTATTGTATTCATTTTGAATACAATTTTTTTACATTACATATAGTATTACCTCGCTTCATACCTATTATATCCAAGACAATTGTGATTAATTGTATTGATTGTGAATTGTATTATTTTAATACTTTTAAACAAATTTATTTCTTATGTGTTTAAATACAATGTTTTTTAAACCTATAATTCATCCCCTGTTGTATTGTGTCATCTAATATACCTATAAAATCATATTACAATCCAAAAATCTCTACTTCAATGTTTTTTTTAAAAAATTCACATTTAATGGGGAAGAATATTTTAATTTCCATTTTATAATGTTCTTCAAAACCATCTTATTTTATTAAAACAATTTTTCATCATTAATTTTATATCAAACCCCACCATATAAGTGTATTAATCTATAAATGTTAATAATTTCTATTTTTATTCATCATTTTATGTGAAAGTACTTGAAAAAAATATTTTATAAATTTTAATATTATCATTTCATGTGATAATAATTGTGTTTATTTACTATAAAAGTAACCTAACTCTAAATTATTTTATTTTCTTGCTTTTTTTTCTAGTTTGACATACCATGTATATTTTAGAAACCAATGTTTTAATATCATCAGTTTTTGGTTTCCTCTTGATGAAATATATACATATATGTGTATTCACTTATATGAATATATAAATATAAATATATATATATATGAATTAAATGAATTTTTTTTAACGATATGGTTTTAAAATCAAAGGAAAAAATTGAAAGCTCAAAACATTTTAAGGGAATTTAATATATAGACTTTTTAAAGATGATAATGAATGTGGTTTAAAAATAGACTATAGAAAACTGACTCAAATACTCTCACAAACTAGTTCCTCGCCCGATACACTACATACTCAAAGGGATTTCCTGATCCCCAATGATTAGAGACTAGCACTCGGACATTAGAAAAAAAACAAGAGGTAATGATTCCGCCCAACATGAACCGAAAACGACATGGAATATATATACACATAGCTAAAAGAAACAGTGGAGGAGGTTGATATATTTCATAACATAAAAACAATAAATGTAAACCATACAACTCAAGAGTATAAAAAAATATCTAATTATAAGTCTAACCACAAAGGATCATGAAAACAAGAAAACTAACTTATCCATATGATAGCATAGGAAGAATCCCATTATCTCATCACCAAATACCCATCCTAGTTGATAGAAACACTACTACCTCACTATGTCACCTTGTAATTCCCTACATCGAAATACATAACTAAGTATATCACCACCGACTATGTATATAGGATGTGAGATAACAGGATCAGTAGGGTCTCACCCAGTTTCTCCATATCAAATCTATAAATAATATTTCATGCCTAATCATTTTTAAGGAAAACAAGGAATGATAGAAGTTTAATAGTTTTATATTAAAAGCATGTAAAAATAGTTTAATTTTCCTTTTTTCACCCTTCCAAATAATGTAGGTGAATCTTTTTATAATAATTTCATATCCAAATATCTGAGTCAATATATCATGGTAAAATGAATCATTCTCCACATATCATATCAAAATCAATGGAAGTAAAACATAACAGTACAAGATAAAATAAGAAACCCAAATAAGTCAAGAAGCATATGTAACACGACGAAAAAGATCACAATAGGTTAGGATAGCTAGTAAAAACATACTTAACCTAGAAAATCATATATTCAACAATCCATCATTAATATGCATCATATATAGAGAGCATAGGAATGATCCAAAAAGTAAACTCCCAATATTTCTAACAAGTCCCTAGGATTATGGTCCTAGGGAGTAGATATAATCCACAAGAAAAAAACAACCAATATTAGATGTGACCTATTACTATTCCTTATACCTATATACCCAAGTATTATCATGAGATCTATTTTCCAACCCAATTAATGAATCCATTTTCATCATAACTTTCTTTTAAAATAATTTCATAAAACATTTCAAAACACCATTTCACAATGCTTTGAAAACCCTTTTCATTTACCAAAAATATGGTAAGACCATATTTTATAAAAAAATAAGATCCACTCACAAAAAAAAAATCAGTCATATCATGTCATCTCATTTAATAAAACAATATATCAAAACAATGAGTAGTGCATTTCACTAACCATGGCTAGTGACCGAAAACCCTACCTCAAAACATGGGGTCACACTTGCCCACAATAGAACCTTCCATAACAAAGGATTCAATAATAAAAACATAGTACAATGAATAAATCTAAAAATCTTATAATTGATCCAAATCAAAATAAAATCATTTGTAGAAGAAGAGGAAGAAACAAATACCTCAAGAAAACACACCAACCATATCACAACCAATAAAGTAAACAGCCCCCAGAACAAGACACTAACACAAGTCTTAAAGGAAAATGACGAAACCTTATGATGGGTCGATAAATATGATAAGGAAATGAAACAAAACTACCGAGATCAAAGAAAAAAGAATAATAATGGATTTATCTATTTGATAAATGAAAAACAACAGTCATGGACATTAATCAGTGAACAAATTTGGGGCAGATAGAGACATCAAAAATCATCAAAGAATCATTCTATGTTGAGAGGAAAAAGATATATGGATGAATGCAACAACATATCACTCATACGATTCCCTAAAATCCAACACAACAACATTTACCTACTGTGTAAACCTTCCTTTGTGTGGCATGAACAGGAAAACCAGTTCTTGTCATCAACCTATTTAAAAAAACCTACTGTGTAAACCCATATACTATAATTTATTCCTCAAAAGTAAGATACTCTAAATAACCTATCTATTTTTTATTAAAAAATGGTATTTTATCATTAAATGACATGTAATATTTATATGGAATATACCCACTTCACATTGTTCTCTAGCTTTAAGACATATTCCATGCAGAAATTACTCATCTTGTAATCCCATTACATGACATTTATTTCATCTACAGTTTGAAAAAACTACTAATTATTTACAAAATCATCAAACCAACATGAGTGTCCTCCAAATGTGGGTATAACCTATCAAATACCTTACACATTTATAATAAGATTTAACTAATTAAACAAATATTGATCCTTGATGTTTATTAAATTTTTTCAAAAAATCGTTCTCCATAAACTCGAACCCCATGATGCATCCAATTAAAGAGTAAAACAATGTAAGAGAAGGGAATTACCTAAATTTGGGTAACATAATATTAAAAACTCCCCACCATAGGACTTTCCGTCCCAATAAATTCATGTAGAAGAATGATCTCCAGTAAAGTGGTGAGGTACCTATTTTCTCATGAAAAATTCTCTTCTCCATGTCTCATGATAATCTAATATGTTTTTCTATAAAAATCTGACCAACTGGACCAACCTCCAGACAATAAATTCACCAGAGAGTTAATGATCTCAACTGGATTCTCAATAACAGAAACATCTGACTCTAACCCATTATCTTACCAACTTATAATGTGGGGGGGGGGGTCATGATTATATTTCTTGAGATGTGATATATGAAATAAATCATTAATTTCATTCTAGCTTTATGAAAATCCCAACTGATAAGAAACCTTACCTCGTAGATCATTGACCTAAAATAGTCCAATATACCTCAAATAATAAATCTCATATTTTCCAAGACATTAGTGACCCAACTGAGGAGAACATTTATTGAAAAACTGATCACCTAAGAAAAACTCCAAAGAAGATTTCGTTCATTTGTATAATATTTTTTCAACCCTGCACTATAAAAAGATTCCAACATATATCCTGAATCCTCATGTATATCTCGTAACCCAAGCGTGGTCCCACATACGAATATTCACCCACCTCTTCCCAATAAATATTTTATTTTCATGGGTGACCATACAAATCTTTGAAAGGATCAATCCTTATAAATTACTGATAAATGTTTTTATAAGTAAACTCATCTAGTCTGATGTGGATATCCCAAGATCTAACAAAATCCAAGAGACATGTGTATATCATATCCTCCAAAATCTAAATAACATACTATTTATGATTGTATGCTAGTGGATGATAAGATGTACTCAATCTGACCTGAGTCTCTGTCACCTCTTATATATTTATCCATCACATTTATGTAAACATATGATCCCTATTTAAAACAATGGAAAACAGAATGCCCATGTAACCTAACAATTTTGTACACATATAAGTTAACCATATCACCAACATTTTTTAGAGTATTTAATCAGAATAAAATGGGGAAACTTTGTCAAAACATTAGTCTACATCAAGATATAATTTCTTTCTCAGGGATTTAGTGGTTATCAAACTAAAATTCCATGGATACCTCCCCTAGTTTCAAGACCATCATAGGAAGAGTCTAGACAAAGCCAGATGGTTTCAAATTCACTTCCTTTATCAATTGGTAGTTTTATTAGTGGGAAACATAATAAAAAAGGCCACACTTCATACCCAAGAAAAATAATCACTTTCTCATGTCATAATACATCATTTTAGTTCTCAAATGAATGGTTTATAATGAACTATGACAATCATACATGAATTTTTTCCTCAGAGATGATGGTATGAAAAACCAATTCAAAAAATTGAGAATACCATCTAAATATAGAGACAAACCAGAAATGGTCTCCCCACTATATAGGTTCTCTCAAATTCCATTGAACTCATAATCCTACTATTGAATCTATTTAATAGATTCAATGAGATATGATGAATAATAAACAATATTTAGAACCATACATGAAACATCTTCCAAATCATCTAAATGAAACTGAGAAAAATTCCACAAAAGGTTCCACTCTTCCATTGATTCCAAAATTTCTTATTATGGTACATTCATACTAAGAGAAACTATAATGAAATTCTCATTCTTATAGGTTTAGGAAATGTCCAATTCAAAATTATGTAGGTATTACGCTCATCACCTTTGATTAAGATTCATGTATTTAGGAGAAAAAATTTATCTTATACTCTTATTATTAGAAAATACTATTATTCTTTCCCCAAAAAGATAATTCCTCCAACACCTAATCTCATGCATAATTTTAGAAATATATTAATAATGAGTTTTTTAATTCTTCACAAATGGTCAGAGATGAAAAGAGCTGCAAGCCACCACATGATCATCAAACATGAGTACACAACCTAATCCTGTTCCAGAAGCATCACAAAAAATTGTATAGACCTTATTACACACTAGTAAGATTAGAATACAAGATTATTCCTGAAGTCATTTTAGCTCATCAAAATACGAATGATGGTTTTCATCACATATGAATTTCACCCCTTTACAGGTAATAAAAGTCAATGTTGATTATATAATTGAGAAATACTTGAAGAACCATAAATATTATCTAATAATACCAAGGAAGTTATAATTCAAAAATACATTCTCTAGATCCTCCCATGAAAAGTCATGCATTAACTTCTGAGCATAAATTTATTTCTCATGCTTATGAATCATATACCCCAATAATTTAGCTTCCTCAATCTAGAAGATTCATTTCAAAATCGTTCCATACAAACGGAGAGTTCCTAAGATTTTTGAAAACAAATATATATTTTTTTGGTTTCTTTATCTCATAAAATTAATAAATAGAAAATATCATCTAAAAAAAAGTAACGAGATTCATATGGGATATTTTTGTTCAACAATTTCATATCCAAGACACGCATGGTCACATTGAAGCTCGTTTCTTTCCCCAAATTCATTCATATAAAAGGTGTGTATCCCTCTCCACCATTTTTGTCGATGTTGGCTCTTTGATTGAAATGGTATGATTGGATTTGGGATCCTATATTTCTATATTCCTCCAGGGAACATGTTTTAGAGTACGGTTCTCCCTCATATATTTGAGTCATGTTTCTGAAACTCGTTCCTAGTACCATTTATTTATGGACACTGGTTAATTACTCTGTTTTTTCTAATCAGGTAGAAACCTTTATTTAGAGTAGAAGGTAATGTCTTGCTTATTTAGGAATCTCTAGACACTGGGTCTGTTGGGAACCTCTATGATCTTCCACTTTTTAAGAAATCATACATGAGGAATCCTAGTCTTGGAATCCAAGAAATCCCGTATCAACCATAATATATCAAATGTCAAGGGTGTATATATTCCAAGGTTTTCACCTTATGAATTTCATTCTTCACATGGTGTAGCTAATGCTATAGTTTCCCATGTTCCATGATTTTGACCTATGGTATCCAATTTTTTTCATTAGGTATATATTTGGGGTGTGGTCACATGTTTAGCATCTTGTGGAGATGGATATGGACGTCTGGTTGAGACCGATCATGGAATGAGTTTAACATCTTGTGGGGACAGAAGGTTGATCATGACACCTCATGGAGGTGGATAATGACGGTGTGTCACTAAGAGGAACGTTTTCACACATTACAGTTTTACTAGTGGATACAAAACCCCATGGATGTGGATCTAAGAGGTGAATCCCAATGATGGAGGACATATGATTACCACTGGTAAGGATTCCACATGAGTGGACCCTGAAGAGTTGATCAAAACACCCTGTAAGATGAATCAAGGAGGTACGTACCTAGAAAAGTTCACTTAGGTTAACTATTGTTCAGGATTCCAATTTTGGTGTACTTGAAGAGCTAATCAAAATTACCCTTGAGGCATTTCCATGAGGTATGTACCAAAGAGGTGGAACCTAGGATTAACATTGGCTGAGATTTAAACATATGAAGGATTCCTACGTACCATGTTTATAATACATCTATCAAAACCCATGTAGTTTAATGTCACTGTTTAATGTCATGTGATTGGACAAGCCTATGATGATTAATGTCATTTGGTAAGGTCACTCGTGTCGTGAAGTGTGAAATTATGAGGGATGGTGTGGTGTTATGCGTGGAAGATGACCATATAAAGAGGATATCTCTTGGATGGAGTTGGTGTGGGGATTATTCATTGATATTCCTGAGGGAAGAACATGAAATTTGGTCTCTCAGGTGAGGGGGAAAGATCTTAATAGGTATGTGGTCTGGGAAAAAATAGGATGGATATTGATGTTGGGTTTGGACCTCAGGGAACTTTCCTATATTTCCTAATTAATGGGGAATCAAATCCCATGTAGTTCAATTGTTGTTGGGGATTATACCCAAGGAGGGGGCCCATTCACTATTAGGAGCAGAGAGAATTTATTGAGTATTACATATAGACTTGGCTCGTGTGTTTTGCTCCTATGTGTGGGAATGTCCCATGTCATTGGGGCCTACATGTGGAAGCGGCCTATGTGCTTCTTGGAGAAGTGATGATGTGGTTGGGGTTTACACATGGGAGCAACCCATGTGCTTCTAGTAGTAGTGAGGATGTGATTGTGGATTATGTGTGAGAGAGTCCCACCATATCATCATATCTTTAGGTCATGAAGACATCCCATGTACATTATAAAGCGAAATATGACAATTTATCATTATTTGGAAGGACATAATGTTTGGAGATTCTATATTCAATATCCCATGAAGGATACTAGATGTGAATAATTGAGGTAATATTGACTTACAAATGGTTCAAGGTTTTATATGGCTTACACTAGAGATGGAGGCCCTTGGTTGTCTTCTGATAATCACCCCTTGATTATTACATGAGGAATCTTATGCTTGGAACAGAAGAAATCTTGTGTTTGTCATAATAGGCATGCTATGTTGTTCATAACGAGTATGCTATAATTTAAGGATATGTAATTACGATTATGGAATTTATTTTCATGATCATGACATGATTTATTTTATGTTTGATTCATAAGGAATCGTATTCATAAATGATTGGGTATGATATAGTTTAAAGTCATGTAGTGTGGACTAAAAAATGTATTCTTATGATAATAGAATGAGGTATCTTATTCTTGATGCATATGGAATCCTATTCACAATTGATAGAGTATTATGAAATTTAAATTCATATAGTAAAGAATATTGGTAAGAATATGTGTAGATATGACTGGTGTGGTATGTACAAAGAAAAGTCCCTTTTTGGTTCAACATCTCCTATGAGGAAGGTGGTGAGGTTTTAGGAGATTCTTGAGGACTGGTTCGACTCAATTTACTTAGGGAATCCAAGATGATAATATCAACTCAAGAGATAAGAAATGGACCAAAAAGAGTAGGTCATATTAAGGTGTTCTAGGAGGTCTAGGGGATTATTTCTAATCATGGTAATATTCGTGGTGGATGCTGGGGTTGTATTAGTGTGAAACCCAAAATTTCATCGACCCAACCTTAAATGTTCTTGTAGGGTTGGGATTTGTTCAAAAAAATGGTTGCATGAAATATTGGGTTTTTTTTGTGAAGAGGGTTTTGGGAAATATGTGAATTTTAATGAAAATGTGTTCCATATCCATAGAGTTTCATGAAAATGCATTACTAGGAGCATGTACATTGACGGATTATGCCAATGTAGTTTCATGCATGATTTATATTTGAGTGGTTTGTGTGATGCATGAAACTTAATATTTATTGTGTGATCAATTTTCCCATGGTTCCTCTTCTGAATGAGGTGTTGACGTCAAATTTATAGACAATTCACTATGCCACGTGATATTTTCACACAGATTTCCTTTTCATGATAATTTGTGTGAAAATGACTTTTCTTTTCTCATGTATGTGCGGAAATTCATCATTTTATGCCGCCTTTGGAATGAAAAGTCATGTGTGAATGAAAGAGTTTTCTTGAGGGATTCCATTATTATGTGAAAAGATGCATTCTTATGTGTATAATGATTTGGTGAATTTTAAGAATGAGGGGAATCTATAGAACTTCTAGTTTCATGGTTGCAAAACTAACTTGTGTGACTAAAAAGGACATGAATACATTTTTTAGAATGTTGTACGCAAATCTAGGCTTTTCCACAGAATCACCTTGGCTGGAAATTTTCAGAAGTATGACTTCAAATAGTCATAACGTCTTATATGTAACTCCATTTGGCCTCTAAAACTTGTCAAATTGAAATAGTATGAACAAGATACACTTTTGGACTAGGATCCTTGGAATTTGGTTCATTCTTGGGTACCTTTTTCTGGTTCAGAAAAGCATCAAATTCATCAAATCCATGAAAACTACAGAATCATTATTTAGAAAAAAATCATCACAAGATATTCATAGTGGAAATCATTATCTTGAACTTTGTATTTAGTATATAACTCACCCCAAAACTGAGCTTATAATAACATGATTAAAGATGAATCATCAAAAAAATCATCACCCATTTAACTGATCAAAAAAATCATCCACATGAGGTAAACTGCACATTTTCTTAACTTTTAAATGGATTAAATTCTAATTGTCTTTGTAAATCCAGAGTGATCCATTTTTCTCATTTCTAAAGAGCCACAGGGATTCCCATGATAAAACAGTAGAGTGAATATAAACCTTCACCACCATGTCTTCCAACTAAATCTTGATATATTTTAGCTCCTCTCGAGCCATATGATGCGAAGGTATCTATATCAGTGGCATCCCTACCACAAGGTAAAATCAAAACTCTATGCCCCTATATTGATGATGCTAAGATAAATTAGGTAAGAAAACATCATAAAAACCCTGAACAATGCTGAGAAGATCAAAAATAGAAGAAACATCCTCATATTCCACTACAATAGAAAGAAACAAACTATTGTTCTCTCGATGGGAAGGTCCTCCATGACTAGACCTTGGATCCCACTATCCATGAAACACCCATGAGCTCCCATCATTTACAATAAAAGATACAAGATAATAATACCAATCAACATCACCATGATGACAAACAAGATAATCTATCGTGATGATAACATTAAACAGATATAGATAGATAATAAGAAAATCCTAGACCAACACTACATCAGCTATATATTGTCCACAAGATAGACACCGGAAACCCTAATCTTTCCCTATCCCAAGAGGTTTCAATAACTCCTAAAAAATGGAATGATATCTATTAGATGGTTAATTATATCCACAAATCCACCATATATATAATTGTTAGAATAACTAGTATCTGTCATAAACCGAATCTGGTCGCCTACAAAATTGGCACCCGACACGGTCCATGGAATGACCTGAACGGCGTTCCCGATCCCCACGGGCTGGAACATGTTCCTGGGTATCATAAAATGAAAATTGGGAACGATTTACCCATGTTTATAAACATAAAATAGAAAAGGAATCCAATGAAACAAATCTGGATTTTTCAAACCAAACAACGTTTTACAGAAAATCAGAACTAAATTACATGGTCTAAAACAAATCAAAAAGACAATAACAAAGGAACAAAACAAAAAAATGAATATACCAAGATCCTCAACATGGAAAGAGGCATTTCCCTCAAGCCATCTCCACAACAACGCATTATGAATGACCAGTGAAAACCCGAACTGTTGGCACAAATTTTATACCCAAACCTGCGACAACAAAAAAATAACCAAGTCTACTTACACTCAAGGGTGTAAGTAGGGTGTGAGGCAATGCCCAGTAAGATACCACCACTAAGAGATTCCCTGTGATAAACATTCAAAGATGAAAAGAATGCAAGTTTTCAAAAACATGTAATTTCTTGTTAAAAATTCTAAAAGATGCAACTTAAAAAAACAGTTTTCAAGTAGGATAATTTAAAAAATCAACAATTTTAAAATAAATTCAAAAGCTACTGATTATTTCATCCAAATATACCGCATTCCAACATTAAGTATAAAAGATCTAATGAGAACAACCAATAGGAAATAACCCCTAGGCACTAGCTAGCTGTGGGTCCCATGTACCTTTAATCTCAGTGAGAGTAACCACAAAAATTATCCATTCTCGTGCACGAGCCACTAGTAGGGAACATACCCATAACCTAGTGGTCCCTAATGATCATCATCATAGTTTAGTTAGAGTTGTAAGTGTGAATCCTTCTAAGTGAAACTGAGGTCAAACCTCACATATTCACTAGCATACTAGTACACGTCCACCCACCTAGATACCCAGGTTTTCCCCTTGTGCTCAAACAAGTTCAACAAGTCAAGAAATATAAATTGAACATGTAAATATCATTTCCACATAACAAATTCACCAAACATCCCATATGTATACCGCAAAAGTCACAAAAATCCATTTTTCATTCAAAATGATTTTGAAATCCGACTCACGCAAAAATAGGACACAACACTTTTTTCATAACTTTCATAATTCAACACATCCTTTAACAATTTTATGAAGTCCCTAAAAATATTATAAACATCACATAATAGAACTATTCACATTTAAAATGGTTCATTTGAAAGTATAAACAGTCCAAAACAGTTTTCTAATATGGTTTCACCTCTTACATAAATCATTAAACCACTCAAAACTTTCATAAAACAATTCCAAATAGTGTTCAAATGCTTTTCAAATAAATCCCATTTCCAAACCATATTTCAAGGACAAAACAACATCAATACAAATTCAAAACAGAATTTTAATTCCCAAAAACATTTATTAAACAACCCTCAGGTGTTATACAAATACCTCAAACAATAGTACAAAAGATCCACATGAAACGCATGCGTTTTCAAAATCACTTTTAAGAAGTACAATAATGTTTTACACCTTAAAGCCTTAAAAACCACTTTAAGAAGTAGTGGCACACCAATACCCCACAAAATCATAATTTTCATCCCAAACAAGATTTATTAAACAAAATTCATATGTTATAAAACAATCCCAAGAAATACCCAAATGGTTGCACATGAAAACACCGAATTTTAAGCTAAAATAAAACTATAAAAACAAATAATTTACCAAATCCAACATAAAAAGTACACACACCACAAAAAGAATATTATGAACATGAATAATAAGTAATTCAAGAAAACTAACTCATCTAGAAATGTTTACACCTGGAATCACCTACCGAATGTGTCGAAACCCTCAAATATTGGGGCGAAACATCAACCGCCCGACCGCCGCACCTCAAGGAAGATAAAAGAAACCTAAAACCTCAATATTTCACCAAAGATACAGTAATTTAGAACCTAGGCACTAACCCTAACTTCTGGAATTTTTATAATTCAAGAATTAGGGAAGAAACCCTAAGCAATTTGAAAGAGGAAAGAAATAGACTCACTTATTTGAAGTATCCTGAATTAATCACTCCAAAAAAATAGTTTCTGAAATTAAAAACAGCCAAAATTCAGAGGTTGTTCGGAAAAGATATAGGAGGTAATTTAGGAACTAGAATGGAGGAAAAATAGTAAGCATTTAGATAGTTAAGAAGGGATGAAGTTACCTCTTCAATTCTGGCCGATTTGAGACACCCTATGATGTTCATCCCTAATTCGTGATATCAAAGAGCTCCAAGGATGGGGAAAGGCCATGGGAGCGGGGCTGGGTTTCTTAGGGTCAATAGGGAGGTGGAATCACCCAAAAATCCATTATATTTAATAATATATTAAATAATTAAAGAAACATTGTAAAACTGGAAAATGGGCTTTCGGGTTGGCCCAATTCTTAAATAAAAACCCAACAAATACATGAATATGGATTTATAAAGGCACCAAATTTAAATTTGGGTGTTAATAGGTCAGAGGAGACCATTTAGGAATTGGAATGGGTGAAAAATATTAAAAATGAAAAAGTTATAAAAGAATCAAAATTTATTTTCAAATCTGGAATTGGGTTCACAGTTTGGCCCAATTCCTAAAAACTCATCTATTCCTCCATAAAACCTTTGGAAACCCTCCAAAACAAATCATGAATGGACAATAAATGAAATTTAACATCAAAATATGTCATGTATATGACAATTCTCCCCACCATGAAAACTTTCCGTCCCCGGAAAGCTACAGAAATGCCAGATACGAAAACCAAACCCAACTGATAAACCAAGATGTACTCCCATTCCAGGTTTCGCCCCCAAAGGCCAAAACACCTCCAGTGATCAATTAAAGAAGGAATACATTACAACAAAAACATAAACCACTTTCCTAAAACAATCAATCACATTCAGAATTTATCCCAAAGGAAAACTCCTCTAACACTATCCGAACAAGACTCAATAAATTCACCCAAATGAACTACAACATCGAAGAAGGTTACACTTACCTTACATTAACTAGACCATTGGGTACTCCCCAATCATAATGTTTACTAAAGGAAGATGTAGGTATCTTGATAGCTCTGAATGAGACTACATACCCCCAAGACACGCCCATGGATAAGTCTGAGTTACTGGTATGGGGGAACAAAAATTACCTCCCCACCATAAGAGACAACCTGTATTTTTTTTCCTCGAGAAAGAATCAGGACACTAACAGGGGGAGGCCTGAATGGACTCCCCAGTAAAAAGGGTATACTTTCATCAAAAATTTACAACAGAACTTATATAAGACTCGTATTGTGTCTCCCCACCATAAGAACCAACCATTTTAACTGATCGGCGTGGGCTGACACGAAAAGACCCCAAAATTAAAGAGTTGGGACGGTCGCACGGTTAGTCTGCACAGTTTTGGAAATTGTGCAATAACTATGTGGATCCTTATATCTTCATGGTTATTTTTTTTGTACATGGTCAGAACTAACCATGTGAAAACTGTATGCTCATCTTGTCTAACAAAATTTCCAACCATTCTCTAAAGACCCAATGGAAACCAAAGGGGGAGGGAATAACATTTTGTGATGACATAGGTAGAAGACCCTCCACCTATTTCCACCGAATGGGAACAACAAAAGAAATATGATGAAACCATAGGTTTAAAATCTTTGTATCATTCATACTGAGTATATGACTTTGTACAAGGGTTTAAACGACACTGGAGTTTCCCCTGACTACGCGCTTCTCTCCGGGACCTATGGCTGGAGCTCAAAATATTGAAGCATCTTCGGCCACGCAGTTAGGATGTTGAAACCCCTATGTGGAACTTCTTCTTTCGGTGCCACAAACAACTACACCGCATACCCCGATTGGTTCATCAAGATATAACACACTCCATAACCAACTTTACCAAAACCAGACATTTCACTGAAACAAGGGATCAGAAGATGCACACACATCGCACCGTAATTCTTTGGGTGAGAAACAACAGAAGGGAAGGACACGTATAAACACCTTCCTCTAAGATAAGAGATTTGATGTTTTCCCCAAGGGAGATATACTACCAACATAACATAAAACCTCAGAGGATTGTGTGACCTTCACCTTTATAGTCAAAAGAGAACACAACATCACAATGCGTCACTGAACATGACCCTTAAGATTGATAGAAACAATACATGGAACGAGACCATATTCAATGTCCCTAAACAACAGACAAGTCCAAAAAGTTGACAAAATATCCTATAATGACCAAAATCTCAAAATTGGTGTTTTAATAATAACTCTTTCTTGAAATAAACTATAAAGAACCCATAGTCCCTCTTAGACACCATCAAGACACTAATCCACACTAACAACGAAAGAACACTTCCACCTTCGATGAATCATGAAACTTTAGAAACTAAGGTTTCTTTCAACCTTACACATGAACTTTACCTCTACAAAAGGATCCAAAAATCAACGAAATGAATGGGTGTAGACTCAATCAACAATGATCGATAAAATATTCCTTATACTGGTCAACTGGAGGATTTTTCAATGGCGAAACAATACGGGTTTCACTTCAGTTGTGCATTAACCCTTAATGGGGGCATACCTTATCCAATGAGAGAACCCAAAGACCCAACCAATCTGGTCCATTGGTCAAAACAGGCTATAAACCTGATCCAAAAACATGAAGGGAACCACCATAAAGTTGTCCCAAAATATATCTCAAAGGAGACTACTAATTCGTCCTTCTACCCAGCTTACCGACCAAATATAAACCCAAAACACAGTTCAAACAGGAGGGGTTTTTGGACTCAAAACCTCCCACAACATCAAAATTTTCCAAAAACACATATTATATTCCATCACAAACAATTCACCCAGACATCATGTTTTTCTATAAAAAAATATTTCTGGAAAACAAACGGTTCGGCGGTTAGCGTATCCACCAATGGTACCCCATGGGCCTTACACATGCATGTTTCTGTGCCACACTGGGCACCCTCCTCATATCCATCCTGACACTCATCTAGTCATGACATCAGTCATCCATCATCCTATATAACCCCATGCATGTGGTTGCCTATGGAAATACCAAATGTTAAAACAAAACATTCTTTCCACATTTCAAAACCAAAAAAGCCAACCAACACATCCTTTTTCTCAAAACTTCTAACCATAAGATCAAAATCCCAACTCACATCATACAAAACTTTTCAGAAAGACACAACCATTTAGAAAATTACTCACTTTCAAGATATTCACATAAATTTCAAAACATCTCATCCCATTAAAACACCCTTTGATTGTTTAGAAAACTCTATTGGAAACACTTTTCAAAACCAACTTCAATATAGTTCCTTCTTTCAAAAGAGGTGTAAGCACACCATTTTCCATTTCAAAACAATACTAAAAATTCAATTCCACCATTTCATAATTCAAAACATTCCCACTTTATTTGAAAATCATTTCACAAAAACTTTACACATCTTAAAACCAAAGTGCGAAGATTTCAACACCTAAGAACAAAACAATGCGAGAGGAAACTAGTTTTAGTGGGTGACTTGGAAATATGGTTGGCGGCCATATTCTAATCACATAACTGTCACATAGAGTGTTCTATGGAATATCCTTGGCTCCACATGGCTTTCAAGGCCCTGCGAGCTCACTAGGACCATTATCCCAACTCTCTTTTCCTTTCCCTTAATCATCATCAGACCAAGAAAACCAAAGGACTTGGATAAATCCCGACTTCTCTTGGAAACTTGAATCCCATTATGAGGTGTGGTGATCAGGAACACTACCCATAAGTGAAATTCCTTGTACCACTAATCCTAAATCTAGACTATCTCGACTATTCCCCAAATAACATGACCCAAAGAGTTAACCTGAACCTCCTCTGATACCATTTTGTCATGAACCGAATCTGGTCACCTTCAAAATCGGCACCTGACATGGTCCATGGAAAGACCCGAAGGGCGTTCCCGATCCCCACAGGCTGGAATAAGTGCTTGGGTATCATAAAATGTAAATTGGGAACGATTTACCCGAGTTTATAAACATAAACCAAAAAAAGAATCCAATGAAACAAATCTAGATTTTTAAACCAAATAATGTTTTACAGAAAATCAGAACTAAATTACATAGTCTAAAACAACTCAAAAAGACTATAAAAAAGAAACAAAACAAAAAAAAATGAACCTCCAAGATCCTCAACATGGCACGATGCATTTCCCTCAAGCCATCTCCACAACACCACATTATGAATGACCAGTGAAAACCCAAACTGTTGGAACAAATGTTATACCCAAACATGCGACAAAAAAAATAGCCAAGTCTACTTACACCCAAGGGTGTATGTAGGGTGTGAGCCAATGCCCAGTAGGATACCACCACTAAGATATTCCATGTGTTAAACATTCAAAGACAAAAAGAATGCAAGTTTTCAAAAAGATGTAATTTCTAGTTACAATTTCAAAAAGATGCAACTTAAAAAAACAGTTTTCAAATAGGCTAATTTAAAGAATAAAAACTTTTAAAATAAATTCAAAAGATAATGATTTTTTCATCCAAATATACCGTATGCCGACGGTAAGTATAAAAGATCTAATGAGCACAACCAATATGAAATAACACATAGGCACTAGCCAGCTGTAGGTCCCAGGTACCTCGTATTTCTGTGAGAGTAACCACAAAAATTATCCATTCTGCGTGCACGATCCACTAGTAGGGAACATACCCATTACCTAGTGGTCCCCAATCATCATCATCATAGTTTATTTAGAGTTGTAAGCGTCAATACTGCTAAGTGAGACTGAGGTCAAACCTCACAGATTCACTAGCATACTAGTACACGTCCATCCACCTAGATACCCAGGTTTTCATCTTGTGCTCAAACAAGTTCAACAAGTCAAGAAATATAAATTGAACATGTAAATATCATTTCCACATCCCAAATTCACCAAACAGCCCATATGAATACCAAAAAAGTCACAAAAATATATTTTTCATTCAAAATTATTTTGAAATCTAACTCACACCAAAATAGGCCACAACACTTTTTTCCTAACTTTCACAATTCAACACATCCTTTAACAATTTTATAAAGTCCCTAAAAATATGATAAACATCACATAACAGAACTATTCACATTTAAAATGGTTCATTTGAAAGTATAAACAATCCCAAACAGTTTTCCAATATGGTTTCACCTCTTACATAAATCATTAAACCACTCAAAACATTCATAAAACAATTCCAAATAGTGTACCAAAGCTTTTCAAATAAAACCCATTTCAAAACCATATTTCAAGGACAAAATAACATCAATAAAAATTCAAAATAGAATTGTAATTCCCAAAATCATTTATTAAACAACCCCCAGGTGTTATACCAACACCTCAAACAATAGACCAAAAGATCCACCTGAAACGCACGTGTTTTCAAAATCACTTTCAAGAAGTACAATAAAGTTTTACACCTTAAACCCTTAAAACCCTCTTTAAAAACTAGTGGCACACCAATACCCCACAAAATAATAATTTTCATCCAAAACAAGATTTATTAAACAAAATTCATATGTTATAAAATAATCTCAAGCAATACCCAAATTGTTGCACATGAAAACACCAAATGTTAAGCTAAAATGATACTATAAAAACAAATGATTTACCAAATCCAACATAAACAGTTCACGCAACACACACAGAATATTAGGAACATGAATAATATGTAATTAAAGCAAACTAACTCATCTATAAATTTTTACACATGGAATCACCTACCGAATGTGTCGAAACCCTCAAATATTGTGGCGAAACATCAACCACACGACCGCCGCACCTCAAGGAAGTTAAAAGAAACCTAAAACCTCAATATTTCACCCAAAATACAGTAATTTAGAACCTTGGCTCGAACCCTAACTTTTGGAATTTTTATAATTCATTAATTAGGGAAGAAACCTTAAGCAATTTGATAGAGGAATGAAATAGACTCACTTACTTGTAGTATCCTGAATTAATCACTCCATGAACAATAGTTTCTGAAATTGAAACCGGCCAAAATTCAGGGGTTGTTCGAAAAAGATATAGGAGGTAATTTAGGAACTGGAATGGAGGGAAAATAGTAAGCATTGGGAGAGTTAAGAATGGATTAAGTTACCTCTTCAATTCTGGATGATTTGAGACACCCTATGCAGTTCAGCCCTAATTCGAGATATAAAGGAGCTCCAAGGAGGGGGGAAAGGAAATGGGAGCTCTCATGGATTTCATAGGGTCTATAGGGAGGTGTAATCACCAAAAATTCTATTATATTTAATAAGATATTAAAAAATTAAAAAAACATTTTAAAACTGGAAAATGGGCTTTTAGGTTGGCCCAATTCTTAAATAAAAACCCAAAACATCCATGATTATGGATTTATAAAGGATCCAAATTTAAATTTTGGTGTTAATAGGTCAGAGGAGACCATTTAGGAATTGGAATGGGTGACAAATATTAAAAAATGAAAAAGTTATAAAAGAAACAAAATTTATTTTCAAATCTGGAATTGGGCTCACAGTTTTGCCCAATTCATAAAAACTCATCTATTCCTCCATAAAACCTTTGTAAACACTCCAAAACAAAGCATGAATGGAAAATAAATTAAATTTAACTTCAAAATAAGTCATGTATAAGACAGTATCATAAAATTATATCACTACCAAGGATAAAATAAAGAAGTTACCTCTCATTACTACTGGAGTTTCCTCCACCTTCACTGGAAAATCACTTATTGCATGAAGGTGCTTCACACTGGAGGCTGGTGGCTAGAGCCCTATAGTCATTAAATAATTTTTATTCACCATTATATCCTTTGTAATTTATAATTCATTAACATATCAAGGTGTAGTCATAGCTTAAAATAAATGTTGCTGATGGCAATAACGTCCACTGTTTTTACACATACTTAAGGTGAATTACTCGAATATTGTGTGTATCAAACCTTTACACACTAATAAAAAGTCATATTAACACTGCACGCCACAAATGGAGGTGTTAAATACGAATTATACTAATAACCAACTCAATCTCTCCCACACTGATCTTACCACTTTTCCGTTTTCAATAGTATGCCACTGATGCTACCAATAGGTGGAAGATAATGTGGGGAATATCGATACTTTTCTTCCATATTAATCTCTATCATCATTTCCCTGCCTGATTTCTCTAAATAGGTTGAAAGATTCAACAAAAATATTTTTCTTTCTGATATTCGATTGCAAACCATGCTATCACATCTAACCTTTCATCTAGCCATTATTTACAACCTTCAGTGGAGAATAAACCATCTCGACAAACCAATTAGTGTAAATCAACATCGAACTCTCTCCCAACATCAAAGAGAGTAACTCTATATATTTTTCAATCATTATAGAATATAGAAAAATATATTGGAAGAAGAGAGACATATAATCTATACTTTTTAATCCAACATACATATCCACACGTACTATATAATCCCAACAATGCTTTCAAGGACCTTCTACTCTAAACAGTACACACAAAACCATGATATTATTAGGTGTTTAGAAGAAGTTTAAAATTGATCAATATTTTGAAGAAAATACTCCAACTCCTTAGGTTCATTTTTTCCATTAAAGTATGGTGGTTTCTAATATAAAAACTCCTATGGTTGATCTATCTCTCATAATTATTCTTGAAGTACCACAAAAAATTGTGTTATGAGATTGTGGAACATTTTGGTAAAAAGTATGAACCATCCACATGGTTTCCTTGAAAAAGAACTTATATATTAAAGTATTCCCTTGAGTAGAATGAGATGAACCCTCATAAATATCATCTAGAACACGTCTCAGATGCATAAATTTGCAGATAAAAAAAAACAAAAAATTATCAGAAAACAGAACAATATCATTCTAAACTAGAATACCCATAAGAATAAATTGAGGTTAACATAATTAACCCAAAAAATAAGAAAAATATCCAAAAATACCAGGGTAATTGGAGTCTCACTATTGAAACAGTTGACCAGACACTCCTAAAAACATACTTCTCATGTTCGGATAATTTTATGTATAGTCTATCAAATTCCCCAAGAGAAGTATAAACTACAAAGACTATATCTCTTACAAAAACTATTACAAAACAACTTAATTACCCTTTAGAAATGGAAGCTAACTTGATAAGACACATAACCAAATGGTGTTACTAATCCACATTGGCTATAGACTAGCACCCAAGAATAAAAAAAATAGAAGGAACAATATCTCCCAAATGGAAGTGACACCAGCATGGAATAAATATAAACATAAAAGAAAGAAATAGTGAAAGAGAATAATATATTCAATAATATAAAAACAAAAAATTGATACCAAATAACTCATGAGTTGAAAAAATATTTATGTAGGGTTACAACCACAAAGGACCAACATACACTACTGGGAAGTTGGGTTTTCCCAACACTTGTACAGAAACGGTTCTACAGAACTATTGGTATAGAGTTCCATTACCAATGGTTTGTACAAACTGTTGATAAAGGTTGATTTCGTGAAGGATTTCCCAACAGTTTGAAGAAACTGTTGCGAAATCCACAATATTTTCACCCTTTACCAGTGGTTTGTAAAATATGTTGGTAAAGTACATGATTTTCCAATGGTTTTTAAAAATCGTTGGGAAAGGTCTCCCCAAATACACCAAATTACACAGAAGCACAATAGAGAACTCATTTCCCCTGATTTCTAGAAGCCCCCACGCGCAGGTGAACCCTAACCCGAGGTCTTCCATCCAATCAGCTACCACTCCCGCATCCAGGTTATACTCCTTAAACCTCTTCCCAAATATAGACATAGAAGCTCTCTTCCCCCGATTTCTCCATTTATTTTAATATCTAGAAAGATCACTTCCTTTTCCCCTATTTCTAGGGATATTGGAAAATTTTAGGATTCACACTATTTGATATTGAATCAATGACTAATACTTGATTGGTAGATGTTTGTGAGTATATAGAATATGGTTTATAAACTATACCTTAAAAAATTCATTGTTTTGTGTTCATTATGATGTGTATAGTATCATTGACATACTTTATTATTAATATCAAATTTAAAAATAAATTTTTCTATCTATACATTAGAAATTAAACCTCTTTACGATCCATGAACAACCTATTAGTGTAGAAGCCTAAAAATTATCCACCCATGGGGTTCACATGACTTGGGAATGTTTTCCCCCAAATACCCAGCACCCCAGCTCCCAGTAGGTCCGAATGTAGACCTAATCCATACCTCCTCCCGACGTATTATCAGTCATGAAATACCTTCCAGCCGAAGATCCTTCTTCAATCAAACAAATTTTTATTTATACACTTCAAATTAGTAAGTGTAATATTAGATTTAGTGTTCGTACTATTTTTATTTTATGTTTCATGTTTTGATTTCAGTTAAATTAGATTTATTTCTGTTAGAGTACCGAACCATTGGTGTTTTATGTTTTTTTGTTCTACACTTCATACATCATAAATGGCCTTTTTAGTGGGGTTTGTTTAGTTCAGGGGGTAAAGAGTCTGTTTTATGTTTTTTGTTTAGTAGGGGGTGGGCTGTCTAGGTGGGGGTGTCCAAGGGGGTTAGGGGTGGGCTGTTCTGGACACCTAGTACCCCTGGTCATCCCCCCCCCACTCATGGAAAGCCCCCCTCCCCCTGGACCCCCCGACCCCCTGGAAAGCCTACCCACACCCCTGGATACCTCATACCCCTGGACATCCCCCCACCCTTGTGGACAGCCCGCCCACCCCCTGGACACCCCATACCCCCTTAGACAGCCCCTCCCAACCCCTGGACACCCCCTCCCCCGTGGACTACCCCCACCCCTAGGGATAGCCCTCCCTCCCCCGGGGAAATCCTGTACCCCCTGTGCAGCCCCGCCACCCCTGGACACCCCTCCCAGCCCCTTGACACCTCGTACCCCCCTGGACAACCCCCCACCCCTGGAAATCTCCCCCACCCCCTAGACACCCTCGACTCCCCTGGACAGCCCCGCCACCCCTGTGGACAATCCTCCCACTCCACTTGGACAGCCCGTACCCCCTGGACAGCCCGCCACCCTTATTGACAGCCTGCCCGCCCTACCCCCGGACACCCACCCACCACCCCCTAGACACCCCCATCCCCCCGGACGCCCCACCCCCTTGACACCCCTGACCCCACTAGACATCCCCACCACCCCCATGGACAGCCCCACCACCCCCCGTGGACAGCCCTCCCACCCACCTAGATACCCCGCCCACCCCGTGGACACCTCGTACCCCTGGATAGCCCCACCACCCCCATGGGTAGCCCGCCCACCCCCCTAGACACTCTGTACCCCCCAGAAAGCCCAACCCTCCCCCTATATACCCCGCTCACCCCCTTGGATAGCACGCCCACACCCCTGGACTCCCCCTACCCCCTGGGCAGCCTGACCACCCCCGTGGACAGCCCACCCACCTGGACACCCTGATCCCCCTACATAGTCCCCACCCCCTGGACACCACCGACCCCCTAGAAGGCCCCACCACCCCCTGGACATCCCGCACCCCCTGGAAACTCCCTCCCCCTTGGGAAATGTATGCGATCACTCAAATTATCGACTAAAATATAAACTTTCTTCAATCTAAAATTTAGTCAAATCCCAAATAATTTCCCTTCACAAGTGTACATTATCTTGTACACTCATGTATAGTTCTTCAAGATATTTTTTTATAAATATAATATTTTTTTGTCTTTAATATAATAATTATCATATTGATTAGTTTGTCAGATATGGTTTCATATAAAGTGAATAATTCTCGTTTAATTAAATATATTTTCAATGAAACTTCAATCTTATTGAATTTCTTTTGACAAAATGAATTATAACCAAAATTTTTTTATTGAATGGAAAGAAGATGGATGTATAAAACCCATAAAATCTCAAGCTATTTTAAAAACAATTTGGAGAGCTTTTTATTTTTTTACTTTCACAATGCTTTAGATAGTGGTCGCATACACTGCCCATGTTCCATTTGTTTTGGCAGACCTTGGTTGAACCGTGAAGAAGTCGTCTATCACATAACCAAATATGGTTTTCAAGAAAACTACTTTTTTAGTTATCACAGTGGGGAGAAAATGAAATATCAAATTGCTAATGATCCAAATGAGAGGACTGGAGTGTAGAATATGTTATATGACTGGTTTCCATTTATTCGTCATTATAAAAAAGAAAGGATTCCGACCCAAGAAGACATCGATATGATCACACATGATGCATCTAAGGGAAATGATGATGTTGTTAGGGTGAAAAGATTGGATGATGCTACAACGACTCTAGTATATCGACAATGCGATAAAATGAGGAGGCTGGAAATTTTAATCTGATTATTTCATGGGAAAACTATGTATGGGATTTCGAATTCAACAATCGATTACATTATTAACTTCATGAAGGATTTACTTCCATATGATGATGATATTCCCTCGAACCACCATATGTAATGGAAGTTGGTTGAGGAAATTGGATTTTCAAGAAACAAGATTCATGCTTGCCCAAAAGATTATAGTTTATTATGGGAGGAAACCGTTGAATGAAATGATTGTATAAAATGTGGCACATCTTGCTGGAAGTCAAAATTTGATATAACACTATCCCACATGCCCCAGAAAGTAATGTGGCACAGTCCATTGATCCCCAAACTCTAGAATCTTTTATGACTGATGAAATATCAATAAAAATGATATAGAATGATACCGAGAGAAAGGATACTAATAATGAGTTGGTTCTACCTGTAGATGGATTTTCATGGCAGAGATTTGATGCTCGATATCCTGATTTTTTAGCTGACATGCGTAATGTGAGGCTGGGTCTTTCATGGGATGATTTTAATCCATTTTTGAAGATGCTTACTTCGCACAACACAAGACCAGTTTTTATACACATTTATAATCTTCCCACATGGTTGTGTATGAAAAACAAATTTCACTTTTAGGTGTATACTCATATCTAGCCCTTCAGATCCTAGAATTGATATTAATGTATACATTCAACCATTAATAAAAGAGTTTAATCTTCTTTGGGATGTGGGTGTGTGCAGATACGATGGATATTATAAAGACATATTTCAAATGTGTGCTTCACTTATGTGGACGATCAATGATTTTATAGCTTATGCAATGATATCTAGATGGAACGTGAAGGGAAAACTGTCATGTCCAATTTTTATGAAGAATACACGATCCAGAAGACTGAAAAATTGTTGTAGTTTCAGTTTTATGGGACATCATCGATTCTTGCAAACAGACCATCCATATAGAAATAATCGTCGAAAATTTGATAATACCATTGAGATCGATGATCCACCTCAGTGTATGTCTGGAAGTGACGTTCTTAATAAATTGAAATATTTCAGTTCTTCATTCGGGAGGGGTCAAATGAAATCTGGAAAGAGAAATAATGTTTCCACTAAACTGTTGGTAATGAGTAGAATTCTAGTAGTGATAACAGGAAAACCAACTACTCTATATGATAGAATGGGTAGACTCCTAGACACTCACCACTAGCTATAATCACACCTGGGATATTTTTTGAGTCATTACTTTGTTTATTTTTATTCTTGTATTTATTCCTTGGGTTCCCCATCATTTATTTTTGGAAAAAGTGGTGTTTTTGTGCTCGATAGTAAGTGGCACATGGTTGGCGCACGTTTAGGGGAAACCATCTGCCATTCCCTATTAAACCATGACACACCATTCCTCTTGGAATGTGAGGGATGTATGGTCTCTTCATGTTTGGAAAACGATGTAAACATGCTATTAATCATGTACCTCTTGGACATGGATAGATGCACAGTTTCCGCATGGTTTGAAAAACTATCCGGGCAAACAGTGTAAGCATTTAAAGTTATTAAAAAATGGGAAATTAATATTTTCCCCTTCATATTTTACCCTAAATAAATGATAACATGATACTAATGGGATTTATTCCCTAAGAACTACCTTCTCACCTTTTTGGACCCCATGAGAACAAATCCATGGGTGGTTTTGTCCTTAGATCTTCAAAGAATCATCACGTAAGTCATTTCTCCCTTATTTTCTCCTTATTTCTAGGGTTCTTCTTCCATATATCTTTGGTTCTCCTTTCCAGAGGGTTTTTTAACTAAATGACGGGTCCAATATTAAGTAATGGGCTGAATCCTTGATTTTTTTGTTTGATCATTCCATTATAGGGTTTCATGGTGGTTCAGTTATCATTCTCCACCAATTTCTATAATTTTCTAAGTGTGTGTTAGAAAGTTCCATGATTTTACATTATTGGATGATTCAACCTTTCCTTCTTGGTTGTTTAAATGTGTATATGGATTATTTATGTTGTGAAAATATTTTTTAATAAGTTTTTTAGAATTATATGTGATTACTATTGCTTTTTTAAAGTAAAATTGTTATGTTTCATGTGTTCTTAATTAAGATGTTTCTTGAAATTATTTTATTATGTGTGTGAAAGATGTGAAATGTGTTTTTAAGGTATTTTGATGGAGTGAATGTTTTGGATGTTTATTTTATAAGGGTAGTGATTTTTTCTTTGTTATGTTCTTTTTCATTCACCTTAAATATGTTTTCTGGATTGCATAATGGAAATGAAGCATGTTTTAAAATAAATTTGGTCTGGGAGTGGATGTGAAAGAGTATTTTCTCATGAAATAGTGGGATTTCATATGCGCTCCTCTTTTTGTTTTTTCAAATAGATTTCTTGAATTGTGAATGCGGTAATAAATTTATTTTAAAATGGTTTTAGTGTGTGTGATGATAAAAGTGTGTTTGTTAATGTAAAATAGTGATTTTCACTTGAGCATTGATCATTGGATCAATGTGAATTGTGAATGTAGTGTTTTACTTATGTTTTTGTGATTCTTATCATGTGTATATGATTATAATGATTTATGTGATATATGAAATGTAATTTGATCACAATGGGAAACATGGGTTTCCAGGCGGGTGAGCTATAACTAGTATACTTTTTGATTTGGAGTGACTAAGGATCAAATTTTTGTAGAAGGATTAAGGATATAATAAACTGTGGGATGTGTTCCCCTCTGGTGGATCATCCATGAGGACACTATTGGTTTTGGTTGTAGGATTTTTGATTACCAAGGTATGAACGATAAGTGATTTTCCATGGTACTCTCTTCTGATATGATGCTTTTCTGATGAGGTGCTAATCATCTGTATATAGTGTACCTTGTATATATTATGGTTTCAATGAATGTTTATTTTGAGAATTTTTCTCATTAAATGTGTTTTCATAAAAATATTTTCCTTGAAATGTTCCTTGAAAATGTTTGAAAATATTGTTATGAAAGTGTGCATGTTGATCTATCTCATAATGTTATAGCAGAAAATATTTTTTTTGGGTGGAATCTTAATGGTATTTGGCTCAGACCATAAATACACCTTTAGGTGTATGTAGAATCTTTTATGAATTACCTAGGTAAAGGAATGTTATTCCATGGTTGTGACTATGGATACGGTTTCTAATGTTCCACTTCATTCATATGTTGGTGGTGGTGTCTTGAGGGAGATTTCCCCCATTTACATTTAGTTTTTTGGGTTATATTCACGACTCCTATTCTACTGTGGTACTCTTAGTATTGGGTATGTTGTAAAAAATTTAATTTAAATATTGTTTCAACTCATTTGGTTATTATTATCAGTTAAGTGATGTTTTTTTCTTATGGGTTTTTTATTGTTATATTCATGGGTGAAATCATTTCCAAAGTTCATTTTTGATACCCAATCATTAGTTTCTATCTCGTATTGGTTTGGAACGCCCTTCGGTCCATGAAACTGGCCAGAACTCTAGACAGTTTGGATGTAACCCTAGCTTAGATGGTGAAAAAATGGTATCAAAGGAGGTTTTTATCTTTTGGGTCAATTATATGGGAAGAGTTTGGATAAAACTGATCATTGATTATTAGGGATTGAGATTTTGGTTGCGAACGGGGTTTCTGGCCAACAAACCTTGTGACAACACATGGGTCTCCATGGTATGTTGGGATTTTGTTTGACTTTTCTCCCATGTGAGACATACATAGTGCAGACTATATATGGACATTGGGTAGAGTTGGAGTTGTATAGTTTGGCTCGTTACGTTGTTGTTTATTTGTTTTCTCGGTTTATGGAAGTTTTTAGAAGTTATTTTGGATCATAAAAATATTTAGAGTGGTACATTTATGGTTTTACCTTGTTAAAATTGTTTGTTTTAGCAAGATTCCACCCTGGGTAATTCCTGTGTGATAGTGTTTAGTATTTGGAGAGTGTTATTCCCCACCAATTTCTCAATGATTGGTGGATGCAGTGGTCATGGATTTCCAAGATTTGGGTCATGGAGCAGGCTATGGTTCTTATCAAGTTGGGGAAACCAATCCAATTCTTGGAAAAGAAATATTCTCAGGAGTACCTCAAGAATAATCCTCATTCTTTATGAGGAAGTTGGAATCTCCAAGAAGCTGAGGATTTTCTTCATAAGTGTGAAATAATGTTTGAATTTTAAGAAAATCATGAAGAAGTCCGGTTTAATTATGCTTCGTTCATGTTGGAATGTCCCATTCGGACATGGTGTGTCTTAGTGGTGCAATATTGGAAGTATGAGTGGATGGGGTGGAAGTACTTTACAGTAAAATTCAATGAGCAGTATTACCAAGAGACCTTGGCCTTCTACAAGCCCGATAATTTTTGTAACCTCATCAGGGGGATCATATCTTGAAAAAGAATGCTAACTATATCAATTATTTAGTTTAATTATCACTATATGTAGTTTCTAATGAGTACTCGAAGGCTCAACTGTTAGATATGGGGATGCAACTGAAAGTCTAATCATAGGTATTATTGTTCTAGATGAAGATGTGTGATGAGGTGGTTGACCATGCCATGATAGAAAAAATTAATAATGGAAGCACGTGTGGCCTCTGTGGAGTAGTGTTAGTAGTAGTAAGTGGTAGTTACTATGAGAAAAATTGGAAGCTGAATAAATAGTTGAATAGGTATGGTGGTACTTCAGACCATTCTCCTCAATTTCCTTCGTCTGTGGATTCAGGTGTTGGGTCAGATGTCTGAAATCAATGTGGGAAGGTAGGGCATGTTATATTTCTTTTTCCTATGCAACTAGACTAGGTCATCATTGTAGAGATATGGATAAATTGAAACGTTTTTACTAGGTGACACACTACTATTAGAGTGGTGTAGGATCTGTAACATTCAAAAGGATGCCCGCCCGGTCAAAATCATCCAAATAGGGGGTCCTCGTTTCAAAGGTTGTGGTGGAAAGGATGGATGATATTTTATACTGAATCATTTAAGGTCAGAACCATAGGTTAATGGTCATTCTCATGCTCAATAAGAGACCAGGAAACATCATGGTGTATATCAAGTTATAGTGGAATCAAATTCTGGGCTAGTGACAGTTAGAGGTACCATTATTATTGCATAAAAAGTAGTTTTTGTTCTATTTTATATGGTTTCCTCTATTTATTTTATTTCATCCCATCTTGTGGATGTGTTAATTTTGACAACTGATTTTACAACTTAAGCGATGGATTTGGTGATGCCACCTAGTAAGAAGCTAGTGTAGAGTTTCAAGTGTGCATCATGTGGACTCACCATTTCATTGTTCAATAAAAATTTTATTATCTAGTTTTGAAGATGGAAGTATTTAATGTGATCCTTGGTATGGATTGGATGGTTAATTTTCATGTTCACACCAATTACTATCAGTGGTGTGTATGTTATTCGGAACCTGATGGAAGTACCCATGTTTTCACGGTGACTCAGATCCTTAGTAGGTATGTGTAAGACCACCAATTTAGAAATTTAGAAGTCTATCTTGTCAGATTTCATCACTCGTATTGGAGGATGGATATAGTGATCTATAAGCTACATTTCCTCCTATGGTGGGTGAGTTTCCTGAGTTATTTATTGAGGAATTATCGGGGTTTCCCATAGACCTAGATGTGGAGTTCACAATCAATTCAGAAAAAAAAGAATTCAATATATATTACCTCATACCATATGGTCCTCATTGAGTTGAGGTAACAAGAGATATAGCTAGACAATTTAGAATTCAAAGTATTTATTATCTCAAGAATCTCTACATAGGCCACCACAGTTCTATTTTTGAGAAAGACTGATGGATCTCTCTGGTTTTGTATCAATTATCAAATGCTGAATAAGGTGATAATCGAGAACACATACCCTTTTCATTGTATTGATTAAATTTTCATTCATATAAAGGGGGAATGGTGGTTCATATAAAGACCCGGAATTTTCGTGGAATTTTCTTTTTCTTAAATATAAGGGAATTTCATGAGTCTGTGAAAATTTACGGAGCTTGATTCCAAGGCTCGGTGTGCCTGGAATTAATTTTTGAAGTTTTGTTTGAGTACATTCAGTAAACGCATGAGAGGGATTTTATAACTTTTAAACCGGTGCTCGGAATTGAAATCCGAGGGCACCGTTGAACTCGCAACGTCAGTGATTTCTTTGTAATACATTCACTGTAGTTGCATTCTATCGAGAATGGAAGTAAGATTTTGGGATTTTTAATAAGTTAATAAAAATAAGTGTAGCTTATTTTTATTTTTTGGTGGTTAAAACCTCTAAGAAAAGATTAGTGGTGGGGTCCACCACACAATAACATCCCATGAGAGGTTATGGTGGTGGGGCCCACCCGAACATTACATCCCTTTGGAGGATATCCTTGGTTGGGCCCATGCAGGCTTTATAGCCCATTTAACCCCCATTTTATGTGGGAAAAAACTCTTCACCTTCCCCCATTAATTTAATGTCCCACCCCACACAATTAATTATTAAACTATTTCATTTTATTAATTGGATCCTTTTAAGTTCTTTTGAATTAATTCCAACAATTTAATAATAGACGAAGGTATTATTTTATTTTGGTTGGAATCTATTCATTTGGTGGAGCTTTGGGAGAGAACTTGGAGAACCCTTGGAGAATTATCTCTCAACAAAGAACACGAAGAATGCCTCTTCATGCTCCATCGAAGAATGATGAAATCTTTCTTCGAGCTTTGACCAAGACAAAAGAAAAGGAGCCGATCGTGAAGAACGCCGACGACACTTCTTCCTCGATCTCCTACCCAAGATGCTTCCTGATGTTGATGGAACGATGTCTTCCTTTCCATGACTTCTTCAATGATTATCTTCATACGATGTAGGGGTTGGATTTTTAGTATGGATATATTCCCATGTTATTCATTTAAAAAAACAATGAATGAAGATGTTTTCTTTTTTGGGTTGGGAATAATCTTTGCGGGAGGTTAGTGTCTGATGACCTTCATTTAAGTTCTTGTTGAGCTGCATGTTACCACTCTAATGTGGAGGGAGCGGGCCAAACTAACATGGCCCGACCCATCCTCCATTACTCTTAAATGGTTTGTTCATCACGATGGAAGGTGGTGGCTTTGAGTTGTGGTGAATAATGGAGAACCCCCTTCGATCCACCGAGAAACCACTTAAATGTGCCTCCAAAATGAGCTCAGGAGCTCCCCCAACCTCTGAAAAACCGGAAATACCGCATGAGGCACGAGTGGGAGGAAAAATGGGGGAAATATGAGAACTACTGAGTGGCTTGGGACTTAAAAACCTAATTTTTAAGTGGACGCATGGCTTGGCCACACGGTTTGGGATACCGTGCTCTAATAGTGCGGTAGCCACTATCCCACCTGGGGACTTCACACGGCATGGCCACATGGTTAGTCAAACCGTGTGCCAATCGTGCGGTTGCTACTGTCACACCCATAGACTTCTCATGGCTTGGCCGCATGGTTTTCCAAACGATGCACCAACCGTTAGGTTGCTAATATCTCACCCAGAGACTTCGCATGGACTAGCCGCACGGTTTATTTAGACCATGCGCAAACCATGCGCCCCTGCACAAACCTCCATTACATAGGCTCCGGGAATCTGTTTGACGAACCGTCAGTGGAACTAGAATCCTTTGAGTGAGATGGTGCCTTGAGTATACCCCACTGAATATTTTGGTTGTGTTGGAGTATATTCAGGTTGGATCGATCACGAATCCAACTGGACCCTGGAATGAAGATTCCAATAACTCATAGACTGAGAATCTGATTGATGCGCCGTATGTTGCATTGAGATCACGATGAAGAGGCGGACTTTTGAGATACTTATTTTGTGGAATTTAGTAACCGTTGGAGTTTCGACCCATATCTCATGGAGCGGATCATCCCGGAGATGACCGAGCGGAGTACGGAGACCTAATAGCTGGCTGAGACCTACCGACTACTGACCTTTTAACTCAGAGTGTTTCGACAAGCCCAGTTGGGGAGCGCCTCTGTGTGAGAGCGGTAAACCCTTAGTGGAGAGTGCCTCTGTGTGATGCAGTAGACCCATGGTACTCGATAAAATGAGTACCTCATTAGGCTACGAGGGGGAGAACCTATATGTGATCACGACAGAACCACAGTGGGTAGCACCCTTATGTGACATAGCAGAACCACGATACTCGACAGGAGGAGTACCACAATAGTCCAATAAAGTGGGAACCACCTCTGTGTGTTGTGGTAGGCCCGCAGTTCTTGTTAAATGAGGAGTACACCATCACCTAAGGTTCCTAAAGTGTGACTGGGGTTGTTACTTGATACTACCCTCTAGAATAAAATCCAGGTTTGAGCTGAGTCAGTGAAATTTTTGTTTACCTCATGATTGAGATGGGATACTAGATAACTTAGTTACATGTATGGGAATACACCTAAGTAAGGTTTATCTGTTGTTTCATTACTATGTGGTTATCCTTGTTGGATATTGTTAGACCTTGATGGTCTCGAGGTCCCTATTGAGTATCGTTATACTCACCCCTGCACCGGCTATTCCCGCACCTCATTGGGTTGGATGCAGATAATGGACAGTGTTGACGGAGGCCGAGAGCACCAGGACTGGACGGTACCTGAAGTTGGACCTTACGACGAGTCGGTACACAGAGGAGTTTGACTGATGTGGAGTGCTGAGGTGGACATATGTACCTACCCTTCAGGTAGGAACCCTAGAGGATAATCCAGGATCGTCTCTTTACCTTTCAGATATTTGTCCCTTTTCAGTTGTACTTGTACGTTATAGTCGGTCTTGTAATTCTATCCCCTTTTACCTTCTAGAACACATTTTGTATACAATTTTTTCTTAGTGTTTTTCTTACAGTTGTGTGCTCTGATTGTTTGTGTTTACTTTTATAGAGGCAATTCCTTCCCAGCTTAGGAATTTACTCCATCAGTGCTAGTCACCAGCCCCTTGCCTATGGAAGACAGGCTTGGGGTAGTCACGGAATGGGTCCTGAGGACGGGTCATGAAAAATGGGTGTCAAAGGAGTTGGTTCTACCGCATAACTTATGACATTGAAATTTATTTTCTGTGAAGAAATAGTGTTAAGGGTACTAAGTGTGTTTTTTAGTTCAAGATGTACAGTGTTGGTTCGGGCGGCCGATGTATCCATACACCAGGACGTTGAATTCTGATTTCCGACTCAAGGAATGAAAAAACTAATTGTGTGTGTGTATTTCAAAGTTTTCTTAAGTCATCTCAACCAGGTCAGCTCACCAGGTTTAATATTTTGGTCGTGTCACTTCTATTTCCTCAGGATGCCTCCCCGCAGAGCCCTAGGAGTCTTACGCTATGACGGCCCACTGAGCGACGAGGCCTCGATGCAGGGCCCTTTTTCAGCGGATGCACCAGTGGTACTACTCCCCGTTGGCCCACCGATGCCACCATACCCAGAAGTAGACAATGTACACTATTTGAGCGCATTACATGAGTTCGAGCACCAGAGGCCACCCCGGATTCGAGGAGAGATGGACCCACAGGCAGTTGAGGATTGACTAGAGGCTATGGTGAGAGTTTTTAGGCTAGTAGGGACACCAGCAGACTACATGGTGATCCTTACTGAATGTCTCCTTCAAGAATCCTGAGGCATATGGTGGAGCCTGATGCTCGAAGTGTTTACAAATCATTTTCATCTATGTCGACATCCTTTGATGGATTTTAAACTTGTTCGATGTTGATTTATTATGATACAAATATTTGATATTGTATTGAATGATTTTTCATATGTTTGACTATGGATGTGTTATTTTTATACCATTCATGGTTTATGCATTAAGTATTGACCTTTAGTATGCTAGTTTTAAAACGAATGATTATGTTGTGTTTAAACTTTTTCATACGAGTAATGAATCGGACTTATTACGTGATGGGTGGAGCACGTTACAGCTGCTCGATACATCTGTAGGTCTCATGAGACAATCTAGTGTCTTGGAAGAAGTCCTTGACCAAATCTTATTTGTATTCCTGGCACAAGTCCTCGACTATGTTGTTATGAATTATGGCATTATGAATTCCGTCATTATGAAAGTGGCTATTGATATTGCATGTGATTATTCGATTAGTAGACTATCAATGTGAATAAGTAAATGGAATCAGTTGATTTTATCTTTTCCAAATTATGCTAAAGTTCATGTTTAAATGGCTTTTGTTCTGGTCTTACATATCCTTAAATGTTTATATTTATTTATGAAAGTTTCTACTATATTTTTATCCTTATTGAGAATATGAGCTCACCCCTTTCTATGTTTTATTTTTCCCACGATGCGATAAAGTATATTATGACTGACCTGCAGGGATAGTATAAGGGATATGAGTGTGGTCTATGGAGACTATGTTATTGTAGTTTTTCTTTTTATAATGTAATGTAAAACTTATGAATGTATCTAGTATATCCAAGGCTACTAAACTAATCGTTCATTCGATACTTTATCTTTTGTGATCATGCCAATGTTATGTAATAATGCACCGACTCTTGGTAACATGGGTTTGGGAGTTACAAGATAGGTTGGTTGTATTTTCAAGAGATAGTGAGGATTAATGTTGTTTAATAAGATATTTTTTGATATAGGGACACCCATTTTACCTCATGGTTTTGGTAAGTACATTAAAAGGTGATGGGGTAACATATCATGTTGAAATTAACATACCACGCTCAGATAGATTCCCAAATAAATCAGGCGCATTAGATCATGGAAGTCATGATTTGGGAATGTGTATTGGATTTCAATGGCTTGTGGGATAATCATATGGGGTTGGCAGAGTTTTCTTATAACAATAGATAACATTAATAAATTTAAATGGCATCTTTTGAGGTACTTTATGGTTAGTCATGTTAGACCGATTTATTTTGATAAGAGGTGGGTGAAACCTTGTTTTTTGGTCCTTATGAAAGAAACATAAAATAAATTAAAGTAGGTCATGTGACATTTTTTGACAGAACAGTGTATCCATAAGTCTTATGTTGATCATAGGGTCCATGATTTGGATTGTTCTATAAGTGATTGATTTATTTTGAAATTGGAACATTATTAGAGTTATCTTCACTTGGGTTAGAAGGGGAAGCTAGTAAATAGTTATGTCAATAATTTTGAGAACATTGAGAGGGTTAGTGATGTTGAATATAGGTTATCATTTAATTACCAATTTATTTCAATTCATTAAATGTTCCATGTCTCTCAGATGAAAAAGTACAATCCAGATCCATCCCATGTGTTTAATTGGGAAGAGATGGAATTGATTCTTTATTTGTCAATGTTTGAACAGCTAGTGTGGAATATTGATTCTCAATAGAAAGTTCTTCGTGGGATGTACATACCAAAATTCTAGTTTCCCTAGAAACATGCTAGTGATGAACATCATACATGAGAATATATGTCATGGGACGAGGAGGAGTAGTTGTTTTTTTCTCTGATAATAAATAAGAGTTTCCTTTCTATAACAAAATGTTTTCATGGTGGGCATACTTTTCACACCCATGATTTTGTTTTCAAGAATTCCTATTTGAAAATTTTTAGGTATTTATTCCTTGAATTCCCATGATAGTTTGGATAAAAATTCTGTTTTGGGGCTTAAAACTAGGTGGCACATGGTTAGGGGAAACTGCATGTCATTATCCAGGTAAACGTGTAGCCCGATTCATCATGGACATTGAGGGACACACTGTTGTTGCATGATTTGGTTAATTGTGTGAGCTAATTGTTCATCATGTCCCTCTTGGAAATTGAGGAAATCATGGTTGCCTCATGGTTTGGAAAAGTATGTGGGCTAACCAAGTGACTAGCCCATGTCATTAAAATATAAAAAATTACTCTTTTTACCCCTTTGTAGTTAACACTAAATCACCCATAATCTGTTAATAATAGTATTTTCTGCCCATTGAGTTCCCTCTACTCCTTCTTGGCCCTCTTGAACTACTATTCTTGAATGGTTTTAGACTTCTATCTTCATAAAATCAATAATTAAGGAATTTTCCCTTTATTCTCCCTCTTTCTAGTGTTATTCTTCCTTCATTCTTGGATTATCTTTTTCTAGTGGGTTATTTGTCCACATTGGGGTCTGATATGGAGTATTAGGGTGAAATGATGATTGTTTTTGTTCTATCGGTCTTTTGTAGGGTATCTTGGTGATTTAGTTGTAGTTTTCCACCAATTTACGGATGATTCCATGTGATACTTAGGTGAATCTATGACTTTACATCATTATATGATTATTAATTTCCTAATTGGATATGAAAATGTTTTCTATAAGCTATTTTGGTTTAAAAAATATGTTTTATTATTGTTTTGGATGTTTATATGTGATCGAAGTTGATTTGCTAAAGGGAAATAATTGAGTTTCATGTGTGATTCATTTTGATATTTCTTTTCATCGTGTAATGATTTGTGTGATAGGTGAAAATGTGTTTTTAATGGATTTTTGAGGTGTTAATGTGTTGGAAGTGGGTTTTATAATGTAAAAAATTTTAATTCCATGTGATATTTTTTTGTAAAATTAAAATGTTGTTTGTGAATTATGTAAGTGATGTGAAGAATGTCTAAAAATTAATTTGGTTTTTTTGTGGATTTTAGAAGGAATTTTCCCATTAAATGGTTCTATTTCATATGTGCCTCTATTACTAGGTTTTCAAAGGGATTTTCTGAATAGTGGAAGTTGTGTTAAATGTATTTTAAAATGGTTTTTGTGTGGATGTGAGTATGAAAGTGATTTTTTTTATGTAATATGGTGGTTTCCACATGATCCTTCATTATTGGATCAATGTGAAATTTTAATTCATATTTTCATTATGTGTTCAGGATGTTTGGTATGGGAATGTGAATGTAATGATTTCTATTATATGGGAAATAGAATTTGATCACCATAGTGAATCGTGGATAACTATGTGGGTGAAATAGTACTAGTAATCTAGTTGATTCAGATGGGTTGAGTCCCAGATTCTTCCTTCATGATTGATTCTTCAACACTAACAAAACATGTGATATTATCCTAAAAAACTAGAACTTTGTATGGGACCCCCTCATGTGGATTTTGAAAGGGAACACTATTGTTTTTGTCTTATTATATAGAGACTATTAGACCCTTGGATGTTTTCCCCTCTAGTGGATCATGCATGAGGACACTTTAGGTTTTCATAGGAGTTTTTTTATCACTAAGGTGCGAGGATCATATGGTCCCACATTAATAATTACCTATAAGATCATCATATGGTGCTCTGTTGTGACATGATGCTTTTGTGATGTGGTTTTAACCTTCTATATGTGTTGAACTTTGTGTACCTTGTGGTTTCAACTAATGTTTCTTTTGAGAAAATATTTTCTTTAATGAATATTACTAAAAATGTTTTCCATGAGATGTTCCTTGAAAATGTTTCCAAATGAACTTATGAAATCTTTCATGTTGATCTATCTTCTACTTTTATAGCATTGAATCCTTCTTTTGGATGGAATACTATTGATATTTGGATCATTCCCTATATACACATTTTGGTATATGTATAATTTGTTACGTGTGGCCCATTTAAAGGAAATATGTTTATTTGTGTTGGTGGTGGGTTTGTTTTTTAGTGTTCCACTTCATGTAGGTCTTGGTGGTGGTGTCTTGAGGGTGATGGAAATCTGGTTACAATGATATTTTTGGGTTGTTTTCAAAATTCCACTTATGTTTTGTTACTCCTACTATTGGTTAATGTTGTAACAAATTAAATCTAAATAGTTATTTATTTAATTTGTTTATGATTATCTATTATATGAAGTTTTATTATCATGGGTTATTTATTTTTATATTCATGGGTGAAATCATTCCCAAAGTGTGTTGTTGAGACCCATGCACTAGATTTGAACCCATGGGGTTCAGGTACATCCTTCAGGACATGCCACAGGCTGGGTAAGGAGTTGGTTTGTATGGAACTCCATCTTGGTTTGATAAATCTACTCAAACTAGTTGATAAAGAACTCGCCAACTCACAAAAACACATTTCCTTTACCTTCATATAACGACATAACTAGGTCCACAAATAACAGAAGAGGTATGTAGGGTGTGAGATTACATGTTCAGTGGGGTCTCACCATAGTGTTCTATGTCATGTCTCTGAACAAAAATCCAAACATAATAATGTTTAAACAAAAGAATACATGATATCATTTTAAGGAATTTTAAACAAAAGAATGGAAGAATAGTTTAATTTCCCTTTTTCAACATTTTTATATAAATCAGGTAGATCAGTTTCACATAACTCTCTATCCAAATATCTCATTTTGATATATCTTGTTAAAACAAATAACTCACCAAATATCTTATCAGAATCCATGTGAGTAAAACCAAACTATACAATCCACAAGCAGGATCCCAAATTGGCCCATAAGTACGGGTAATGTCATGCCACAGATCACTCAAGATCAGGATAGATAGGAAACTCATACCTAACATATAAAATTTTGTATGCATAAATCCACTAGACATATTCATCGAGTATAGATGGAATAAAAGTCCCTAAAAATTAAATCCCCAAACAGGTCTAACAAGCCCCTAGAACAAGATGCCATAGGATCATAGATTATCCACATGAGAAAAATCTCCCTACAATGGATGAGAACTATTATTTTACCTTCCACCTAAGTATAAAAGGCTTAACATGTACTCAATTTTCAAAAATAATTTATCAATCCATTTTAATGAAACCATTCTTTGAAAACCATTTCATAATCTATTTCACAAAACCATTTCACAATGATTGAAAAACCATTTTCATTTAGAAAAACTAGGGGGAAATAATTTTTTATAAAACCCCAATTCTACATGCACAAATCAAATCATAAATATTATGAAATTTTATTTAATATTTTTTTTATCAAAAACACATGCAATGAATTTCACCAACATAGGGTCCAGACAGAACCCCCTACCCTAAAACTTGGGGTTGTAGAACCCACCAACAGCACCCACCACAAGAAAGGATTCTACTATACAAATAGAGGACCTATAATAAATCTATAAATAATATAATTTATCCAATTCAACCAAAAGAGTTGGATGTGAGGTTTAAATTACACGTACCTAAAGAACGACACCAACAACACCCAAACCAAAAAAGTAGATGACCACCCAAACAAGATCACACCATAAATATAGAAGTAAACATGATGAAATATCACTATGGATCACCAAAGCTAATAAAAAAATGAAAAAATTCTATAAATATTATGGAAATTATTAATAAGAATATATTTCTCACTCTAATGAGATGCAAACCAACCACCACTATGATTAATTGCTTAACCAATGAATCCAGATCGAAGAAAGAATAAAAAATTGTCGGGGAATCCATATTTTCTGAGGGACAAAATCGCTGAAGTTGAATGAAATTACATATTAGTCATATAGATCCCTAAAAGTCAACACTATGACCTTTACATGGTGTGAAATCCCTTTAAATATTTTTTAATCATCAGTAGTAAGATATGAATAAAACCGCTCACTTTTTTATTGAAAATGATATTTTATTATTACATTGTGTGTACCCAATTATTTTTGTGCACAAGGTTTACAACATAATCCTTAAGGAACTTACATTTTGTGTAATCCCATTACAAAATGCATATTTCTTATAAAGTGTAAAAAATAACATATTCATTACAAAAACCTCAAACTAACTTGGGAATTTTCTGAACCAGGGGAGAACCCTAAAAATCCATTACACATTTATATCTAGATTTAATTAATTGAAACTAAAATCCATCCCCAAATATTCGGTCAAATTTTTCAGACAATTTTCTCTATCACTGGGTGTCTAAAGGTAGACCGAATTAATGTTGGATGTAATCAAATAGAATATAATTAAGTAAAATCGGGAAATGTGTTGTTACACAATCCTAAAATAAACATTCAATAAATATAGTCAGGTTCTATAAAACCTTTAATGCTTTATGTGGTCTCAGGGTTTTGAATTCTATTTTTGTGGGAATTTTTTGGAAAAATCATAGCATTTTAATAATAATAAATTATTTTTCAGTATTCCAATAATATTACTATATCATTTGTAGGAATTTTTTTGGGTTTCATTCATGTAGTGTTTATTTTAAATAATGTTGTATTTCAAAGTGATTTTAATAAAAAAATGTTCTTAAATATTTATTATCATTTTTGGAAAATAATTAGTCCTTTAAAATGGAGAACAATTAAATTTGTTTTAAATAGTTTTTTCTAGTTTTGATGGAATTATTTTTGAAGGAGTTTTTTTATAATTTTTGGAAAATGTGGACAATTCAGTTCTTAAAACCACATAAGAAGTCATTATAGAACCCTATTTTTTTAATAAAATCACATAGTATTTAGTTGAGTATGAGTTAATAACATAATAGGTATGTACTATGAAAATTAGATCGAACATGGATAATATTTTTTTATAAGATATTTTATTTTTAAATAATTGTAATAATATATTTAGATGGAGTTTTTTTGTTTTTCCCTAATATTCCAAAACTATTTACGTAAATGATCATAATATTGTATATTTTTAAAATGAGGTTTAATATTTTATTAATAAAAAATAGTATGTTTAACACCATCTCTAGGAGAATGGGTCTTAGGTGTCTCATATGGTCTAGATTTAATAATGAACAAGCCTGGTATGTTATGGATACCAGTGTGGGATCCTTATCTTATTACATTTGATATTAATAATAATAATTTTAAAACATGTTTTATAATTTTAGGGATCAACTATATTCTATGTTATCAATAGACATAATTTTATATATCATTTTCACTTATTATTCCTTTTAAAATGGATAAGGTAACTAGAGATGCTTTGTTTTGGTATTTGGGTATAAATTTTGTGGAATTGTATCATAACACCACTATTTTTGATAGAAATTGTTTATCTATAACTAAATATTTTTAAAATTTGTAAATAGGTTATCAAATATTACCTCTTCCTTATTCTAGTTTTTTGATTATCTTCATATAGAAGATAAGAGTCATAAGGATCTGGTTGGATCATCTTGATCTCCTAAAAGGAAGGATCAATAAATGTATTAAAAGTAGAGGAATAAATGGACTTAGTTTTTTATTGGTATTAGTTCCAAAATTGTTGAAGGTTATAAACCATATGTTTCATAATGATGTTCTAGGAAAAGATATAATGACCATGAGAAAAGAATGGATTTACCATATCATAGTAAAGGTAATGCATCTATATCTTCTTTTGTATGTATCCATAGGTAGTATAATAGAAAATATTAATTAATGGAATAACCTAGTACTGGTGTTGTACTACTTTGTGAATTTTGTTACGTGTTTTAACCTATAAATGATCATAAATGAGATTAAAACTACAGGTTTATTTCACCAAATTATGATCAGATAACAAATACCATTAATAAGTATTAGAGGGATGGTCATGTTGATGGAGGTGATGAGTTAGGGATTTTCTATCTTGTGATGTTGTCAAAGTTTCTAGGATTTTATCATAATCATGGATATAAGAATGAAGGTGTAGAAAAAATAAAGGTAGTATAAGTGGAGGGAACTATTTATTAGTGACTCTCATTAGTGAATCATCAAAGAAGTTTTGAGTAATCAATGGTTCAATAACCACAGATTTTAGAACATATTGACTAGTAGATTGATATCAATAATAGTATAGGTATCTTTTTTGAAATTGAAGTTGATGATATTCTATATCAAAGAGGTTCTCCATATATGGATGATTTAAGAAATTTTGATATTCCTTTAGTCAATAAAGAGGAATATAAAAAATATAGCTCCTATGAATTCTATGAGAATGGAGGATTATTTTGAGTGAAAATAAACAATGGAAATAGGGTCACAAGACTCCACAGTAGTAAAAAGTGATGATGAACTAATGAATTACTATGAAAATAATTATTTATATTATTTTAATCAGTGTCTAGGATGATTTTTTATAACATGGGGATGTTTATTCATTATTTCACCCCATATCCCCTCTTATAACTCCTTTTATTCTTTTAATAAAATGGTACTAGAGTATTCAAGAACTTACCATTATAATTTTAAATTCAATGAATTATTTATTATTTTCATTGTTCCTTATTTAATCTCCTATTTTTTTCATCATAATATTCGATGAAATGTAATTTTTTTAGTTTATAGGGCAGATAAAAAACTGTTATATTTTTTAAACATTATATAAATTTATGTTTCATCATATTAAAATACAATAATTTTTTTTTCTAAAATTATTGAGGTTCAAAAATTATTCAAATTTTTATTTAGAATGGAATGAAATTATAAATTCACTATACACTATATTTTAGTGAATCCAAATAATAGTCATTAAAAATTAGTAAATATATTATAAACAATTCTTACTATAGTTTTAATATACAATTATATTTATAACGATAAATGGAAAAGTAAATAAAATAATTTATATTGATTGTAATATTCATTTTAAAATTAACTATAATTAATATATATATATTTATTTTATTTTAATATTCTAATTGAATTTAATAGTTTAATTAAAAATATTTTTCCATGAATTTTATTCTTAACAAACAATGGTTGGAAATGTCAATCGATGAATCTAAAGAACATATTAAATGTGGTTGATATATAACTCTAAAATAATTTTATCATATTTAGTAATAGATAACCTAAAATTATATGATGGACATAAAACTACAAACCTAATCTTGTTTTCAATTTTTTTAGGGTGAACATATCTATAAATAATTCATTATTTATTAGATTTTTGTGTAAATCTATAACTATTTAGATTTTTTAAAATCATGTTCCATGTTGTAATCTATTTTAAATTTAGAACATGTCTTCAATATTTTCACATATATATTATGAGGTTTACTTATCCAAAACATTTCATTATTTTAAAATAATGTCTTTATAAATATTAAATTCAAATACATTGAATCCCCTTCATTACAATAGAGAATATTGATGTTCAAAAAAACTGAAAATTAATTTCATGATGACACCTATGGGATGGTGTGTTTACTTTTATCTTAATCCTCATCCTCCTTTTATTGGGGACATGATATATTTCTTGGATAACAGATAATACTAGTTAAAATAAGTATTACTTTGATAATTTAAAATGATTATATTTCTAATTTGAGTATCCCAATAAATTTTATCTATTTTTTTCTAATAAGTAGTTTATTTTATTATAGATTGATAAGATACGGTAATTTGAATCATTGAACTCCATGTAATGAATGGTTCCCACAATGGGTAAGAACAAATTGCTACCATAGATGGTTAGAATGGGAGGCATGAATCTTTAAATTACATTAATAAAATATTACATATCATTTTTTTATCTCAATGATTTATTTTTAAAAATTTGGTAGACGATTGGAATTGAGAAATATTTTTTCCAATAATTTATTCAATTTTCAAATTTTTCACTAGGTGTATTAATTTATCAATTACTTTTATAGAAAAAATTTTACACTTCCACAAAAGTTTGCGATATTGAAATTAATGATAAGACAAGAAAGGTGATTCTTCATGGTTCTGTCACCCAATAAACCTATTTATGATGATAGTAATTGTGATGATTCTAAAATAGTACATTTTACTGTTAAATAAAAAATAAAAAATAAAATATCTCCATTTCACAAAACATCACAAAACCCCTCTCTTATAATTAAACATAGATCTGTTTTATTATAATTATAGATTATAGAACATATATCCACTCATATACCCACATCATGTGTAGGTTTCCATTGTAATGTTGGATAGTATTGATAAATGGTACTTATAAATCCATTTTAATAGTACTAATAGAGATATATTTTTAGGAGGTTCCTCACATTATTTCTATTAAATTAATGAAAAACGATAATTGAACATATTAATATTAATTATAACTACCACATAATTTATCCTATTATATTTATTTAATTGAATTTGATGCCACAAACTATAATTGGTAAGCATTGGGTAAGAATTCTAGTCACTAAAAATGTGTGTATTCACCCACTTTTCTATTAAATATAATGGATCAATTGTAAATAGTTTATTAAAAAATGAAAAATGATGAAACCAGCCACAAGTGGTGTTGTAAGATTTTCATCTTAAATAATCCCTTTGAATTATATTCTTACATGTCAGGGGAAGGTTTCTATATTTTTAAATAATTTTAATAGGATCTTCAAGATCTCTATTATAAGAAATGACATCAGCTATCAAGTCATACTCGTTCAATGTATATATATCCTCAACATCTTTTAAAATAATTTTCTTTAATTCTAGATGGAGTAGGTAATAAACTAATGATAAGGGAATTTTCCTTCCAAGAAGCTCAACACGTTATCAAAATTACATTACAATATCAGAAAAAATGGTTTAATGATTAGTTAGATAGATCCTAGTGTGAATGGTTCGGACCTCTAATACTAGTGAGTGTCTATTACCATAGTAATAATTAAATTCTAACATGAATGGTCCACATGTGGCCAGAATGAGACAACATACCTTTATTTTTTCATGATCAAAAGAACTATTTTTGTTTATATTTATCTATTTTCATAGTCCCCACCATCTAACATAGAACCTTGTGACATCTCATTGAGACACTCTTGAAATAAAGTGTTGTATAGAAATATCATTCTGAAGTATGGAGTGACATCACTTTCTTTGGTCATGTAACATAGCTCTATAACCAAGTTCAACAAATTGTATTTCAGTCCATCTAGAGATAATTTTTTTGATAGTTCTTATAAGTGTTGTGGAATTCCCAAATGATTCAACTACCAATAACCAAAAATATTATGTGAACCTTGGGACCTCCAAGAAAATGACCAGTACCAAAAAACCTCATAGAGTTAAATAACTCAATAAAATAATCACGAAGGTGGATCCCATGAAGGATATAAATAAATTTCGAAATATTGTAGGCCCATCCCCACACCCCTCAAGATACATGTGTTATATTCCATCCACATTCCATTATATGAAATATTAACATATGGATATCAACTGACTACCCTTGTATTGAACCTCACAGCCCATAGTCAGGGCGTGACTTCATATATGACAAATATAGAAATTAAGCATAGTCAGGATAGACTTACATCAAATAACATTAACACTAGTTTTATTGTTCTGAGGAGTATAATTAATATTTTAATAATTTGATTTGTTACTTTTTTGTAATCCTAATGGTGTAAAAATGCATCAATAATTCTCCTTAGCCATATAAATATTATATATTAAGGTTTTTTGATAATTTTTAGCATTAAGTAAGTGAAAATATGATATTGGATCTCTAATCAGAGGGAGATGTAAGGTACAAAACGTATAGGGAAGAACATGTGATCCATGACCAATTATTAGTCCACAAATTAACATTTTCATGACCCATGATCTATAGAATATGTATTCTAACCTATGCACAGTAACTTCTAGGGCTTTCTTTAATGGGTTCACTAAAGAGTACTCTTTTTCTGTATGAAGGCATGGATGAAAATACTTATTTATATAGAATATTATTCATATAGTGTGTCCAGTCATAACCTCCCACACAAGAATTGATTGTGTGCAATTCGTTTTGGCATCCATACTTTTCAAATTGATCCCACCCTAAACAATGTCGTTTTATAACATAACCCACATAAACCAGTGGATCCTTCATTCATCATTTTTATATTAGATTAATTGAATAATAACACATGAAGTATTCTAGATAACATATTTTCACAACTTGATTGAAAACATGACATGAATAATAATGGACAATAGCATACTATTAACCAAGGTTATCTTGTATCAAAAGGAATATAATTTTCCCTTACAATTACTAATTCATGCAAAGATCATACCATCAATTGCAAAAAAAAATGATAAAATATATCTACAACATAGATAATGGTGTACATAGTAAATTAATGGGTACAAATCATTTTAAAATTTTTATCCATGCCTGAATTATTTGATAATTATTAGAATTTCATTATTTTGAAATGTACTCATTACTATTATTTTCATTGATGACCTACCAACTCTACCTACTATAATAATTTTGAAAATAGTTTAGAGTATGAATTTATCTAAACCTACCATTTATAAGAATAACTAGAGAATCTACAAATATTAAGTGAGAGATAACATAGAAACTATATCTACCCTTAAAGGGGAGGATCTCACGATTACAAATTCTATTCGTATGTTTTCTACTATAACTATATTGAATTAATATGAAGAGTATGTGAGAGAGTGGATCACCTTAGATAAGAACCCTAAACGATCTAATGAATCCAAATTTACTCCCCATAAGAGAGGCTGAGAAAAAATAGAATAATACTAACAGAAAAAGGAGTCACACACCAAATTTGAGAAGATAAATAGATTCATGACCTTTAGAATATAATTACAATCCATCTTATCATTAACCTAACTGAAATAAATCAAAATCATGATAATAGTATTTGATACATTTTTATTATCTTCTTAAATCATATCTCATGTTATGGAATCTACCCCATGCATAGATATTCCTCTTAAAAGATATGATGATCACTCATAATAAGCATGATGATCACTTGAGGATGGACACTATTGAAAATTGTGTCAACCACTTTGTACAATAAGTTTCACATACTAATAAACTAGTACTGAATAAGGAGTGATGGATGAATGACCTCAGAAATTAAAACAAGAGTTGTTGTGCATGTAATTCTTTGAGGAGACCCTCCTTCGATGAAATCCTACAATAGGTATATAAGGTTATTTAATGATAGTATCCCATGTTGTGATATACAATGATATTGGAAATCCATTCGTGTTGTTTGCACAATTCAGATTGAGCGTGTTAGATTATTGTTTTTCTTCTACATATTTTGGGGTGATACATGTATTTTTAATGCATAGATCATCATTTATATTTAGAATATTTTTGAAGAAAACCTGCAAAGATTAATCCCTATGATAACCTTCATCCACACCACCCCTCTGGCCTGCAAGAAGATATTGAAAGTGAAAAACTTACAACTGTGTAAGTATGATTTTTTGAATGTTGTATTAATTATTAATAATGATTTTTAATACTTTTTTAGCTCTATTATGATATGTTTCATAAATATATATGTCTATTATTCATCATTTTTATATATATTGGATTTTATAAGTTATAAATATATATATGTTTTCATAACATGTATGTGGGATATATGTTTCTTATATTAAAAAATGAATGTAATGAGTTATTAGTTTTGTGGTATAGAGTAGAGAGTATTAAATTATAATTTTAATGATTGGCATGTCTAAAACTATTTAATTTTTCATCTCATATTGATTTTAATATTTATATTGTATAAAATTTAATATTTTATAGACTTATGTTATAATATTAAATATAATGATGAAACATCAGGATAATTTTCTAAACGTATGAAATATTATGTACTGTTGTAAACAATGTTATGTCTTGTTTAATGTTTGATATTTAATATTAGGTTATATATTTTGATCTTATTTTTTACTAAATTTAATATTACAAGTCCCACTAATATCCCATAATCATTGTTGTCCTTATCATTATATTCCATGCATAAAATCAATTTTACATGATATTATATTCATGATTAATTTCTATTTTGTAATATTTACTCTATTAAATCAATGAACATATCATTTCACAGATTTCATTGAATTATGAAGAAGATGATGTTGTGATTTTCTATAAAATATTCTTTAATAATTCTAATTTATTATTTTATACTAATATTATATTGCATAGTATTTTATTTAACAATTATATTTAATTATTATTTTTCCTAAAACTGCTTTTTGAATGATTTAAATTATAACATACCAACCTAAAAAACTAGGTCTAAATATGAATTACACATGACCTTGAGGGCACCTCCATTTACATCGGAGGATTCTGAATAGTAGCAGTAGTCTTGAGTTGAACAATGGGGAGACTATACCCTCCATAAGAGTGGATAGAAGAAATACATAAACAATATAATAAATAAAATATGTAATCAAAGTAAATAGATAAATATGAATAAGAAATGGAATATAAATAAATGGATTCAAAACTGAAAAACCAAACTCTAATAATCAAAATAAATAAGGAAATTAATAAATCATGAGGTCCTCTGGAGTCCATCTAGGTCCACCACCATCTCCATACACCTCTTCAACATAATCCCCATTCCCTTCGCTAGATAACTCATGAAAAATAGAGGCTCACTAAAAATTACTGATTATGGTGTGATTACATGACTTGGTATAACCACCCCTAACCCTTAACATAAGTGAAAAATATATACATGATATTTCCATGAACCTAAACAAGGTTCAAATATAAAAACAATATATCACACAAGTAATAAACACTTGTTGGCTCCTTAAGGACTCACTCTACCTACTTCAACCCCATACTGGTAGAGACAAATCATCATCAACACTACTATATTAGAAACATCAATAACCATCCTAATACGTACCCTCTGTTGTATAGCCTGAAAAAATATAATACACATTCCCATTGAATGGGATAACCAAAGTACATACTGACCACATTCTGACGCATCCCTCTTATAGTATTTTTCATTAATTATGTGACACATCCCGCAAGATGGAATAAACCATGAACACATTGTCCAATAACTAGCACATTCAACTCAAGTGAATACCCCCAAACATGCATAAATTCTCACATATCGACCAATATGTGTCAAATAATACATAATAAAAAAATTTGAAAATACCTTATGCTCAACTATAGTGGTCTAGAATATAACATATACGATACATAATGTGAGTAAAAAATAAATATCACTTCTTATCAAGAAGTATAATAAAAATAGTCATCAAAATACATATGAAAGACACACAAGACCTTTTAAAAGGTTACACAAACACCTCATGTGATCTGTTATCAAACATAGGTCTCACAGGACACACATGTACGCCAAACAATCTGGCTAATAACCCATATAAAAACATTCTAATGATAAGGGATTCATACGACCACACACACCAAAAATAATTTCAATAACCACTCTAGGGAATGAGAAAAAGTTAATTACATCCCACATTAGGTAAATATAGTATTTATGAAAAGTGTTAACATCTATGTTTAATTGATGCACTAAATATTTTCATCATTCAAAATAAATGGTTCTAAATTTTACACATCGATATAAACCCAATAATTCTAATGACACACCAGTCCGATCAATATCATATGAGATATTTAAGAGAGCTGTTTTGGAAAAATTATAATAGAAAATTAAATGAAATAAGAGAAAGTATTTAACATATATGGATTTGAGAGAGAGGAGAGTGATTTAAGATGATTCCTTCCCACCTATCTGTTGTGTGGCACTACAATTTTATTATATAAAATATTTTATCTCATTTTAATTAGTACCCCTATCTTTTCAATATTCAATCTCAAAATAACTTACACTTATCATCCCATTATATTCCTCTATGTTATGACCCAGAACCCCCTTTTCTTCAAATTTAATTTATATATTTTTTACTTCCTCATCTTCAATCCAGGTGTCGTCCTATATACACATCATGAATTGTTTATTAAAAATCCACATTTAACACATTAAAAAATTACTTATACATATTTTTTTTATATTTAATCCATAAATATATACACACACACACTATATAAACACAATGACATATACATATATACACCTACACACATATATATAAACATACATATTTATCCAAAATATAAATAGACACATTAGATATAATCATAGACTAATATTATTTTCCAATTTAATAAAAATAATAAAAATTACAATATTTAATTATTATTCATAAATCTCCATCATAACTACCACCATAAATATTTGAAATAAAAATTCCACTAAATGAAAATAATATATTAATATGTTCTTGTTAATCAAATAAATATCATTTTTTAGAATAATTAATAATATCACCATTATTAATTTTACCACCAATGAAAATATTCACCTAAAGAATATTTTAAATGTTACGCAATTGTTAATATGCATATAATTTTCCATCATTTTTCAAAGACATAGAGAATAATAATAATAATAATAATAATAATAATAATAATAATAAAATCATTATCATTATTTTTAACTTCTCATCTAAAATATTAAGATACCAAATAATTTTATTAGTTCAAAAAATTTAGAAAAACTTGATAAAATTATTTATTGAAAAATACCCCATATTTTGATAAAAAATATTAAACCAAAAAAGATAAAAGAAATTCCCATAAATGTAATTTGGACAAACCCCCAACACATAAAAAAATTATGTTGATCCTTGGGTAAAACCTACATTTCACATATAATGTATGTATCTGATTTAATTTCTAAGACATTGTATAAGGGATATTCTAAGATAATAGAAAAAAATGCACGTGTGATATAAAAATATGGATGAATGTCCTAATTCCCATATTTATTTTATTATTTCTATGGATTTTTGGAAGATTTTAATAGTTCTCATATCATCAATGAGGATAATGATAATCTTAATAAAATTGGGTTTTCTACCTTTGAGATTCCAAGGGTTGTATCACCCATTTAAGATAGGGAATAGAGTGCACACATTGATTTTGGTGAATCATTAAATTATGTGTATGAGAATTCTTTTCAGATCTATGTTTTTTATAATATGAATAGTTCCATGAATGGTAAAAAATAAATGGTTGAATCATATGAATTCACCACTCTAAATCCGAGGAAGACTAATTAATGTACAAATTATTCTAATATCAATAGAACAATTTTCACTTGATCCTTAGAGGATTCTTGGAATAAAAAGGATTATATTACCCCTCAAAATGTGATTTTGGAACATATAATTGAAGAAAATGATATAAAAGATATTATTAATCACGAATATTCTCACCCTAAAGTTTGGGATTCATATCAGGTTGAGTATTACTTGGGGTATGAACAGAAGTCATAGAGTGATGTACACGATGAAATTTTATTCTAAAAAATGGTGAAAAGACGAAACAAGTTTACCTTAGAATCAGGAAGAAAATTCTCAGTAATATAGATTAGTAATTTAAATTAAATTTAGATTCTTTTACTTTATTGACATTCCATGGAAATGATACATTTTTATTTTCTTCTATTTGATGCTTTATTTCATAGAATTATTCATTATTTTTAGGTTTTTGTTTTAATTTAGTATTTATCTTATTTGTTTATGATGATCAATTTTAATACACTATTTTATATTTACATTAATTCTTCTCAATGGCGTGTTATGTTTTCTTTTCACATGTATGGATCAAGAAATAACATGTCTCATCATTTTTATACAGATCTTAATAATGATTTTATTCTTATTTACATGCATTTTTCAACCACATAGTTGATTTCTTGATTCCTAGTTCTGTGTCTGGAGTATTCTTATTTTATTTCTTGGTAAAATCACAATATATATTGTAATTTCTTTTTCAGTTTGGATTTGTTGATTATGATGATGGTCTTAGACTTATTTATGATTTATTTTAGTTTTTCATAGTCTAGAATGTAATTTTTCATAGATCCATATATGGTTGTATCATGTTCATTAAGTTGGAAGATATGTTATTAGAAAATGAATAATGTAAATGTTTTTTAACATGAATAGTAGAAAGTTCTATAGGCTTCATTTTCTTCTAGATTATGATGAACTTGAAAATTGGCATCAATAATATAGACACTGTACCAATTTTTTGAGAATATATTATCATATTTTTCTTTGTTAAAATATTATTGTCGGTTGATAAAACTCTATAAAGTTTTTGATATGATTTTTATTGTTCAAAATAAAATATTGTTCATATATTTTGAGTGGATAACTTTATTGAGTGCTTTAATTTTGGAGATATTTATATTTTTTTGGAATGGTTCATTAAAAATGGTATGTGTGCCTCCCCCTCATTTTACCGTCATTATTGTTGCTGATGTGATGGAATGGAATGAATGTGTGCTTCTATAATCATATCATAGTGGAATAAATGTTTAAATGAAAGTGAGTTTTGGTTATATTATGAATGCTTATGCATGTTTTATGAGGTTTTCATGATCCAAAATTCCACCGAGGACTTTGAATAATTTAGATATTTTAATGACTATATATTGATATGTTGAATTATTTTTTGATGCTCATCATTTCTTTTTCTAAATTTTTATGGTGAATTTATATAAAAAAACATGAATATTACTATGAGTAATGAATATTTATAAAGAACTAATTCTATTATGATTGTTTCTTCTTGATTTATTATTGTCAATAATGTAAATAATTTCTATGTGGTTCTGCATCTTTTTAGGTATATTATCATAATTTTCATCTATGGGTGGTTGGTTTATCTAAAGACTTCATTTTTGATGGTTTGAAATTAGACATATCCTATACTTTTATGTTGTTTTCACTCATAATGCTATGTTGGTAAAAACTCATTTAACATCATGGTAAAACATTGTTCTCTTTTAAATTAATTTTTCATATGTATGTTGGGTTTTTATATAAAACATAATGATTTGACAAAACTATTTAAATTTTTAAAAATATGTTTTGGAGGTCTTTGGGGAGAATAGAATACTTCAATATTCATGTGGTTTTAGAAACCATTAACATTCAATGGGGCTCAATGAAAATACATTTTTTTGGTTTAATCAATGACCAAAATATAATAATTTTGTCATGAAGATCATATATTTGATTGGTATCTAAATGAACATTACATTAGTGGAGTTTCCTAGAGGTTTTATTTATTAAGAGTGATCTAGGGTCCCGCTTGAGTGTGATACAATGACCAACTTATGGGGTTTTTCTAAAGGATGGTCTAGTGGAATGATAGAAAGTTACCTCATATTTGGATTAGAAAAATATATTTGAATGGGTCCAATAGTGGTCCTTGTAAATCAATTATTATCATAATCCTGCTAAAATTCCCATAATAGTGCTCAAGAATGATATCATGTAATAGTGTATTTCCCTAGTTCCCACAATAGTGATCTTATAAGATATCATGTAATAATTGTTCCATTATAGTAAATGAAAAATCACAATAAATATCATTATATTATTTCAAATTATTAAATATTACTTGAATAAAAATAATTTAATATAAAATAATGTCCTACAAATATTTTTAATGGTCATAAAAACATTAAATTTAAAAATTCAAATAGAATAAAATAATATATTCATTTAAAATTAAAATTTATTTAATCTAAATAAACACTATAAAGGATATAAAATATATTCTAATTATATTTAAAAAATTATTTCTAGAAGTTTTAATTTTAAAAAATTTAAATGAGATGGTTTATATCAACATTGTGTTATCATGGTAAAAGAAAAAATTCAACAAAAACATGTTATTTATAAAAATACTCATTTTCCATGTTTTTCATACCATTTACGATTTTTGTTAACATCATGATAATAGAAAAATTAAATAGTCTAATTAAGAATAATCATCATGTTGTTTTATAAAATAATACTAGTATAAAATAGTAATTAATGATTAAAATGCACAAATAACGCATGACTTTATTTTAATAATTCTGTAAAATATTGTTCTCTTTTTTTATATCAACATTCAAAACAACAACATATTTCTTCAAAAACAGTATATTTTTATGATGATATCAAAAACTAATTAAATCTTAGAAACATATAAAATTTTATAAATATAAAACAAAAATATTAGTTATCTTATATATAAATATATGTGAATTAAAGTGACTATTTTTTTTATTTACAATAGAATCCTTGATCAGTATGTTTCCAGACGTAGTATCATACTATTCAATTTTATTATAATTTCTTTTTTATGAACATGAGATCCTTGTTATTTCTGTGTTTCATATTTATTTTTTGGCTTTGTGACCTGTGGTGGAACATGGTTATATACTCTATCTCAATATATATGTTTACAAAAAAATCTTTATCTCAGTCATTGATAAATATTTATTGAATATTTTTTAAATACACTGATTTAATTTCTTATGATTCTCAAACCTCTTCAATATTTTCCAATCAATACAGCTTTCTCACATGAAAATCTACAGAATGTTTTCAAAGCATTTGTAAGATTCTATCCCATATTATTTCTCCTCATATTTTAAAAATATCATATATTATTACTCTAATACATCCATTTCATTTTTTATTAGGGATCAAAAATTACACCACTACTTTAATATTTTGTCTTCAATTGTGTATCTATTAAGGTTTTAACATTCCATAGAAAAGTGAGAGGTAAATGGGGGATATGACTCAATGCTTTCAAAAACATCAATACCTTCATTATTTTGACCTTAACATTGAGTCTATATCCTGGTATAGATGCATAAATAAAACCTCATGGAGGTGATCTTTCATATATTTTTCATGATATCTATAGTAGTTATTAAAACCTTTCATGAAATTATTATCCTAATTGACTCTAATCGATGGTAATAGTGTTGACTGGTAAGTCCTTCTAGTTTCGTTAATTTTCATTTTTTCTAATTATCATTATGGGATCTCTGTTATATTATCTTCTCTACAACATAGTTTTATTTCTTCCATAGTCACCCTTTTAACATTTTTGTATAATATTTTATTTTTTTCCAGAATAATAATAATGTGAGTTTGTGAGTAGTATTCATTCAATAAACATATTACCAACAAGGTCAAAAGAATGTCAAATATTAGGTCCATATTCCTATTATTTTAATTTTATCCATGCTCATTTTGAATTACATTTATCAAAATATATTTATTTTTCTTAATTATAGAATGTTTCAATGAGAAATATTTTTAAACTATTTTATATTCAATGTTTAACACCCCCAAAAAATCACTAAGTTTGGGATGGAGTGATACAAGAACTCATATTCTTCTCCCTATATGGAAGTGGATTCTGAGTTGCAGTAAGGGTTTGTGAGGAATAATGGGGAGTATTTTCCATCAGTAATAGACAACTACAAAATAATGCAATAGTGGAAACAATAATAATAATAACAATAAAAATGTAAAATAATACTAAGTAAAAATATGACATGATAAAAATTCAAAATTAAAAAAATAAGAAATCCCATATATGGTGGGACAATTTATTAATACAAGAAAAAATTCATAGTAGAAATAAACAAATCATCTAATACCAAGATTACACAAAGAATTTCCTCACATATTTTAATAAATCTTTATCCACCATACATTACAAGGGCCTTAACCTTTACTCATCGCCTTATTAAAATTACGCATGTACGTCAGTATTTCTATGTAGGGTTTGTGTATAAAACTCTGTATAACACACTAAATGTGTTTTCATCATAATTTAAAAATATAAAAAATTATATTCCATGATAATAATATATGAACAAATAAACAACAAGAAATAATAAAATTTCACACATATGAGAATTCCTTGAACGTCACCTCTACCAGATTCAATACCATGCTGGAAGTAATTTCATGTGGTGGCCTAACATAATGAACTAGTTGACCATCTATCGACATCCTATTAAAAGGATATAAAAAGTGAATTTAATAGAAATACTCATGTCAACATAATTCATGGTTCTCTGGAAAGACACACCACATGTTGAACTAATTCATGGATCTATATAAATCCAACTCCACACATCATCCCAACCATATAGATCTATATAATGAAATCACATTTCCCACACGCACCCTCTAATGAATTGACTAATCTAATAGAAAAACATAGTCATTCAATTATATATATTTAGAAATAACACATCTAATACCCAATGTTGTAATATGAAAGTTCCTAATAATTTAATTTTATATAAGAATCATATAGCCAACCCGCATCCGCAAGGGAATAATATCAAATATAGGTCTTATGGTGATACACATTCACTCCACTAGTGAATTACATAAACCGTACATCTCACATGGCTACGTGTAGATCCACACAAACACACCAAATGAGAATCACATCAGGCATATCTCTCATATAGAAACACTCAAAGAAACACTATATAATCAAGGAAGAACTATTTACATATTATATATATGGTATGGAATCCCGACCTCAAGAACATTGACTTTATGATGTCAAAAATCTTTTCCTGAGTCAAATTCCATGTCAAAAATCCCTAGAACCATCCCCATTCCATAATTTGAGAATATTATAGTCATGATATAAGAGAAGAACAACACTGAAAGGTGTTAATATATTAAACATAAAAAAGGATACCCACATCCATCAGTGGTCTTGGTCTAGATGAGAAGTATAATACAATTATCTTATTTTGGAATGTGAAGATAAAAAACATCTTTTAGAGGGAGTGCATCACCCAAAATCCCCTATAAAATGTCTCGGGTTTAGGGAGTAGGGGGGAAGTAATGTGAGAGATGAATTAGCACTTAAATCAATTAATCTATTAAGACAGACTATATTCATATTGTTAATTATATATTCTCATCACGAAATATTAGAATATTATATATGAAAAAAATAATGTCTCCACGGAATAAAATTATGAATGACCTATTTATTACATGAATAACATTTGAAATTTTTAATGAATTTTCAGACCCTGAATGAAAATTCATGTATCATTCTATAACCCATTCAATTCATAAATATCATTTACATGTGTGAACCAGAACCTACAATAAGTTTTTATCTTCTAAGTCACTTACTTTTCCAAACACATCTTATATGACTCAACTAATTTAATTACTCCCTTAAGGATTAGTAAAATATTAAAATTAGGTATAAATTAAAATTTAATATGTTAAAAATATCCCCCTCTTTTGACTTCTGATCATTGAGAAGTGTCTCCATGGACTGATCAAATAACTTTGGACATTATTCCATAAAGTCTAATTCCCACCCCTATGTTTATTTTTGGATATTCCCATGTGAACATAGAACTTGAATAGAAGGAAACATATTACCTTGAAACACATTATCTATTTATTAAAAAATTCAAACCAGTCATTCCATATATGATCCAAATTTATTCAACTCAAAATTCTTATTGTTGATCACATGCATGGATTGGGTTATAATTCAAAAGTTTAGATAGCTAGAAGAACTTATGTATAAAACAATATTGTGGAGGTTGGTATAACATATTGTCCATTTTACTAATGAGTTTTATGATATTTAACATTCCAATAGATAATAGTTCTAATTTCTCCTTCCATTGTAATTGCAGATATCCCAATTGAGGTGACACCCAAAAGTAGACCTAATTACACATGGTGAACACCAACAACAATATCCTTGGGTTATAGATTTATCTTTTTCTCTACATGGTAATTAGATACTTCTGGATCAATTTCATAGATTATGAGGTCTCCTATACGTTACTTTTTCAATCAATTAAAGACACATTTTAATTATTCCAATATAGTGTGGAACGACATGGCCGGTTATAGATCGGTTCAAATAGAGCCATCTAAATTGAAGGATGGATGCTATTATTATGGGTTAAATCCATTGATTTTTTATTATCATCCACTGATCCACTAATTTATTGAAATCATGCATGAATCATCTCATCCATGATATGTATTATCATTTATAACTTTCCATTGATATAAAAATGATATTCCGTACATAGATTCAATTTAGTCCATTGCATTCTATAATCATTTCTAAAATTGGGATGTAATAAATAGATGTATATCAGATAAAATAATATAATGCACTCCATGTAGTTATAAAATATATAATATATAGACCTTTCAAAGCATATCTAATGATTAAGTCTCTAGAATAAAAAAACTCTATCACTTTGGTCATCCAATCAACTATAACACAAAAAATATCATAATTCATTTAGGATTTTTATAACTCCATCATGAAGTCTGTAGTTACCTCTTCCCACTTTCACATAGAAATAAGATGATGAATTTAGATAAATATAATTGTATTTGATCTGATGATATTTCTAATAATGAGACACAGAACTAGAAATTTCCTTATTAATGTTGGTTCATCTAAATCATCATCTGATATTGTGATACATATTGGTGGACCCTCAGTTAACTAAATATAAAAAATAATGATATTCAATTATTTATTCTTCTCTAATAGAATAATTAACCACTACACATCCATTAAAGTAAATCAAAATTCATCCATACTAGTTCCATCATAAAATGAAGATGTATACCACCTACCTTTCACTCAACACGATAAATTTTCGGTCACACTCTTGACTAGCCATTACTATCTCCACTAATGAGGATGAAATAACCATGGGTTAATAATATAGAGATAAATGAACCTATATAATACCCACTTACCATTATTACATCAATTCCATCAATATCCACTATGATTTTTTACATTCTTTCTCCATGTTCATCAGTCTTCATACTAAGAGTATCTTAAAAACATTTCTTTTTCTAGGAGAATACATAATTTTAATGTTTATCATCTTTAGAAAACATATACATTTAATTTTATGAATATTCATGTCCCATAGGGGGACGATAAAATAAAAATTCTTATGGTTCATATATATGGAATATATCTCACTGAATAGGTAATGCCTCCAACACTTTAATTAATGAACCATGATAGCTAACTCCTAGTGTAGAGTTGGGTTGATTCATTCCTAGGGTCATAAATGGGGAGTCCCAAAGAAAACTACATGATCATTCTACATCAAGACATATCCCATGAAAACCCCATATGTATCCCAATACACTACATAACAAATTATGGGTTCAACAAATGTAAATATTGGGGCTAATGTTAATATCCTATTTTGTTTTAGGAAATATTATTTGAAATGGTATAGCAATTAAAACATTATCCCCTTTAAGTAATATACAGTCATGTGTATTTCAGAATGGGAAATGTTATGAATGAACTAAATCTAGTACTAGTATATTTAAAAAAAAATCTAAATCGCAAATGTGTTCAAGGACATTTCCATTATGTAATAGTATCTACCTTATGCATATCAATAAATATCCCTATTTATGAAACCAAATGTCCAAGAAAACACACATCCTTAATGGAAAATTGAATTATAGGGATATTGTTGTAGATAATATGAAATAAAAGTGTAATCAATAAAATATCATGGTTCTAACAAGTGAATCTATTGTCTTTTAATATACCATCTTGTTATTAATGAACACAATTAAAATGTTTTCTAGGTATGGGTGAATGATCTAGTCAACAAGTGACATGAACATCACCGAATCATTTTTTATCCCAAAAGGAATAAAAAATACTCATCAAACACGTACATTCTCCAAAATTCTATCTTTAGTATTTCATTATCCTTGACATGTTGAAGATGGAATTAAAACTACTGATTAATCATTAGGAACCCCCAAAATCCACAAAAATGATGAAATAGGCTATCAATCATTATCAATGGGTAGTTTTTCTTCATAATAATTTGGTTTTTCTTCCCATAGTATAGAAATAGTTGAATACTATTATCAACCTTATTATATAATAATAGTGTAGTTCACAAAGTATAATTACTCATTTTGAAAAATTCCTTTTCTTTTGAATCATCAATTTCTACCTTATTCTCTTTCAAATAGCTAGGTTTCATGTTGTATCATTAAATATATATAGTTTTGTCACCAAGAAAAATTTTCATTTCAAATTGAAATCTCATATTTTGAGGCAACATATATAAATATTCATGGAATACAACTTTGTATATATGTATAATAGGAGTGAAGGAGAAAGGAGTCACTATTTGATCTACTATAAGGATCAAGCTAGATAGTTATATGGTAATGGCACCAATATGACTAGGGTTTGGTCTCACTATACCTTCTTAAACACCCCCCTAAAATTTAATAAAAAATTTATCTCCCTTAGGTTTTCTAATGGTTAATTGAATATGAAGGAAATTAATATTTACACATTAACTAGATATAAAATTCAAATAAAATATCACATAGAATCAAGAAATAATTACAATTGTGATGTCACACACTTTCCCATGGTAAAAATTACAATGGGAAACATTGGGAAAATGTGGAGATAATCCACTTTATTTCCCAATTGTGTATTGAGTAGAATATAATTTAACTAGAAATCATAACCCAGAAAAAAGTGAGAAGTTATAAATTAATATGAATTTCATGTATCAAATAACTTAATAAAGAGTATAGATATAATGAGGATTGTATATTGAACCATCGATGAACCCTCTCTAAAATAACCGAGAACTTTCTCAATCACATAAAATATTAACTTTTATGTTACACAGACTCTCCCATCAGGTTAATTTGTTACCTATTTCATAGAACCTTATGAAGCCTATACCTATTATTGAAAATATCATCCCAGCGTGGCCTATCCTCACTGATCCCATCTAGGAAGCCTTTTCACAAAATACAATTTCAATTCCTTCGGTCCACACTAGAGAAAAATTTTAAGACGAATACAGTTGTATTTGAGATAATTTCCTTTCCTTTTATAATTGTATCAACTTGTGTAAAAATATCTCATTAAGGGAGCTACAAAACCTTTACTCGACTATGAATGTCTTTCTGTACTCTTCAGAATGTCCTCTAATTTTCACTATCTATTAACCAATAATGAATTTGAGGAAGCATTAAAAAATACACCTATCAATCTAAAAAACCCTTGAAGAATACCTAATTCTATACCTTTATTCAGAACCATTATAATATTCATATATCTATAAACACATGAACATAATTCATTAAATCAAAATTTAAATTATTACACTTTGACACGGGCCAAAAAAATCAAATGTATTAGAATTCCATTCCTCATTACCGTCAAACAAAAGAGAAAAGATTATCATGGTGAGTCATTTGTAATATAAATAGACACACATCGTCCACTACTAATGCTATATGCACTCTGGAGTATGATCCAACATAAATTTACCAGGGAAATTTCTGAAAATAATAGATCCTTTATCGTTTCCCACATTATCCCATAAATGCTTTCTTCATAATTTATAAGGGACCGTCACATCTAATCTATCCCCAAATGAATAAAAGTAGCATGTTTCACCTTTTGATCTCCAATTCCAATACCTAGTAAAATATATTATCTATGATGTTTACCAAATATTTTTTATTGTGGAGGCTTCCAAATCCATGGAAGGATAGGGGATACTTGATCTGAAATTCATTAGCATATTGGACCATTGAACTTTGAGTTATTTCTCCCTAAGATAGATATAGATGGAAGAGTCTATGAGGTATTAGTTCTATGACCTAAACTATTGTTGAAGGTAATATATCATTCCCATATGCACCATTCTATTTATAATGTGGTGAAATTGGGTAATTTCACCTTATGGGAGCATTCTATTTTTCTTCACTAAGATGTCTAATCAATTTTCTCTGAGGTAGAATTATACAAAATTCAAAAAAAAACATTTATATTTCCAATAAAACCATTCATAGAGATAAAAGCAAAGTAATACATAGGAAAAATAGGGGATTTATATAGGTGACATATCAGAAGAGGCTAAACACAACACAATGTACAACCTCATTAAAACTACCGAAGGCCCCAACCAAGTCTTTGGTTTCATCATGTTAGTCACATACATATATACAAAAAAATAATTTTATTCTCATGTATAGATAATTACATGTATAAAATAATGTACACAAAAATCATAATCATCAATATGACTTTCTAGAAAAATTGGATGTCTTTTATACACTAATGGATATGAACTAACATAATTACTTTTTCCATGTCCTGACTATCCTATAACATATTTTCCAAGACACAAATCAAGAAAATTAATGGAAAATTTTGAAGAATCATGTGATCCCATTGATAGCATTTTGGAACACCCCAAAACAGATCACTGGGTCTGGGAATGAATTCTAATTGACCTCTTCCATGAATCCTAGTATACAAGAGGATGACTAACTTGCGGTAAAGGTCGGAGAGGATTCATTAAGAGAATATACCCTTGGACACAAAAGAACATCAGAGAATACAATTAAAGAAATAAAAAAATCAATCTAATAAAAATGGAAATTATAAAAGTCTACTAATAGTATTACGTTCCAACCATACCATATAAAAAATATAGATTCCAAAAAATGGTGCATCAATGTAGAAAAATGGGAATGTAATTGAGTAACATGAAATAAATGTTATATGTCATAGGGTCCACCAATATCCCCAAACACCATTATTCATCTCATACTCATCCAATATCTACAACACCCTTACACTTTAATGGATCCCTGATCATAAATTTTATACATGCATCAAGATTCCCTTGCTTTGTGTGAGTACAATTCATAGAAGAGAACCGAAAACTTGTCCATAACATAATTTCAAAAAATACTAATGTTTATTCTTTAAAACTAATTAATGTGAAAATTAACGATAAGAAAAAATAAAATTACCCCAATCTGATGGGTCCTTAATGTCAAGATCTACCTACTTTGGAGCCCTATCTGGGGGAATGTCACATTTTGGGTAGACATACTCATCCAACTAATCATCTATCCACACCCCCTGAATAAAAAACTCACCAACCTTTATGTGTAATCATAATGTCGAACCAATTGATGTATATGGGGATATAAACACAACATGTTAACTCAATTTAGGGAAATGGAGAAGTTAATATTTTATGTCAACCCAATATCAAGTATCTGGGGAAGTGATCACATAATCCACCCTCTCATTCTATAGGAGTGACTATAAAAGCAACTCAACATGTCCATTCAATTACAGAGATGGAGAAATTGCACAGGTAATACATAATTATATAATAAGTATGTTCATAATCATTTAATGAGAAGGAAAATCATATATCCAACACAAATAAAAATGAAAATAATTGTGAGAAACAAGTCTTTTTGGGAAATACGTACACACCACATGTGAATCACATGAAGAATATGTCTCCCAGGGCTATAAAAATCAAATGAAAATGACATCAACCATATGTCACATGAGGCTGAATAATATCACAATATACAACCAATGAAATGATATGTACATATGCATTATACCGTAAAGACTCCATACCTCAAGCTTAACGATGTTCCAATTACAATAATCACTACATGATTCAGGTTTCATGTCATGAATTGATTAATATAGCCACATTCAATTATGTTTTAACTATATGATTTCTATCTAAAAGCAAAAACACGCCAATGTGAATGATTAGATTAAAAATTCCCACAGTGAGTCACTTCCATTAATAGTTTATGTCAAAAAAAAATTTAATATAGGTATCTAGGTCTCACACTTGAAGATCCAATGAAATGGGTTATATAGGGATAAGATCACCAAAAATCCTCAAAAAAGGCCAATGTTTTTGTAATAAATTCCATAAGGTAATATTAGAGAATTTTTTGGTTGATTTTGTTTGTGGAAATATAAATTTTCTTTGGTAAGTTGTGGTGTCCATAGAAATTTTTGACATGGTGTGTTGACAATGACCCAAGACAAAGAAATTGATTCCGTGGAAGCAGTATAGAAAACTGTACACACAATGTGACATTGTTTCCCAATGTTTACCAAATTTTTGGGGTAAAAAATTTATAGGTTTTCTAACATCGAATGAATTATATTTCCATGAAGTAATTATGAAAATATGGAAAATTTGTGAGTTTTTCAAAGAATAGAGTTTGTGAAGGCTTGAAGGTATTGACATTGAGATATATGATTACGAAAAAAAATTTAAATGTGAAATTTTCATGGAGCCCTATGAAGTAGATAGATTCATGATTAAAATGAGCGATCGTCATAAAATGGAGGCTATGTGGATAGAAGATTTTGGAATTTTTGTTAAATCATATAAATAGTCCTATACCTCTTCATAAACGTATCAATAGTTAATGAACATATTAAGGTTCTATATTCATTATGGTGCCTTTTTAATGTGGTCCTTCAAAAAATATTCATGAAAGATGGTGGATCAAAGAAGGAAATACATGCCAACAAAAAGTGTGAGCATCATAGAAGTAGGGGTGTTTTGAAGGGTTTATAAAGCCTATATAAAGGTGTGTGCTTCACAAAGGCTTGGTGATCTTCGTTAAAGGTGGTTCCTTCGCAAAGGATATTCGAGCATCGTAAAAGAGGTGTTCTTTACAAAGGTAGGGAGAATCAAAAAAGTGTTCAAAAAGCGATTTCCCAAAAAATTTGTGGTAATGTGGTATTTTATAAATTAGATGAAAGTGGAACTTCAATAGAGCATATAACTACAACTGAGGATATTTTTCATTCATGTAAATGAAGGGACCTACAGGTCCATAAACTATGTGTTGATTCATTCTAGAGTAGTAAACAAAGGAAAAGGATGATGGTGATCCTTTCCACTGGTAGTGACCCAGAGAAAGAGACATGGGGAGTGAACCTTGTGAAAGTAGTGATCTGATCATAATCCTTGTAAAGGTAGTGAGCCTGGTTATAGAATTGATATCGCCTGAAAAATATTTTTTCAGTGATCCCTAGTGGATTTGGTACATTTTTACATTGTCATTGTATTGTCCTTAGATATATCCCAGTGAGGCTGAGCCAAGTAAAAATACATGTGTCCACATTCTTTCGTTCCAGCATTACATTAAAGGCATCATCATCACATAAAGATGGAAATATTAAGATTAGTATTCATAGTTAAATTAAAACAAAGTAACCCTTACAATAAATAGGTGAAGATGCAATGGGGAAAGAATAATTTAAAAATGAATATCCATACCCGGATTCACCCTTCCTCTCAGGGTATTTATCCTCCTTTTTTACTTAAAAGTTGGTATAAATGGAAGGTTTATTTAATAATATTTTTTTGTTATTAATTGGTTGATTCGATTTTTGAAGATATTGATTAATTCTTATCTTATCTTGGAATTGCATTAAAAATTTAAGAACATCAATGAAGATGAATATGTATGGTGTAATTCCTCAGTGTGGAAGTCTCTATGGAAAGATTGTGATTCAATTCAAGAAAACAAATTGTGTACTGAGTAATGGTTTACGAGAATCATAATGTGAAATTATTTAGTCATTCAATGAAACTGAAAGAATTATAAAATAACCTTATATTTCGAGTGATTTTTTTAATATAGATGGTGAAGAAATTGAATTAATACTAAAAGTGATTGTTTTACACAAAATAAATAATTTGAATCAGAAACTAGCTAAAGAAAATTAATCTAAAGATATCTAGATACAAGTGCAGAAAATTGATGTCAACAAGTTGAAATGCTTAAATAAAAGACATAAAGATGTGGCCATTGATTTAAGGGAGACGAATGATTCGCAAGATGAAGAACGTAAAAATATTTCTATAAATAAAGAAAAACTGAATGATGACGACAGGGGAATGAATGTTAGCTCAAATGGAATTCATAATCTAAATTCTAGAAATGAGGATCTTACATCACAACTATCTAAACAAGTTTTAGAGAAAAAAATAGCTACAATAAGAGAATGCATGTTGTACTGATTCTTCTTCTCATGAAAATTTTAACATAAGGTAACAATGTGACATAGTGGATAATATAAGATGAGATCTAGAAAATAATATAACTACTGTTAAGAATATAAAGAGATAACTTAATTCTCAACTTGAATAAAGGGATATGAAGATTCAATAATTGGGAGAAGATATAGAATCAGTGAATAAAGATGTGGAGAAATATGATGCCAAACCCAATAAAAAATTAAAGGATATAATGCATTTATTATTTGATTATCTTTCAACTGAATATAATGAAATGAAAGTTAAATTTGATAATTCAGTGGAAAAATTAAAAGGATTGTATCATTACAAAGGCTATACAATTTTCAAAAAACTACTACTAGATATGGGGAATTGTGTCCCATGAATGATATTATGAGAGCTGTGAATTTTTCCATAATTAAAAAAATCATATAGATACATGAAACAGATCCAAAAAGGTTTTTACAAGAAGTAATGATAGAATGTTCTATTTCTTTGGGATTTATTATCATGTATCATGTGTTTTTCTTATGCTTTGATATATATTTCACGCAATGAAGTCATAAATTTTTATAAATATTAGAATAATAAGAAGAATCATCATAAATATTAAATAAGAGTCTCTTTGAAGAATTTATTGATGAAATTATAATACTGTGGATGATTGGGCACACCATGAGATTGTGTCAATAAGCCCATGAGCTCAATGTTAGAAGAAAAAAAATATTTAATCAACATCTCAAATGATAAATGATGACATGAGGTATGATTCTAATGGGAGATGTTTTATATTATAATGGGAATTTTACAAGAGATTGTAGCTGGAATAATGAATGAAAGAAAAAGGAAATATGTAAGAGATCCACAACTCTATTGGTGTATAACGATAAATCCTATAATAAAGGACAACATAATATGTTGATAAATAGGTTTAAAGCCTCGGAAGAATCACAAGAATCTGAACAAAAGGTGCATTAACCATCTCATCTATTAAACTCACAAAAGATGTCATAGAAAGAATGTGAACAAACCTATATGAAAAATGGAGGAGATTCCCAATTTTTTAATAAGAAAAATGTAAAATCAGTCAAAGAATCAACCCCAACAAGAAGGGTTGACATTACTTGGATAACTGATAAAATAAAAATTAATAAAGAATGCCTCAGAAAACCCAAAAGTCATGCTACAAGGTTATAAATTAAGGAAAAATAAATATATCTCCAATGGAGAAATATCCAAGAGAATATGAAAGGTTGAAAGATTCATACTCAAGGAAAGATTCGTAAAATTTGGAATATTGGTGGTGTCACGACCCGTCCCCTGGGGACCGTATCATGACTAACCCAAGCCTTCCTTCCATATGACAGGGGCTGGCGTCTAGCACCAAAGGCATAAATCCCTAAACTGGGAAGGCATTGCCATTATAACTATAAACAAACACAATAGAGTACACAACTGGGAGAAAGACACTAAGTAAAACTGAATAAAAAAGAAGTGATTGAACATAAAAAGGGTTCATAAATACGAGCCCAATTGGAATGTACAAGTACAACTGAAAAGAATGTACAGATGAAGAAAAGTAAAGAAGCTACAGGGTTGTCCTCTGGGGTTCCTACCTTATTGGTAGGTTCAGATGGCCTCCTCAGCACTCCACGTCCGTCTGTCTGCTCCATGTATCATCATGCCATGTGGTCAACCTCCAGGTATCGTCCAGTCCTGCTACTCTCTGCCTCATTCAGCGTTGTCCGTCATCTACAACCAACATAACGAGGTGTGGGCATAGCTCGTGCAGGAGTGAGTATAACGATACTCAGTAGCGACCCTAAGAACCTGAAGGTCTCACAGAATTCAATAAGGATAAACCGAAATGTATGAAATCAATGGATAACTATTACTTATGTTTATGGCCATAAATATACCTATGTTATCTAGTAACCTATATTAATCATGAGGAAAACACAAAAGTCATTGAATCAACTCAAACCAGGATTTTCATTATCGATACCATGGATGCTGGAGAACTCCTCCACTGTTGAGTACAATGGGCCTGCCGCGACAACAAGGCGCTTGTCACTAACCATGGACTGCTGAGGTACTCCTCCTATCGAGTTCTGTGGGTCTGCTGCCAACTACCAGGAGATCCTCCATTGTGGGTCTTCCGCCAACTACCAGGCGGTCCCCTAATAGCATGTAGAGGTACTCCTCCTATCGAGTATCGTGTGTCTGCGGCCAACTACCAGGCGCTCCTCCATTGTGGGTCTGTCTCTAACTACCAGGCTCTCCCCACTGGGCTAGTCAAATCACTCAGAGTCGAATTGGTCAAGCAGTCATCTGGTCTCAACCAGCTACTTGGTCTTCACACTCTGTCGGCTCTTCTCTGGAAGGATCCGCTCCATGAGCTACTAGGTGGTACTCCAACAATCTCAAAGTGAAAATAAGAAGTATCTCAAATGTCTACCATGTCATAGGGGTCTCAACGCAATAGGAAGTGCGTTAATCGGATGCCCGGTCTATTAGTTATTAGCCTTTTAGTCCTGGGGGACCTGTTGGATTCGTGTATGATTCAACCTGACCGTAACTTAACTATACCCCAAACTCCAGTGGGATATACTCAAAGGGATGACTATGCACCAAGACTGCTGGTGCCGCTGACAGTTTTTCAAACGGATGCCCGGTACCAAAGATATGGCCAAAGAAAGTAAAGGAACAGTAATGGGAATGGGCCCGGTCCGACCCGGTCGGACCGACTCGGCCCAACCCAGACCAGGCTAACCGAGTCTGGGTCGACCTGGTCGGATCCACTGGGTCTGACCCCATCCGTTGGGCGGGTCAGCCCGTTATGTTCGGATTGGTCCGTTAGGCCCAGCCCAGTGAACTGCGAGGTCGGTTCGGCCTAGAGGTCACCACGTAGGTGAGTTGACCCAAAGGTTGGGGCCAGTTCGGCCCATAGCGTTGCAAGGGAATGTCTCGTCCCGGAGTGTGCGATTATCCCGGTTTGACCAGGGCACCGCGAGGGGGGCCGGGACATCGGCTCGGCCGGGTGGCCGTGAGGGAGCCGGGATGTCGCGGGGGCGCCGGGCAGGCCGCAGGGCGCTGGGCAGGGCGTGGGGGCACCGGGCAGTCCGCGGGAGGGGTCGGGTTTGCCGAGGCAATGGCCGGGCAGGCCGTGGTAGGGGTCAGGCAGGCTGTGGGAGGGAATCTGGGAAGTCGGGGGCACCGGGCAGGGCGCAGCAGGGCACCGGGGGCGCCGAGAAGGGCGCAACAGGGCGCCGGGGGCACCGGTTAGGGCACAGTAGGGCGTCGGGGATGCCTGGCAGGGCGCAACAGGGCATCGGGGAGCATGCGGCGGCTCGGGTAGCGTACGGGGGCGCGTGCAGAGCTCGGGGGTGTGATCAGTGCATGGGAACACGAGAAGCATGTGGGGGTGCCGGGCAGGGCGCCAGCGGGGCCAGGTAGGCTGCGGGGGAGGTCGCGGGTTCGACTGGGGAACATGTCGGGCAGTGTGTCAGGAGGCCGCAAGTAGGTGTGTAGGGCGCCGCTCGGCTGACGATGTTCGACTGGGAGCACCAGTGCGCCGCGGGGGCGACGCGATTCACAGAAGCCATATGTAGCACGACCTTCATCATTGTTGCCTTCGTCACCATCGCATCATCTCCATGTTGAAAGAACATCACAAAAAGATCGATGGAGGGAGTTGTTCCATGTTACTCGGCCCGCACCCTCCGTGTTTAGGGGTGATAACAATTGTTCAACTAAGAGAATGAAAGTTGACCTTCAATCATTTATAATACTTCATATCGATTCTTTTCAACAAAGAGGAGAAATGAAAAGGAAAGCACCAACTTGCAATAACCCCTACCTTGCTCGATTTTTGTCGACATTGGCATGAGGAGACAGTCGTCGATCCGATGAGGGTGTGGCGGAAGGAATATGTCTCACAATGGTTGCGGAAGATGCCCCACATCGGTAAGATTCGATGAAGGGAGTCGAAGAAGAATTGTCACCGGCTTTCTTCGCATTCTTCATTCTTCATTTGGAGAAATTTTCTCCCAAGCTTTCGTCTTCTCAAGTTCCACCAAAATGAGAAGTGAAAAAAATATTAGATTGAGTCATCTAATATTACGTTGGCACAAAAAATCAAAAAGGAGAAATAAATTACGTAGGCTCCCCTAATTAATCCACGATAGGTTTCACATTAATTAAAGGGGTTGGATCCTTTTAATTAAAGGGGTGGGCTCCATTTTATTAAATGGGAAGGTGGAGAGGCTCCATGGTTGGTGGCACCATTAAGTGGGAAGTTCAAGGGTTCTCCTCACTTAATGAAGAGTTTCAAGGGGTTAAAAGTCGAGTGGCCCCCACCTCATTTATCCTCCCATGGGAGGTTGAGTTCGGGTGGGGACCACCACCTTAACCTCTCATGGGAGGTTAAGGTGTGGTGTCCCCCACCTCCAACCTCCTCTTGGAGGTTTTAACCTCCACTCACCCAATGGAAACTCAAATAAAATAAAGGTGTTGCACACTTTATTTTATTATTTTTTTATAAAAATACAACAACTAACATTTATTCTCGACCAACTGCTGTTGAGGTTAAAGTCTTCCTAAGAGAATACCGGCGCTGCGAGTTCAACGGTGCCCTCAGATTTCAATTCTGAGCACTGGTTCAAAAGTTATAAAAACCAGCTCGTATGTTTACTGAACGTACCCAAACAAAACATTAGAAATTGATTCTGGGCACACTGGGCCTCAGAATCAAGCGTCGTAAAATTTCACAGACTCGTAAAATTTCCATGTATTTGAGAAAAAAATTTCCACTGAATTTTCGGGTATTTAAATTCTCCCCACCTCAGGGATTTACGTCCCCATAATCTACAACTCAATCTATGGAATCAAATGAAGGTACTGAGCACACATCTGAGTCTCTCACTCCCATGTGCTCTCTTGGAGGTTCCTATGCTACCAGCAAACGTGCACCATAGGTATCGACCGTCCATGTTGGACCTTCTCTTTTCAATCCTCAATCTCCAATAGAACCACTATGAAGTTCGCCCCATCGTTGACGTCCATATCACCATGGTCGATGATTTGAGAATGGTCGTGCACATTTCTCCTCAGCTGGAATACATGGAAGACGTCGAGCAGCCAGTGGAACTGTGTTGGAAGATCTAAGAGGTATGACACCTCGCCTAAACTACTGAGGAACTAAAAGGTCCTATGAATTGTAGAGATAACTTTCCACCTCAGCCAAATCTACGTACACCTCATCGAGGTGATACCAGTAGAAAGACATGGTCACCATCCTTGATCTATAGAAGCCTCCATATCCTGTCAGCATATGACTTTTTCCTGCTCTGTGTAGTCTTCATCTACTCTTGGATGATCTGCGCCTTCTCGGTGGTAGCTCGTACCATCTCTGGTCTTACTAGTGCTGACTCCCTATGGTCTATCCAGCACAAGGGTGATCTGCGAGGCTGCCCGAACAACGCCTCAAAAGGTGCCATCCCTATGCTGGATTGATAGCTGTTGTTGTAAGAAAATTCCACCAAAGGTAGGTGATCCTCCCAGCTGCGACCAAAGATGAGGACACGTGCACATTGCATGTCCTCGAGGGTCTGGATTGTTCTCTCAGTCTGACCATCTATCTGAGGATGGAATGCGGTGCTCAAGCGAAGCTTTGTCCCGAAAGCCTCCTGCAACCCCTTCCATAGTCGGGAAGTAACCCATGCATCACGATCAAAGACAAAAGAGGAAGGTACTCCATGTAGTCGCAAAATATCGTGCATATAGAGGCATCCCAAGCTCTCTACTGAACCCTGCTCCCTGGTCGGTAGGATGTGGGACGACTTGGTGAGTCGGTCAACGATCACCCAAATCAAGTCATGACCCCTAGATGTACGTTGAAGAACTGTCATGAAGTCCATAGATATCCCATCCTACTTCCACTCTGGGACCTCTAAAGGCTGAACCAAGCCTCCTGGAACCTGGTGCTCTGCTTTCACTTGCTGTAATGTGAGGCACCGTGAGACAAACTCTGCTACTGCCTTCTTCATACCTGGCCACCAGTGTTGTCGTTGAAGATCCAGGTACATCTTCACCACTCCTGGATGTATCCCTAGAGGGGATGTGCAGAACTCCCTACACACTTCTTCCTAATGTGACACTCGTACCAAGGTACATCCTCTGAAGAGGATGACATGCTCTCCACCTTTAGAAGATCCATCAGGTGCCTGCCCTATGGATATCTGAGCACGTCGTGTCCCGCAGTCACCATATCCGTGTTGCGCCTCCCTGACTCACTGAAGTAGTGGAGTGACCGTAAGAGACTATATGTAGGCTACTCCATCTCTATCCACAAAGGATATCTGTAAGGCAACCAACATCTTTGTCACCTCTCCTAGCAGCTGTATACCAGATATCCGGCTGAGAGCATTTTCCACAACATTCCCCTTCCTAGGAGTATAAATTATCTCTAAGTCATAGTCCTGGAGGAACTAAAGCCATCGCTACTGTCTTAGGTTCTGGTCCTTCTGAGAGAAGATATACCTAAGACTCTTGTGATCAGAGTACATGATAAAATGCTCGCCCATCAGATAGTGTCACCACATCTTCGACGCGAATACCACTATAGCTAACTCTAGGTCATGGGTAGTGTAGTTCTGCTCGTGTTGTATCAGCTGCAGAGAACCATTAGCAATAACTGCTCACTCCTACATCAGGACACACCCATGTCCAGTCCCTAATGCATCGCAGTAAACTACATACCCTACGCCTTCCTCTGGAAGCCTAAAGATGGGGGCACTAGTCAGTATCTGCCTCAACTCTTGAAAGATCTACCGGAATCTCTCCAACCTAACGAAGGGTTTCCCATTCATCGTCAAGGCTGATAGTGGTGCTGCAACTCTAGAGAAGTCTGGAATGAATCCCCAGTAGTATCCAGCCAAACTCAGGAAACTTCGTACATTCGTCACACTCTTCAGTGGATCCCAAGCAAGTACCGCCTCAATCTTCGCTGGATCTACCGCAACTCCAGCCACCGAGATGACGTGTCCCAAGAAGTGGACCTCTCGAATCCAAAACTATCACTTCATGATCTTACCATAAATCTGGTGCTCTCGAAGTGCGTCCAGTACTACCTGAAAATGGTAGGCATGCTCCTCCTCATTTTTTGAGTAGATCAGAATGTCGTCGATGAATACTACAAAAAAGAAATCAAGGTAAGGCTGGAAGATCCTGTTCATGAGTCCCATGAACACTTCTGCAACATTGGTTATGCTGAAGGGAATTACCAAGAACTTGTAGTGTCCATACTGACACCTGAAGGCTGTCTTCTACACATACTCATGTTGAACTCTGAGATGGGGATATCCTGATCTAAGGTCTATATTTGAGAACCACTGAGCTCCCTTCAACTGATCAAAGAGGTCGTCAATCCTCAAGAGTGGGTACTTGTTCTTCAAGGTCACCTGATTTAGGTGAAGGTAGTCAACACAATGCCTCAAGTTCCCATCTGCCTTCCTGTAGAATAGAATCAGGGCTGCCCATCGAGAAAAACTGGGCCAGATGAATCTCATTCCCTGCATGTCCTCTAGATGTACCCGCAGCTCGCAAAGCTCAGCGGGATACATCTGATATCCTGGTGTAGATATCAGTGTTGTCCTGGGGTAAAAGAAAATGTATACATCCACCTCTCGGTGAGGAGGTAATACTAGAACATAATCATGGAAAACATCCGCGTACTGGTCTATGACTACATGATAAGTCAGACTCTCCACAACAATTGCTCCAAGGGTAAGGCAAGCCAACTGGTGAGTGATCAGCTGCACACTCCTCTGAGTAAGTCCGTCCTGTGCTTCAAAGGTTCCCTTATCAGCGGTGAAGGCAAACCCAATCCCATCCATGTGGACACACCACACGTTTTTCCTAATACAGTCAATCTGAGCATGGGTTGTAGATATCCAGTCCATACCCAAGATGACGTAGTAATGCCTCGACGTCGCTATGAGGCGATCACTACCGAAGTTCTTACCTCCTACAGTAAGCTCACATAGCCGACACTAGTGTTTAATCATCGAGTCTTCTCCCATAGGAGTCTATAGCTGTAAGTATTGAGCCAACGACTCTGTCAGAGTCTCTGGACTCCGAACGAAGGCAGTGGCAATGAAAGAGTTACTGGCACCTGTGTCTATAAGAACTATAGATAAGGTGGAGTAGACACAGATTGTACATCGAATCATCTCCAAAGAACCATGATCGTAAGCCCCAGCTGCCTGAAGTTGAGCTATCCCCTATCCACCAGCTCTCTATGGTCGGGGTTCACCACCTGGTGGTGGTGGTGGCAACACCTCGAAACATTTTCCACCGCCAGCTGCACATCCAGCTCCACTTCCATGTCTGCCTCCTCCCTGCCGACCGCCTTGATCGAACCTTTGCCTCTTCCTGGGAAGTCCCTCAACTGTCTACTGATCATTAGAACGATGGGTTGGATAGTCACAAGCTATGTGTCCAAGCCCGCCGGGTGAGTAACATTGTCTAATACTCGCATGACAGGCTCTATATCCACTCCGAGTGCCCTGCACCACTAATCCAGAGTCATGTGGTCGACCACCTGTACGTCTGGCCTGCTTGGACCTCTGTGACATCTGTATACTCATAGATACTGAAGACTCCGCTGCATGTCGGCTAGTGGTGGGTCTCGTTGCTGGAGACAGCTCAGCAAGGAAACTCTCCACCGGGAGGGATCTATCTAGCACCCACGCCTGCGTTGGAATGCTCAATGAGATCATCAGTGCTCTAATCTCTCGCCTGAGCCCCTGCTCGACGGTCTGGGCCCTGATGAATGGGTCTCTTACCACATCATTGGAGTAGCGCGAGAGGTCAGTGAACCTCACTGAGTACTGTGCTACTGTCATGCTACCCTGTTGTAGATGTAGTAGATCTTGTATCCGCACCGCTCGAAGGGTGGATGGGAAAATATTTGCCTGAAACAGGCTCTCGAAGCCTGTCCATAGTACCGTCGACTTGTCATGAACCTAAAGCATCATGCTCCACCATCTTCTTGCTCCTTCCTAAAGGAGGTAGGAAGCAAGGATCACCATGAAGTCTTCTGGAATCCCTAATATCCTGAAAACTCTCACCACAACCTATGGCCAATCCTCAGCTACAGGTGGGTCCGTATCTCCCTTGAAACGGGGTGGCCTCTGGCGCTGGAACTCGTGCAACACGCTCAAGTGGCGTCCATCATCTACTGCTAGGGTTGGTGGCATTAGTGGCCCAACGGGAAGTAGTACTGCTGGTGCCTCCGCTGGAAAAGGGCCCTACACTGAGGCCTCATTGCTCGATGGGTTGTCAGTGTGTATAACTCTCGTGTCTCTAACTGGTCACTTACGGGGAGGCATCCTGAAAGAATCAAATGCGACATGTTCAAAAGATTTATATCTGATGAGATGACCTGGTTGAGGTGACTTAAATAAAAACTTTTGAAAACACACATGGAATAAGTTTTTTTGTGCACTGAGTTAGAAATCAGAAGTCAGGGTCTTGGTATATGGATACGTCGGCCACTCGTACCAACACTAGAATCCCTGAACATAAAACCACTCTTAGTACCCTTAACACTATTTCTTCACAGAAAATAAATATTAGAGTCCTATGTTATATGGTAGAACAGACTCCTCTGATACCAATTTGTCATGACCCGTCTCCCGGGGCATGTATCGTGACTACCCCAAGCCCACCTTCCATAGGCCAGGGGCTGGATACTAGCACCAAAGGCTTCAATCCCTAAGCTAGGAAGGAATTTACTTTATAAATATAAAAAACACAATAGAGTACACAACTGGAAGCAAAACTCTAAGTAAAACTGAATACAAGAGAAGTGTTGGAATGTAAAAAGGGGCCAGAAATACAAGGCCAATAGGAAAGGACAAGTACAACTGAAAATCAAGTACAACTGAAGAAAAGTAATGTAGCTACTAGGTCGTCCTCTGGGGTTCCTACCTAAAGGGTAGGTACATATGGCCACCTCAGCACTCCACGTCCATCCGTCTGCTCCGTGTATCGTCACGCCGAGTGGTCTACCTCCCGGTAATGTCCAGTCCTGCTACTCTGTGCCTAAGTCAGCGTTGTACGTCATCTGAAACCAAAACAACAATGTGTGGGCATAGATCGTGCAGGGGTGAGTATAACAATACTCAGTAGGGACCCAGAGACCCTCAGGGTCTCACAAAATCCAATAAAGATAAACCACAAAGTATGAAATCAACAGATAACTATTACTTATGTATATGACCATACATATACATAAGTTATCTAGTAACCCATCTCAATCATTTGGAAAAAACAAAGGTCATTGAATCAGATCAAACAAGGAATTTCATTATCGAAACTACGGATGTTGGATAACTCGTCCTTTGTCAAGTACAGTGGGCCTTCCGTGACACCAAGGAGATTCTCACTAACTATGGACTACTGAGGTACTCTTCTTGTCGAGTACCGTGGGTCTGCTGCAAACAACCAGGCACTCCTCTGCTGTCTGTCTACCACCGACAACCAGACACTCCCCCAAATAACCTGCAGAGGTACTACAACTATCGAGTACCTCGGGTCTCCCGCCAACTACGCGGCGCTCCACCATCGTGGGTCTACCACCAACTACTAGGCACTCCCTACTTGGATAGTCTAATCACTCCGAGTCAAATCGGTCAAGAAGTCATCAGGTCTCAACCGACTACTAGGTATCTACACTCTGTCTGATCGTTTTTAGAAGGATCCTCTCCACGAGCTACTGGAAGGTAATCCAAAATTCACAATGTTCCACAAAGAAGTACCTCAAAGGTCCTCCACATCATAGGGGTCTCAACGCAATAGACGGCGCATCAATCAGATGTCAGGTCTGTTAGTTATTAGCCTTTTAGTCCTGGGGGCCCGATTGGATTTTTGTACGATCCAACCTGAACGTAACTCAACTATACCCAGAAATTTAGTGGGATATACTCAAAGGGACGGATATGATCCAAGAATACCGATGTCACTGACGGTTCATCAAACGAATGTCCAGTTCCAAATATATGGCCAAAGAAAGTAAAGGGGCAGCAATGGGCCTGGGCGTGGTCTGACCCGGTCAGACCGACTTTGCCCCACCCAGACTAGGTCGACCCGGTCAGACCCGCTGGGTCTGACCCCGTTAGTTGGGTGCTTCATCCCGTTATGTTTGGCCCAATCCACTGGGCCCGAACCAACGGACTACGAGTGCGGTTCGGCCCAGAGGTCACCGTGTAGGAGACTCGGCCCGAAGGGCGGGGCCAGTTGGTCCTGGAGCATTGCGAGGGCGTGGCTTGACACAACTCAGCCCATAGGGTGCGGATAAGCCGGTTTGGCCAGGGCACCTTGAGGGGGGCCTAGACACAGGCTCGACCGGGTGGCCACGAGGGAGCCGGGACGTCCCGGGGGCACCGGGCAGGCCGCAGTAGGGGCCGGGTAGCCGCGACAGGGTGCCATGGATGCTGGGCAGGGCATCGCAGGGCGCCGGTTAGGGCACAGTATGGCACCACGGGGGCCGGGAAGGGTGTAGAAAGGCGCCGGCGGCGCGTGGCAGGGCGCAGCATGACACCGAGGGCGCCGGCCAGGGCGCAGTAGGGTGCCGTGGACGCCTGGAAGGGTGCAAGAGGGTGCCAGGGAGTGCACCGGGCAGCACGCGGGGGCACATGCAGTGTGCAGGGGCGCTGTCAGTGCACAGGGGTGCCGGCGGGGCCGGGTAGGCCGCTGGTTTGGCCGGGGCACACATCAGATAGGGCGTCAGGAGGACGTGGGTAGGCGGGTTGGGCGCTGCTCGGGCAATGGTGTGCGACCGGGAGCACCAGTGCACCGTATGGGCGGTGTGATTCACAGAGGCCGCGGGTAGCAAAACATTTATCATTGCCGCCTTCGTCGTCGTCACTTCATCGCCATGCTGAAGGAACATCACAAAAGGATCGGTGGAGGGAGTCCAGACATGTTAGTTGGCTCATACCCTCCACGTTTATGGGTGATAACAATTGTTTAACTAAGATGAATAAAGTTGAACTTAAATCATTTATAATACTTCAGTTAGATTCTTTTCAATGAAAAGGAGAAAAGAGAAGGAAAGCACTAACTTTCCATAACACCCTACCTTTCTCTATGTTTGTCCATGTTGGCATGACGAGATGGTTGTCGATCCGTTGATGACGTTGCGGAAGGAATACATCTCACGATGTTTGTGGAGGACGCTCCACATCGGTAGGATTCGATGAAGGGAGTTGAAGAAGAATTATCGTCAGCATTCTTCGCGTTCTTTGTTCTTCGTTGGGAGAAAGTTTCTCCCACGATTTCAACTTCTCATGCTCAACCAAAATTCGGAGTGAAAATAATAATAGATTGAGTCATCTAATATTACGTTGGCACAACAATTCAAAAAGGTGAAATAAATTATGTAGGCTCCCCTAATTAATCCAAAAGAGGTTGGCACATTAATTAAAGGGGTTTTCTCCATTTAATTAAAAGCGTTGGATCCATTTAATTAAAGGGAAGGTGGAGAAGCTGCAAGGGTGGTGGCGCCATTATGTGGGGAGTTCATGGGTTCTCCCCAATTAATGAAGAGTTTCAGTGGGTTAATAGTTGGGTGGTCCCCACTTCATTTATCCTCCCATGGAGGGTTCTGTTCGGGTGGAACCCACCACCATAACCTATAATGGGATGTTAAGGTGTGGTATCCCCCACCTCCAACCTCATCTTGGAGGTTTTAACCTCCACACACTCAAAGAAAGCTCAAATAAAATAATGTTGTTGCACATATTATTTTATTATTTTTTTATAAAAAGCCACAAATTAACTTTTATTCTCAACCAACTACCATTGAGGTGAAACTCTTCTTAAGAGAATACCAGCACTATGAGTTCAACGGTGCCCTTGGATTTCAATTTTGAGAACCAGTTCAAACGTTAGAAAAACTCGCTTGTATGTTTTCTGAACGTACCCAAACAAAAAATCAGAAATTGATTCAAGCCACACTGGGCCTCGGAATCAAGCGCTGTAAAATTTAGCGGACTCGTAATATTTCCATGTATTTATGAAAAAAAATTCCATGGAATTTCCAGGTCTTTACAGGTGGAACATCAATCATATAAATTTATACAAGTGGGTATGAACCCAAAATTGTGAAAAGTATAAGCCTATTTAACATAAATATTATAAAAAGGCTCTGAATGTGGTTAAATAATGTTAAATAATGTGGATATAATATTTTAGGTTGGATGGACTGTGAGAACAAGAACAGATAGTGTGAAATGTTTTTCTTTAACGTATCAAAGGGTTGATCCATCATCATCGACCAAAATACTCTTCTTTAGTATTCTTGAGATACCCCTCTCCCTACATGTTTAAATTATATTAACTGATGTTGAAGTGTTTCATGTTATAGGGATGATACAATCCACGGGGAAGTTTAATCAAAATATTCAAGGTGGTGATGCAATATGCTCCAAAATATAAAATGGATTTCATGTGGTATTGAGATCTATGAGACTAAAGTCAAGAGCATTTGATCTATCTGACAACAGATCATGAGTATTGAAAAAAGTTATATCAAATGTTATATGAGTTGTATAGATGTAATTATGTTCAGTGGATTGTGATGACTTTATTAACTATATCTCTTTGAAAAAAACTAAGTTTTGACTTAGTATGCAAAGACGTTTTGTTGATGGTTCATTACAAATTGGTATGTTCAATCAGTAAATATCATATTGAAGGTAGGTAAAATAAGAAAATTTTATTGAGATGAACATGTTTCTAAAATCTTTAGGTACATGTGATGTGTTTTATGTCATAGGGGGGTCCTTCTATCTCACAATATCATTCAAGGGCTCAATAGAATAAAAAGGACAGTTTTTTGTATAACATAAAGAAGACTAATTAAGAGAAAGGAAGTAATATTCATGTATTTCATGATTATATATTTGGTTCTGATAATATTGTATAAGCTGGTTGTTTTCTGGATACTAAGATGATATGACAGAAGAGTAAAAGTGTTTCAATAAGAATATGTGGTGAGTAGTTGAAAGTAATGATCTCATAGTTGTATATAATAAATAGAATCACCTACAACACATTGATCTGTTGTATGATGAAATTAATGAATAGGTATGAGACTAATAGGGAGTATAAATTGAAAATGTTGATTTTGAAGAATTTAATGATCATTAATAAGAGGAGGTAAAATCAATATCAGCACAAAATCAGATGATCCGAGCTGTAATAGATAGAAAAGATATCATTAGTGATGAGGTAGTTCTAGTATAGACACGGAAAATTAAGACTCTATAGAAATCATTATTTTTGTCATTGTTAGAGCCCAAATGTGTTGATAAGAAATATGAATATGAGAATTGGGTTTAGGTTTCGAAATGTATAGCTTAACCAAACCAAGTAGAATCATACATGAGGGATTATTTTAAAAGCAACAGATAAGAATTTCATCATGTCAAAATGGGAATTTTGCAACAAGATGAATGAATATAGAAAATTGATTCGAAACAAAGCAAAATTAGTGTTCCAAGGGTACTCCCAAATAGCGGGTGTTGATGTTGATGAAAAATTTGTTCCTATTATAAGTCATGAGGCAATCAAATTATTCTTGGTCATAAAAGTGCAATGAAAGTTTAATATTTTCTAGATGGATGTTAAGTCAGAATTTCATAATGGGGTTCTATAAAAATAAAATTTTATTAAATAGCCCATTGGTTTTCTCATTCACCAAGATGATTACAAAGTTTTATGGCTGAATAAAGAACTATATGGGTTTAAGAAAGAAGAAACATCATGATATTCAAGGATATATTTGTTTTTGAAGAAGATTTGTTTTCATCATGGTGGAGTTGATTATAATCTCTATCTCAATAATGATAGTAATCAAAGGATGATGGTGCTAGTGACACAATGAAATAATGGAAAATTGATTTATCAATATAAATATTTCAATGAGTTTTCTAAATGATTTATAAGGGATAATTCCATGGAGATAATGACTATGGTTCCTACCCGGATGAAACTATCATGGGATGATGAAGGAAATGTACTTAACGTCACAAAATACAAGCAAATAATTGGTAGTCTACTATACATGATAGAGAAACTATCTGATATTTGTTTCAACATGCCAAGATGCATAGTACCATGGTAATCCCAAGGAAATACACTTTCTTATAGTGAAAAAAATAAATCAGTATATCAATGGCATGGTGGATTTTGACATTCTATACGATGAAAAATATCATCGTGTGTTATTGGAATATACAGATGCATATTGGGCTAGTTTAGTATATGTTATAAAATCAACATCAGTTGGTGCATTCTATCTTTGTGGATTTTACATTTCTGGGCTAATCATGAAACATGATTACATTTCATTGTTCAATGTTGAAGGTGAATATATTTTGACAACTCACATGTGCATTTAGTTTTTATAGATGAAGCTGCACATTGATGATATGGTTGTTGAAGTGAATTATCTAATCAGAATACATTATGATATTTTAAGTTCATTAAATCTCAGAAAAAATTCAGTCCCTTAGTTAAGGAATGATAACATTGAAATCAAGTATTAATTTATCAAGAAGACAGTGGAACAAGGGCTTGTGATGTTGGAGTTTGTTCCGTAGAACTGCAGATTGCATAAATTATGAAAAAGGCCTTACCCAAAGAGGAATTTGAATAACATCGAGTAGATCTTGGATTTCATTCGACTCCCGACACATGAAAATGTGTGGATATAAGACACCCTCTCCATTCAGTATAGTCATTTTTCCCAAATTCATTGATCTATGTTCTTTACCAAATTATAGACAATAATGAGATAACCTTCGGGTTCATTGAAAAAGGGGGAGAAATTTTGGATATAAATAGAGGGTAAACGTATTAATCAATATAGGGAGATAATTTAATTAGTGGATAGTGAGATATGGAGAGTATTAAACGTTACACTACTAAAGGTCATAGATCAATGAATATATATCATGAAAGGTGTGGATTGTGATGAAAGAAGATGAATGGTTTTGGAATGTGGTGATTCATTATTGAGCATTTAATTATAATATTAAGTATTATGTCGACCATGGATCATATGTGAATAGAGTGTGTGTTGAGTATATCATTGATTTATATAAGAATCAAATGAAATGACTATTTGTAAAATATGGATGAAGATTCAATGCGGTATCAAAATGTTGAGAGTTTTCAACAATCCTAAAGGCAGATATTGTTGGAAAAAACCCCTCAAGATAAAATTGAATCAATTTTGGGTTCATTGTGTTTGATGAAAAAGCGGGTTTCCATGGTATGTTTTGGATTCCAGAGAAGTTGTAGACATAGTATGTTGACAATGATCCAAGATTAATAAACAGGATTCCATGGATGTGGTATAATTATTTTTACAAAAGGTGAAGACTGGAGTTTATAAAGGTATTAATGTTTTGACGGTGAACATCGCGACGATATGCATCCTGAATTAGAATTTTCCACAAATCCTCATGAATAAGGTAGCAACATGATCAAAATAAGGGATAATTCTAAAGTGGTGGTGATGTGGATGTAAGCTTCTAGAATTTGTCAAAATAACTATAAATAGGCATCGAACCCCCTTTAGAAAAGTAGTGAGATTTAACCGAGATCTTGAGCCTTTGGATTCAGGAAGGGGGTTCATGAATGTGGTCTTTGCGAAAATGATTGCGAATAAAGATAGTGTTTTAATTCTATAAATACCAATAAAAAAGTATGAGCATCATGAATGTAAGGGACATCCCGAAAGATATAAAAATATGAAAGAAAAATGTTTTCTTCACTAAAGTTATGTGATCATTGTTAAGGGTGGTTTATTCAAAAAGGATAATTGAGCTTCACAAAATAGATGATATTTATGAAGGTTGTTAGAATTGTGAAATTATTCAAAATGAGATTACCCAGTAAATATGTGGTAAAGTGGTATACATTAGTTGGATGAATTTGGAACATCAACACAACATCTATCTATAGATGAGTAAGTCCGCATTCATGAAAATGAAGGGACCTAAAAGTCTATAGACTATGTGTGAACAATTTCCATAGTAGTGAAAAAGGGAAGATAAATATGTTGATACATTCCATGGAAAATGATCTAGATAATGAAACATCGAGAGTGGCCCTTGGGAAAGTAGTGATTTGACCCTAAACCTTGTAATGTATTTTTTCCTTGGCATAGATGTGATATATCATGAAAAACATTCTCATAGTGATACTTAGTGGATTTTTTAAATCCTCACATGTCCATTTTATGCATGTTGGATGTATCCTAGTGAAGGTGAATCAAGTAAATTTTTTGGTCTCAATCCACCTTCTCCCCTATATTAAATGTAATGAATCATCGTGAGATAAAATAATGAAAGATTAGGATTAGAATTAGAACTTCTGTACACAAAAATTGACCCTTAAAATAAAGAGTTCAAGATCCAGTGAGGTAGGAATAATTTTGAAAAGAATATACATTCCAAGATTCACCCCCCTCATAGGGTATCTATCCCATTACTGACATAAAATGAGGGTTCATGGAACAATGATTATGGAAAGTTAAAGGTACGAGTTCTCTAATTGTTTAATCTACTAGAAAATACCATATTCATGATGTGAATTATGGATTTACTTTATGAAATATCATAATATGTGATATAAGTAAAATGAAGTTGCCTATGCATAATATCTCAAAAGACCCATTCCAATAATGAATAATGTTTTAATTCATGAAAAAAAATTCAGACCCTAAATTAAAATTCATTGATTCTTCCAAGAACCCATTCACATCCTAGATATCTATTCAGGGCATGAACAAGATCATATAGCCACTTCCCAATTTTTGAGTCCCTTCTTTCTCTGAACACCTATAACATGCCTCAATGCATTTTATCACACCACTAATGATGAATTATAGCATTGAACGAGTAATAACATAAAATAAAGGAGTTTTTTCATGATTTTATTGTTATTTATTATGTATTTCTTTATAAATAAAACCAAAACATTAGGTATCTATGCCTTATAAAAACAATGATGTATTTATTGGAGATCCCATTTTATGAGTATATAATTTTTTAATGGTTATTAATGAATTAGATGTTATTTTTGATTAAAATATGCTTAATAGTAATTAAATAATAATACTCATGTAATTTTAGTTTATATATCCACACATATTAAAGGCAAAAATGATGATCCCAAGTCATGTTCTCTAGGTAGGAGATAAGTTGTGTTCCTTATATTTAAATAATTTTAATATATTCATTAAATTATATATTCATTACATTAATAAGGATGTTTGTTTTAATATTTGAAAAATTTATTAATATTGGTGAGTTGGCCTTAATGATTATAATAATGTTCCTAGATGGCTATCGACACACATTTTTTGTCAATATAATGAAATGTCTTGAATTGTAAATATACATGACCAATATTGGAAGGTAAAAATGGGGTCTCAAAAAAACTTAGAGGAAGATGATCCTACTATAGTATTATCCATAAATAATTATAATGTAAAAAAACACTAGATTTTGATAAGTTGATTATGAAATTTTTTTATGATCATTCTCGTGGAGTTGTGAAGAAAGAGGTAACACTAATAATTTATTTTAATAATGTTTCTAAGAATATATTTATTAATAGTGTGTTATGGGAAGATATATACAAATATGGATGATGAAAAATAATAATTATCCTACCATTATGACTTGGGTGGATTTAAGAAGTGTAGATTTTAGTTCTACATGAATATCCACACAAGTTTTGATGAAATCAGAAAATGCATCAAGTAGTAAACATATGAAGATTCAGAATTATGGGCCAATGTTTGGGCAAAATATATTTAGGAATTTTGACATGGAATTTTGGTATATTCAAATAAATGAAATAACATAATGGAAGAATATTTCAAGGGTGATCAAGATAGATATGAAAAAGAAAATTCAACAGATTAATAAACATATGTATACTTTGAAAACAATTAGTTCTATTTTTTCGAATGATGCTAGGATGTGTTTTTGTCATAATTTTTACGCATGATCTTCTAGAATGAATCAAATTAAGATATAAAAAAATTCTATGAAATTTATTGAATAAAGAAGAAATAAAAATACAATGTAAGAGGAAAAATGTTTCATAAATTATTTATCCAATGAAGATACCAGAAAAGAATAGTCAAGAATCATTGGATTCATAATCAAAAAAATTATATAGAATGAATCTTCAAAAATATATAATGAGAAGAAAAAAATCATAACAATCCTTGTGCAGACATCAAAAAGGATTCAAAAAACCCAATCCATATGTTATTTATATGAAGGTCTCATACTTAATGAGGGTTTTATAGGAAAAATTGAAATATTTTGTTAATGAAGTGATGTGTATGGGATGAAATATTGTTGTACACTCATATAAATTTCATCAAAATATTTTATTGGAAAAATAAATTCTATAAGAATATTATTTTTTTACATGGTGATACAAATATGTTTAATTTTATTGAGAAGAAAATTTTGACACATAAAATTCCAAAATTAATAATATTTCTACCTCTACAAAAATAATTGGATGTAAAATTTATAAAAAAGAGGAATGGAAAAGATAGAGTAACGCGGATGAAAAAAATATCAACTATTCTATTCACATTGAGAAGTAAGGAAGAGGAAATTTATTCCATTATAATTTACAATGTTTACATATACTTATTATACATGTAACTGAAGGTAAATGATGATATAAAGTGGAGGAATTGAGAAATTATTTAGGCTATCATCATTTGGAAAAAATTTATAAGGATGATTATATCTAGGAATGATTCCTATGTTTCTCCATTGAAAAGTATAATGAAATGATCATCAATGGTCAAGATGGTGTAGTTTATCTTAACACATGATAGAAAAGTGAAGAATAAGCCATATTGGTTTGAACATTAATTAATAATTCTAAATTATATATTTAATAGGACCATCCTTAGATAATATATAGAAATTGTGATCTGTTGATAAATACAAGAATATGATCATTATTGGTGTTTTTTCACTTGTGATATTTAATCCTATATATTGAAGTGACTCATCAGTATAATGTTTTTGAGAAATGTCACATTGAATAATAGGTAGGTGGAGAATGTGTTGGTATCCTATAAAATAATAATTTAATGAATATCCAATTATAATCTAATGTAATTTAAGGATAGTTATTTAAAAACATACATCATTTTTAATTTTTCATTCCCGATTACTAAAAATTAATAACATAACAAAACGGGTAAATTTTGAATTTATCAAGGATATATGAATAATGGGAAAATAAAAATTTACCAAGGATTCTTATCTTGTTATTTTAATATAATTGTTTAATAATGACTTTTGATTTGAGTGAAGGAGTTTTTGGTTGATTTTTTCTATAACTATTTTACATCATAATTTGTATCTTTTTCCTACAATAAAAGTAGAGAATCATTTCTGTAAAGCTTTTGAGCTTCAATTTAAAGTGGTATGATACTAATTTTGGAATATACAACTCTATTATGTAAATAAAATCTCATTATTTTATACACTGAGTATGGATCATGTAGACTTATAGTGAGATGGTATATGGACCATTTAATAGTTATTTGTAGATACTATTTCCCCAAAAATATTGTGTTTCTAGCCAATGATGGATATAAAAAGTGAAATAAAATTTTATAATAATATAAAATATATATTCTAAATTTGAAATATACAAATTGAAGGTAATATAAACTAATAAAAAAGGAGATATTTAATAACCCACATAATTTATGTTGTATTTTTTTCAATGGTTGTCAATGAATTAGAAGTATTTATTTGATTTAAATTCATTGAAGATGTATTAAAGAGGACTCTTCCATGATTTTTAGTTGAAATATTTATGATTATTGAATAATAAAATTATATTCTGAAGTATTTTTATCTTGGATGGAGAAAATTTATGTTATTAACTTCAAAGGATTTATAATATAACTCATGATATATTCACTACATGAAGGTGAATTTTTTTTGAACATTTGATATACATATGATTATTGGTGAGATGATTTTAATTCTTACAAAAAATATACATATTTAATGAAAAAAATTTATGATTAGCATAATGATGTTTCCATAATATGTTTCAAAGTAGAATGATCCAGAATGTTAAAAATGGGTTAAAATGATAAATATTAAGGGATGAATTCCGTAAATTAAAATATATGGTGGAAAATAAGAAAACACTAGTGGACTAGGGCCATTGGACTGAATTTATTAGATCGAGGATAGTGGAACAACACTAGCAGGCTGAGTCTAATGAACATTAGTGATCCGATAGAGTGGATTGAACTAATATTACCAAGAAAATGATGAAACCAAATGATCATTCACATATATTTATATTTCTATAAAATGGATCCCTAGACTAGTTATAGTTGATGAATAGATATGTACACATAATTGATTAAACATCACAAAACCTTATATATATGAATGAAGTTTAATATTTGAAGAAGAAAAGATTTTGTGAAAAGGGGGAAAGTTAGGATATTCCTTTATAATATTCACATTACAAAATGTCATGTCTATATGAATATATTAATGATTCTATCTAAAATTTTCAATGGATGAAGTTGGTATAACATTTTGGAACCAAGAATCTGACACAAAGTGAAGTGTTTTGGATGTTGGGATGGTCTACCTGATGGATTTTTACAAATTTAAAGAGGTGAAGTGATGAAGTTGTGAAAAATTATATTGTGGAGTGATGTTATTTTTTTTAATATTTAAAGAAGAGATAACATATGATGAAATTGAAATAGATTTAGAATGTGTTCATTAATAATAAGTTTTTAGGAATAGTTTTTCAAATATTTTCTTCGAGATGTAACATTATATATAAGTCTATGAAATAAGTTCCATTAGATATAATTATTTTTTAAAGTAATAATATGATGTTCTTTGAGTGATGTTTATCAGACAATAGTTTTTTAATAAAGGAATCAATTATACAATCTTTGATTATTGTTCATGAAATAGAATATTATAACAAAAATAAGTATATAGAAGTATACAATGGGTTTAATTAGATATAATATTTTTAATTCATAGGACATATTACTAAAAATTTATTGTATGGAGTTCTATAAAGTCATTAGACAAAATAACACAGACAGATCTCTGAGTGTATATTAGATAAAATAAGTTTAGACATTTTTTAACCCATGTGATAAATTGATAACTTTTAAAAATTATTCTAGAAATATTTTTGAAGTTTTATAAAAAAAATATTTTAAAATTTATTATCAGAAGATTAATGTTGTTGTTATGGAACACTAGATAGAGTATTACAATATGGGGGAGTTCTTAAAAAGAATTATCAGGGAGTGAATTTCCTATGAATAAGTTCCATTTGAATGTTTAAATAAATATAAAATGACTTTTTCAATGTCATTCAGTTGTGATGATATTGAACTAGAAAATAAATTCCTTAATAAAATCAAAGTAATACTGTGATCCCAGTTGACGTTTTAGGATGTTTTATGACATCATTGATTCTGAGATTTATGTAATGTTCCTATAATGATTTACTGACTCAAATCTTCTAGCTTATTGAATAGGGGTTATATGAATACTTATTTTATAAGGTTATCCAAATATAGAATTGGGAATTTCAAATTGGAGTTCACACTTCTACCTGAGTCTCCAAGGGAACCATACATATATGAATGAGAGAAAGTGAATTGTAAAGAGGTGTATGATGTTTTTGACCAATAATAATGAGGTGGTATTATCATATGTTAAATATGGAAGTTTCTCCTATGATTCATGAGATTCATTCCCTTTCATGGTAATGTATAAGAAGATTTAGTTATAGATGGTGAAGTACCAGAACATGAGGTACCATACCGAGAAAGAGGTATAAAAATGAGTGGAAGAATGTGATGGAGTAGTGTGGAACTAGATGAATAAGAGATGGTACTCATAGAAGAATAAGGGTCAAAAACTAGTATTATAAATACTATTATAGGATTAACACTTATTGAATAGGTAGTATAAGATGAAAAATATTAGAAATAAAATGTTTGTATGAACAAGTACTAGATAGAGAATTGAATAATTAGATGGAAGTGTTTTGAAAGATGTAAGAATAGGAAGAAAGTGAAAAAAAAATTCCAGTGTAATGAGGAAGGACATGTGATGAAGAAGTACTCTAATTACTGAAATTAAAACATTTTCCATGTTCCGGACGTGAAAGGTAATAAAGTTTTGTTCATATATTTTTATGAAAACGAATAAGAATAATAGTTTTGTGTGCACTATAGTAAAATTAAGAAGAGATTCATAACAAAACGAACAACACAAGAACATTTGATAGAAGACGCATCAGTGCAAGTCTTTATTGGTGTTTCAAATAACTAGAAGGAAGTTTATGAATGTCCACATCACAAGTATAAGGATCTATTAAGGAAGTGTAGTAATACTATTAATTATATAGTCAAGGGAGTTAGGATTATTTCTACACCTTCCTAAACTATAAGGAACAACATTTGGTAATTGGATTATATACATGAAAACCCACATTATTTTGTAAATCATTATTGTAGTGAATCCTTCTACTGGTCATCACCATACATGATGAGGATTAGTTACACTTATTGATTAGTGATACCTATAATAATAAATTGTTCTATTACTTAGATCATTTAATATACATGTATTAAACAATGAAATCATGATAACATAAGCAAGCTCCCAATAGTTATATGAGTTGAATGGATAAGAATTATCATTGGCTGAATTTTTTTTCAACATTGATTATATCATGAACCTACCTAGGTGAACTCCAAAACGATCACCTAATAGTCATATATCGTCCTTGAGGAACATTTTTTATCACCTAATGCTAGGGAAAAGAAAAAAGGGAGATAATGAGATATGTATGGAATAATTTTCCAAAAAAAAAACAAACAAAAGTAGCCTACTAATAAATTATCATCTCTATACAAATAAAAAATTAAAACAATCAAATGAAAAATGGAAATAAATCCAAAAAAACCTAACAATAACAAAAAATCCATGTGACTGTATTGGTAACTCTATGTTCTCAAAACCAAACATTGTTCAATGATGATTGAGACCAAAATGAAACCTACACTTGAGGAATAAATATAGATAAAACTATATGTGTGAGTATTAAAACACCATATGAATTCCAAATTGAATTATTACCAAATTCATTTCCTTATAATAAATGATCATTCTACTACTATATTATAATAAAAAAATTTAACATATATTTTCATTCATTTATTTTGAAACAAACATGCCCCACTACCATTCATTTAAAATGGTTATTTCATCATTAAGAGGGAATGAGTTGAAAATTTATGCAAAAACTGGTAAATATAGATAAATAAACTAGAAGAGAGTATAGATATTATTTATCAAAATAATCATTATGGAAGACACAAGAAATCCAAGAATTAAGTTTTATTGAGAAGATACACCACGAAAGGGACAAAAATGACAATCACACAATAAGGAAAATAGAAGAGTGTACACAAGTAACCAAAAATAATGAGGAAATTAAATTATCATCCTTAGATAAATGAGTGATAAGAGTAACAAGGGAGTGACTAGGATCTTAGGGTAATGTCTATAACACATTGTAACCTGATCCATCCTTTTCGAACACTTTATGGAATCCGATATACCCAATTCTTGACTATACCCTAACTAGCCCAATCAAGGGGAATCATCCTCAAACAAAATTATATCCATACTAAGGTTCCATTATCCAAAGAATAATAATAAATATGACTAGTAAGTGTAAACAAGATATTCTATGTTCCAATTTCATATCTCAATTAAGGGTTATCCAAGAATTGACAAACAACTAACCATAAATAAATAATAATCATGAACCCCCACATGAACTACAAAACAAGTGTCACTATCAAATCAACCGTGGAAAAACCCCTAACCTTTGAACCATAAACAGATGATGGTAGTCATATCCTTAGGACCTCTAATTCTCATTATCATCCCACAAGGAGTGAGATACATTCCATGGAGAGGTTTCCATGAAAAACTAATTTAACGGTTCCAAATAATCCTCATCCATTCTTTGAGTACAAACCCATTTACAAAGGAACCCAACACACATCTTATAAAAAAATACCCAACATAAATTCATTAAGAAAAAAAAATAACCATATTAAATGTTAAAAAATTAGTAAAATCCATTCTTCTATTTTTACAAGCACTTGGTATGGAATGTATAGTACATCACATTCTTAAATTTCAATAAAAATAGACATTAATTTCATTTTATGTAAACAATTTATTCAAAAAATAAAATCACTATTTTGTATATAAAAATTGTGAAAAAAACAAATAAATGTATCCTTAAATTCCAAGGACAATGCATAAGGGATCCTACCTCAAAATCATGAAGCTCGGATAACAACAACACAAACAGCTGCAGAAGGGTCCATGAATGAAAGAAAAACTAATGAGAACCTTAAAAAGAAGAAACCCTAAATTTAAACTTAAATGACCATAAACCATTAACCCAATTGTAGAGTACCAGAGCATGACATAAATGGACATTACATTACTTTTTCGTAATACTTAATACATAAGAAAAACAGTCACCAAAGGACCGTAATAGTTTAGTGTCTTTGGAAACTTGGAAAATAATCTTCTAATCATGGTGAAATATCTTCATCGTCTCCCATAAAGATCTTCCCCTTTTTTTTAATACCTAAAACCTTTCTTTAAATACTTGGGAAATGAAAACATATAAAGGGTGAGCTCAAATTCTTAGCAGGAGTATGCTTATTGAAAATAAAACATACCATATACATTTGAACATAAAACCATGATTATAATATTTAAACATCGAAATCTTGAGCAATGACATAAAACATGGTACTACAAAAGTCATAGATCATAATAGAACATCAATCATGATAATATATTTTGGGAATAGAAATTGTAATTGTGGGAAAACATTAAGCACATGATATGATTTCCATGGTAGCAAAGGCATTGCTGCCAAGACCATCTTAGTGGACAAAGTCCCTTTCTGAATCGAGTTCACTCCTCGTTCCAGTCCTGTAACACTGAACCAGATTAACTTACCATTCTAGCCATGTATATCTCATGAGATATAAATCTTTACCCAATGCATTGGAGGGAGATATAGGTCCCACCCATCTAATAATGAAATCATTCTTACTTGTGCCACAAAAAAACTTATAGCATTCATCATAACCCAAAGAATAAAATGGGTTTCATAGACATCATCTCATCATTACATAATCCATATAAAATAAATGGATAACATTTCATAATAAGAAATGTGAAACCATGTAAATCATAGAGACACATACGAAATAATGTCATCTTTTATGAAAAATGGTTTTGATAAAACACTTGAAATGAATTCTTGAGGAAAATATCCTTTATTCTTCAAAATCATTCTCTTTTCACAAATTGTCATGAAATTTTAAATGAAAAAGATTTTTTTGAAAATAGTCATGATATATTTTGGGGGAATCTTCATGAAAATAAGGCATTATAAAACCGTAAAAATCCATTCGTGCCGTTTAAGTTAAAAAAACTTTCTTCTCATACTTTTCCCGGAAAAGTCCAAAAGTACCTCTTAAAAGAAAGATTTCATACATACCATTTACTAAAAGTCAAAAGTGGGTAAAAAGGACATTAAACATACATGAAACCATTTTTAGGAAACATGGACATGGATGATAACAATAACCCCAGTAAATACTTAAGAATAAACAATCTCAGATAAGAACGAGATTGGAAAAGTTATCGCTTACCTTAGGTCCGATATGCTTCATACGTATCCAAACCTCCTGTATAATGATTTAAATTATTTTATTGACTTATTACCGAATAATATTCATTTATATCATATATGGTTCACTTATGACTTTATATTACCTGTTCTTTTGTAAATTCATGTTAAAGTAGCGTTTTGGGTAAAATCGTTTCATTTGTCGTTCGTGTATTAACTTGTAATTATTTATATGATTACGTAGATCATGATTAATTAAATCCGGAATGTAGAACATGATTTATATATAATATATATTCAGAATATAAATATATATAATAGATCGATAAATGGAATGAAATACACCGTTCATGGAGACGGTAGGCCATATGTACGCATTAACGCTGTTTTCCTTTCCTTATTGAATTGAATAGAATTAAGTAGATGAAATACATATATATTAACATAAATCTAGTATAATTATTATGTAATATATTTTATGATTACTTATTATATATATACTTTATAATAATTCTTGAATGGTTAACATGGAGAGTGAATCTCATCGCGTCGTGGAGACGGCAGCCCGTACGTACGCACGAGCGATGATATCGTTCCCATTATTATTGAATTGAATTAGAGGGGATGGTATAATACATCAGAATCAGTATGATGTTATAATAACCATATATAGTTATTATTTAAACCATTATACCAATCCATTCATTGTGTTGATGGAAAAACAGATTACACCACAGCGTGGAGACGATATTCCATACGTACGCACACGCGGTGATGTTGATTTCCATAGGATTAATAGAAGGTGAAATACGGTTGTTTCATATTTATAATAACATATCAGTATATTAGGGATACTTATGTCATTACTTTATAATGAAACAACTAAAGATGAGGGAGTAGAAGAAGAATGGAACTTGAAGAAAACGGTAGAAGGTATTGCCTCTTTCTCGAAGTGCCTCCTTTATACATTCTCTTAAGGCACTAGAGTTGGTATTTTGAGAAGACCAATACCTCTAGTAGGTTTCTATGGAAGTGGGGAAGTGAAATGGACAGGTTTTGGCTGATTCTGAAGGCTCAAATTGGTGTGATGAGGAGAGGTAGGAGGTGCCCTTCTATAAGGGAGGAGAGGGGCACCTATGGAAATATAAGAAATATTAGTTTATAGTAAATCCCAACCCAACTAAAAAACTTCCAAAATGACTCATATATGAATATTATATGAGATAGGGTCGTAATATAATCAACCAATAAAATTTAAACATGTTATGAATTTATTTTAAACATTATCAACTTGATTTATCCTTATTTACCAATTTAATTTTATTTGTGGTAATAATATTCTAAATTTTAAATTATTATAAATAATTACATATGTGTTGTGAATTTTCCATTATTTGACACTTTATGACATTTTACACAATATAAATTTATATTTATAATTTTTAAATATTTTTTTGATTTGTAAACAATTTTATAATATGTTATTTTTATAAAATAACAATAGTGTCAATTTTGACACTATTCATTTATTTGAATTTAAATAAACAATATACATAAGATATCTTCGAAATAAAAGATTTAATAGACTCATAACATGTCATATTTATATATAAAATTATTGGAGAATATTAAATAGTTCATATAATATTTATATTAATATTTTTAAAACCATTTATTTGATATTTATCTTAATAAAATAATTTCAACATCACTATTATGTCACCTTTAATGATACTTATTTAATACCTAAAAATTCTAAATAAATTCATATGACGTAGGTAATTTTATTATATTTCTGTAGACTATTTATATCCAATGTTTCATGAAGTTTATCACTAACCTAAAATTATTATACTTATAAGATTTAAGAAAGTGGCATATTGTCACTTTCTTTGCTTTTAATAATAATTAAATTATTTTTATTGTCAAAAGTCCATAAAATGAATCTAATCTGAACCTTAGGTGATATGGGTCTACTTTTAGCCATGAAATAGAATTTTATCAGGTTTTAGTGTAATTTTATAATCTTATATTTTCCCTAAATTACCTGATTTGCCTTTACCTATAGTAAATAAAATTTACCGTAGTTACTATTCATAATGCCCAAAAATAAAAAAGTATCTTATTAACATAATTTAGACACACTAATTCCAAATATGGAATCCATTTTTCCAAATTCAATACACAAAAGTTGTAGAAATTAAATTAAAATAAATCCCTTTGTCCAAAGAAAACGGGTTTTTCTTTAAAACATTGCAAAAGATTGAATTGATTTAACCTACGAAATCAAGGTAAAATCAATGATAATGACATAAATTATATTAAATGGTAAAAATATATTACATTTATACTTTAAAACCATTCAATATTACAATTTAACAATATAAATTATTACGATGAAAAAAAGTTGTTTTTAATTAAAATATAGCGTGTTTTTACTATTTATTAAAATATGAAACTTATTAGAAAAATATCAAAACTTTATCCAAATTAAATTTTTATATCCTGAATCCAAGGAAGAATTTTATTTTGTCAAATTTAATTTCTAAAAATGTCAAAAACTAGATTTAAGGTGGGTGCGCCATCAAAAGGTGGCAAAACTGCATTTTTTTTAAAATACTTATTTTACCCGAAAAATTTATATTGTTTTCATACCATGTTCTAGAAAATATGTAACATGAATAATAATGTTATAAAATTAAGAATTTATTTAATATTATTAATAACAGCGAGTCCATAATAATATTATAACAATATATAGTTGTTTTTTGAAACCCGGTATTGCGTACTACACACGCTATCGAGGAAGGTCGTGATTGCATGTAATGAAAGTCATGTTAGGGTTGCGTGTTGTGAAAGACTCATTTTATGTTTCATATAATAGAATCCAACCATATTTCATTCATACGTTGAATATATATATATATATATACACACTCAATGTTGCGTAGAATGACTATTATCAAACGAACTTGATTTTGTGTGTAACACAATCAAAGAATAGTGTTGCATATACTGCAAGCTAATACGGTGTTGCGTATAGAAAAATATAATATTTTTGTTGCATAAAACACATGACAACAAATAAATTAAAATGAATACTTATCATAAAATATCGGGTTGTTATATTCTACCCCCCTTAAAATGAATTTTTCCCTCAAAATTCATCGGGGTTACACATGATTTTCTACTTGAAAGTTTATTTAATTGAAACCAAAATCATAAAATGAAATACCTAAACATAGTCTTAAAAACTAAAGTATGAAACATAATGGTTACCCAAATAAACTAATCACTAGGTTTCCACATAGGAGAACATATGTGAAAATATGGATATGGAAGAGAAATCTAACCATCATGTTCTGATGGAGAGTGGTTGAGAACATGGCTATGAAAAATCCAACAATGACAAAGCCATAGATTTGTGATGATCTAAGGTACCATCTGATTCATCAGATATAAGGGCACTAGGGCAACATTTTTTGTTTTCACGATCATTTCCCTAAAGTTGATGAATTAAAAGAAATACTTACATGATTTTGGTACAATATCACTGTTGTTCGGGAATTGAACAATTTCTACTTCATCCCTTAAAGAAATGAAGTTGAATTTGATATTCGTGATGTGTTAGAAGATAATGTGATGGAATTATGGGTCATTCCATCTGTTTCAAACAAAAGGTTAGCAAAAGTTATAAGTCCATCTTATGGTTAGATTAATCGTATAAGGTTCCAGAAATGAACTTATACTTCCTATATCATATCACTTAATATAATAAAACTAGATTCTACTAACCATGGACTTCCTGTAGGCCAGTGGTAGGCGATAAAGGCCAGTTGCACTTTGGTTGTGGGTTTGATTCCCACAGCCTTATCCAACGCGATGGGCTGTCGCCCGTCCTGCAGGTTGTCCTTTTTCTAAAACTATATTACTATATCATCTCATCAATAATATCGAAAAAAGTTATATCCTTAAACAATATAACTTATTTCCAATATAATACATTCCAATCATTAGGATTATCTAAAATACTTCGTTCCAATCTCATAGTATAATGAAAATGATTACTTGAAATGTCACATAACAATCACGTGAATGCCATCATTTATCCCCAATATATCATAAGATATATCTTTTTGGTCAAATTACCAACATGTGAATACTGTAATCATGTATTCTCTTGATGAATGAATATCCATTGAACCTTAGTGAAAACATGAATGTTGTTAAATTTTAACACTTTCCACATACCAAAATCCCAAAAATTCTATATACTCAAACCATAATATCACTTAGTCCTTATATCAGTCATGAGATCATGAATACAATCAAACATCTCATTATCTTCTTATCCCTTCATTATGCGCATATCATCTACTTTCCAAAAATATCAGAATAACCATTCATGGTTACCAGTACCATATACTTTCTAATACATTAGGAAAAGCAATAGTGTAACAATACATATATGATTATTTATTCCATAGTACCATTAACTATACAACATAACTATTGATAAACATACAATCATTCCACTACCTTGTTAAACCATTGATAGAGCTTCAACAATTCTTTTATCTCACATATCATTTGTAGTCTCTTCATCATCATCAATTTAAATACTACCCATATGGCCATGATGATTCATTTCATGAGAGTTTCCCTTAGGGCATTGGTTTGCATAATTCCTGTACATTATACTTTTAAAACATTTAACCATTGTTGATGTCTTAGAAATACCAATATCCTTGTCCATGGTGTGAACTAAACATTTTCCTTTACAATTACTGGCTTTGTGTCCTTCTTTCCCACACCCGAAGCATCTTCCAGTTCCTTTGAAACATTCCCCTTGATGCCTCTTCCCACATGACATACATGAGGGAAATTGAACTTTTGTTCCTCTGTGATCATCATGAAACTCCATCATTCACTTATTAGCTGAGTCAGGAAACATACCAATGTTTAGATTATTGATCATATTATTAGATTTCTGATTCGGCATAATAACTATGTTTGGACTTCCAAATCCCATTTCATTTTGTTTCTCATGAAGAATACATTCCATTTTCCATCATATCCTCCATTATCGTGAATCATCCGGTTTCTAGCCATTTTCTAAAACCCAAAAGAATAGTGTGAGAGGAAAAAATAATGCTAGGAAAAACAAAATAGTAAAGGGGGAGTACCGTCAATATCTAACATAGTAGGTTTAATTCTAATATCATTATAACAATTCTAGGACTATAACCTATAAGTATACTTACCCTTAGGGACATCCCTAGACGTACCATAGAAATATCTCTAGGGATTTAACTAAAGTTTTCGCATCCTATTTTCCAAAGGTTAGCTAAAAATTTCCTCTGATACCAACTGTAGAGACCCAGAGCTTGACGTACATGGACATTACATTGCTTTTTTGGAATATATAATACATAACAAAAACAGACACTAAAGGACCGTAATAGTTTAGTGTCTTTGGAAACTCGGAAAATAATCTTCTAATCGTGGTGAAAGATCTTTAGTATCTCTAATAAAGATCTTCCCCTTTTTTTCTTACATAAAACCTTCCTTTTAAATCATGGGGAAAAGAAAACATATAAAGGGTGAGGTCAAATTCTTAGTAAGGGTAAGCATGGAGAAAATAAAACAAACCATATACATTTGAACATAAAAACACGAACATAATGTTTAAACAACGAAATCATGAGAAATGACATAAAAATGGCAGTACATAAGGCATAGGCCATAATAGATCCTCAATCATGATAAAATATTTTGGGAATAAAAATTGTAATTGTGGAAAAACATTAAGCACATGATATGATTTCCATGGTAGCCAAGGCATTGCTGCCAAGACCATCTTAGTGGACAAAGACCCTTTCTGAATCGAGTTCACTCCTCATTCCAGTCCTGTAACACTGAACCAGATTAACTTACCATTCCATCCATGTCTATCTCATGAGATATAAATCTTTTCACAATGCATTGGAGGGAGATATTGGTCCCACCCATCTCAAAATGAAATCATTCATACTTGTGCCACAAAATAAACTTATAACAGTCATCATAACCCAAAGAATAAAATGGGTTTCCTAAACATCATCTCATCATCACATAATACATATAAAATAAATGGATATCATTTCATAATAATAATTGTGAAACCATGTAAATCATAGAGACACATATGAAATAATGTCATCTTAGACGGAAAATGGTTTTGATAAAACACTTGAAATGAATTCTTGAGGAAAATATCCCTTCTTCTTCAAAATCATTCTCATTTCACAAAATGTCATGCAATTTTAAAAGAAAAGTATTTTTTTGAAAAAAGTCATGAAATATTTTGGGGGAAGCTTCATGAAAATAAGGGTTTATAGAACATTAAAAATCTGTTCGTGCCGTATAAGTTAACAAAAACATTCTTCTCATACTTTTGCCAGAAAAGTCAAAAAGTACCTCGTAAAAGAAAGATTTAATACATACCAAGTAGTAAAAGTCAAAAATGGGTAAAAAGGGCATTTAACATACTTGAAACCTTTTTTAGGAAACATGGACATGGATTAGAACAATAACCCCTGTAAATACTTACGAATAATCAATCTCGGAATAGAACGAGATTGGAAAAGTTTTCCCTTACCTTAGGTCTGATATGCTTCGTATGTATCCAAACCTCCTGTATAATGATTTAAATAATGACATTGACTTATTATAGAATCATATTCATTTATATCATATATGGTTCACTTATGACTTTGTATTACCCGTTCTTTTGTAAATTCATGCTAAAGTAGCGTTTTGGGTAAAATCGTTTCATTTGTCGTTCATGTTTTTACTTGTAATTATTCATATGTTTACTTAGATCATGATTACGTAAATCCAGAATGTAAAACATGATTTATATATAATATATATTCATAATATACATATATATAATAGATTGGTAAATGGAATGAAAGACACTGTTCATTGAGACAGTAGGCCGTACGTATGCATGAACGTTGTTTTTGTTTCCTTATTGAATTGAATGGAATTAAGAAGATGACATACATATATATATACATAAATAAAGTAGAATTATTATGTCATATATTTCATGATTACTTATTATATATACTTTATGATCATTCTTGAATGGTTAACATGGAGAGTGAATCTCATCGCGTCGTGGAGACGGTAGTCTGTACGTACGCACGAGCGATGATATCGTTCCCATAATTATTGAATAGAATTGGAGTGGATGTTATAATAAATCATAATTAGTATGATTTTATAATAACCATATATATTTATTCTTTACACCATTATACCCATCCATGTAAGGTGTTGATGGAAAAAAAGATTACACCATGGCGTGGAGACGGTATTCCGTACGTACGCACGTGCGATGATTTTTTTTCCGTAGGATGGATAGAAGGTGAAATATGATCGTTTCATATTTATAATAACATATAAGTATATGAGTGATACTTATTTTATTACTTCATAATGAAACAACTAATGAATATGGAGTAGAAGAAGAATGGAACTTGAAGAAAACGGTAGAAGGTATTACCTCTTTCAAGAAGTTCCTCCTTTAAACATTCTCATAGGGCACTAGAGTTAGACTTTTGAGAAGACCAATACATCTAGTAGGTTTCTAAGAAAGTGGGGAAGTAAAATGGGTAGTGGTTGGCCGAGATTTAAGGCTTAAATTGGTGTGAGGGGGATAGGGAGGAGGTGACCTTTTATAAGGGAGGAGAGAGACATCTTTGGAAATATAAGAAATATTAGTTTATATTAAATCCCAACCCCACATAAAAACTTCCAAAATGACTCATATCTGAAGATTAGATGAGCTAGGTTTGTAATATCAACAAACAATAAAATTTATACATGATATCAATTTATTTTAAACATTATCAACTTGATTTATCCTTATTTATCAATTTAATTTTATTTGTGTTAATAATATTCTAAATTTTAAATTATTATAAATAATTACATATGTGTTGTGAATTTTCCATAATTTGACACATTATGACATTTTATACCATATAAATATAAATTTATAATTTTTTAATATTTTTTTGATTTTTAATCAATTTTATAATATGTTATTTTTATAAAATAACAATAGTGTTAATTTTGAAACTATTCATTTTTTTGAATTTAAATAAACAATATACAGTAGATCTATTTAAACTAAAAGCTTTAATAAATTCATAACATGTCATATGTATCTATAGAATTATTTTATCACACTAAATAGTTCATATAATATTTATTTTAAAATTTTTAAAACTATTTATTTGATATTTCTCTTAATAAAATAATTTCAACATCACTATTATATCACCTTTAATGATAATTATTTAATCCCTAAAAATTATAAATAAATTAATATGATGTAGATAATTTTATTAGATTTATGGAGACTATTTATATCTGAGGTTTAATGAAGTTTATCACTAAACTAAAATTATTATACTTGTAGGATTTAATAAAGTTACATGTTGTCACTTTCTTTGGTTTTAATAATAATTAAATTATTTTAATTGTCAAAAGTCCATAAAATGAATCTAATCCGACACTTAGGTGATATGGGTCGACTTTTAGCCATCCAATTGAACTTTGGTAGGTGTTAGGGTAATTTTAAAATCTTATATTTTCCCTTAATTACCTGATTTACTTTTAACTATAGTAAATTAAATTTACCGTAGTTACTATTCATAATGCCCAAAAATAAAAAGTAGCTTATTAGCATAATTTGGACCCACTAATTCCAAATATTTAATCCATTTTTACAAATTTAATACAAAAAAGTTGCAGAAATTAAATTAAAATTAATCTCCTTGTCGAAAGAAAAAGGGTTTTTGTTTAAAACATTTCAAAAGATTGAATTGTTTTAACCTACGAATTCAAGGTAAAATCAATGCTAATGACATGCATTATATTAAATGGTAAAATTATATTCTATTTATACTTTAAACCCATTAAATATTATAATTTAACCATATAAATTATTACGATGAAACAAGTTGTTTTTAATTAAAATATAGCGTGTTTTTACTATTCATTAAAATGTGAAAGTTATCAGAAAAATATCAAAAGATTATCCAAATTAAAAATTTATATCCTGAATCCAAGGAAGAATTTTATTTTGTCAAATTTATCTTATAAACGTGTCAAAAACTATATTTAAAGTAGGTGCACCATCAAAAGGCGGCAAAACTGTATTTTTTGAAAAATAATTATTTTTCCCAAAACATTTATTTTGTTCACATACCATGTTCTAGAAAATATGTTAGATGATTAATAATGTTATAAAATTCAAAATGTAGTTAATACTATTCATAACATCTAGTCTATAATAATATTATAACAATATATCATTGTTTTGTGAAACCCGATATTGCGTACTACACACGCTATCGAGGAAGGTCGCGATTGCGTGTATTGAAAGCCAAGTTACGGTTGCATGTTGTGCAAGACTCATTTTTTGTTTCATATAACATAATCCAACCATATTTCATTTATACATTGAATATATATATATATACACTCAATATTTCTTAGAATGACTATTATCAAACGAACATTAAATTGTGTGTAACACAATCTAAGAATAGTGCTGCGTATACTGTAAGCTAATACTGTGTTGTATATAGAAGAATATATTCTTGTTGTAGCATAAAACAAATGAAATCAAATAAATTAAAAAGAATACATATCATAAAATATCGGGTTGTTACACCAATAGTCTATAGAAGGACCTTAACTCAAGATAAAACATATAATGTAGTAAGTGTAAGAAGAGGAGAGGGAACTACCTTGAGAAATCACCCCATAACCTGGAATAATGCAATTTGAATCACCATTGAAGGAGGAGGGGATGATTGAAGAGAAAGGGAGATGCCTCCCAAGGGTCACACGACTCATATTATGGAGAAGGGATGAATTCACGAATAATAACATAGAGTGGACAAATGGAAATTTAACATTTATAAAGAAAATAGTAATTGCATATGGTTTGTCCATATAGTTAGGTAAACCGCTCACCAACCATTAACCCATTACTGGAGACACTCGACACTCACATGGTCAAGAAAGTTAGTTTTGGAAAAAAAAATCACCCACAATTTGAATCTATTCAATCCAAAACATCAGAGGCATGTGGAGGCTTTCTGTATAGTTTGTAATAACCATACTCTAGCCATGAAACCACTTCTTGGAACACCCATGACCAGAATATTTTCACCTAAGAGCCATATAGTTTGAACTAAACCTTTTAAAACCCTCGCAATAGAAACCATGAATGTTAATAATATACTAAAAAAGAGGTTCAATATCTGGATCCATATGGTTACCTCTTTAAAATGAAACTAAATTGTGCATCTGAATAAAAACAACACAAATCACGAAATTTTAGTCTAGAATACATGAGACTCAAGAGTAAATACATTGGAAAATAATATTAAATAAAAGGGAAAAATAAAAAATAGGTGTGAAAGATTCACCCCTTCTCTCATTTTTTATTATAATCCAAAGTGGTATCAAAGGGAATGGCCACCTCTATAATATTTTCTATATATATGTTTGATCCTTTTTTGATAATTGTAGATTTTTATGTATTATAAATGAATAATAGTTTGGGTGGGGACTAATTTATCATTGAGAATAATTATATTTGTACAATGGACATGATGATCTAGAGAAATAATTATAAAATAATGATACAGAAGATATACCAATTAAACTAAGATGATGAATATAGATTCATTTCTCCATTATATGATAAAAAAAAGATAGATTAGTTTTTGAAACTTAAGAATCAGTTGTTTAATTTTATACCACATTGAAGGAAATATTTGAAACCTTAAGTGGATCATGGTTATGTGATCATGATGTATGTGAAAATTAATTTACAAACGTTTTTCAAGAAGAAGAACACAACATAATTGGTGATAATGATCTACCTATAAATTCTAAAGATATATCTATTATTATGTTGAAATATATTATGTTTTTGATTCCCAAAGAAAAAATTTCTCTTATTTTTAGAGTCATTCAAAACACGTAGGAAAAAATCACCTTGATAGAAGTAGGAAGATAGTATAGAGAAAGCACTACATGAATAAGTTCTAAAATTAATTAATCTATCCAAGAAGGATAGATCTTTTGAATTGAGTAAGGTGGATTTTTAAATAAGTTTGATTAAATTTTCATAAAAATGTAATGATGGTGTTTAATAGGATGATATATTTCATAATAAATTTTAAGAGGAGATCCACAAAATAATGAAAAGTTAAAAAAACATTGATGTCATTGATTTGCAGTAAGTACTTAGTTCTATGAAAATATAAGAACATGACTTATTGTTATAAAACATAGTTATGTTTCATGATGAATATTTTGAAATAGAAAAGATTTATTGTAAAGAGATAGTGATGATGAGAATATTAAGAAACCAACCTCATTATGAAATGTCGACAATAAGAACTCAAGTTGGCCAATCTTGAATAGGCACATATTAAGTCTTCATAGAAGAAAAATAAAGTTTCATTAAAAAACAATGCTTAGTTGATTATTATTACATTAAAAGAACTCTAACATCTAATAAAAAGATCATGACATTGTTTAATGATCTATCTTTAAAATCTTTGAATAATGTGGCAGAATCCATACCTTATTGTTAGAATTTTGGTAAACATATTAAAATGAACAACATAGGATGGAAAAAGAAATATGTACAAGTATGTATAATTAATTATTTAAATGAACATACTATCATGACAATGGTGGATAAAAAGTAATGTTCAGATTCTATTTCCACATGAAGAGACTAAAATGATATAACGAAAATCAAATAAAATATCAAGAACTATATATAAGAAGATCAAGATACATGGTTCAATGTTTGTGCTACAATAGATTCATCCATTGTGAATTAGATTGGGGTTATAATCATATGACTAAAGAAACACAAAGCAAGAAAATATAAAAGGGTAGAAATCCAGATATGAGGAATTTGTATCCATATTTTTATAAAAATATATATACTTAAAATTTATTTGATTCTCTTAGATAATCATGTGATGTTGGAAATGGATTTTGTCATGATCATCTCAGAATGTATCATTTTCATTTCTGGAAAATGGGACAAAAAAAGTTGGTGAATAATGAAAAAACAACATTTTTATGTGAGTAGAATAATTTTCACAAAATATTTCACCAAAGAAGATATCAAGAAACAAATATGAGATGTCCTTGGATTCTAAATCCTAGAAATTTAGTAAGGGTTAATCATAAAAAGGAACTAATTATAAAAATAGAACTCAAAATAATCCACATGGAGACTCACAGAAGGATACGAATAACCACAAATATATATTTTATACTTGGCCATTTTTTCTAGAGAAAGAATGGAATATAGAAGTGGAATATGAAAAATATAGTTTTAAATAATATGATAACATTCCACAGGAATATCTCAATATCCATGAGTGGGTTTCGACAAATGGAAACCCATGTGTTTATGAAGTGTTTTTTATTATGTGAAATATTGTCGGACACACTTCTAGAGACTTATATACAATAAATACAGTGTAAGATGCATTCTTAAAGATTGTGAAAGATTCACCAGGTAATACAAGTGACTTAAGATCTATTAAAAAAATAATGTTTATAGAAAAAGAAATTGAGGGAGTGATAAGAACCATACTACCCTATATAGAATTAGATATTATATGATCAAGCATGAATAATTAGGAAGAAGGATAAACATAGATGAGAAAAACAACTCAACCATATTTTTCATATAAATGTGAAATGAAGATCCACATTATTCTGTTAACATTTATAAAGTGTATGTATACTTATTTTATTGGTAATAAAAAGTGAAACATCATATCAAGGGGGATGAACTAAGGAAGTGGATATGATATAATTATTTAACATATTTCAATGAGTAGGTTTTTATCCATTAGTGAATCATATATTTTAAAAAATAAAAAATCCTATGAAAGGATCATCTTCAATGTACATGAAATAGTTTCTATGAACACATGATAGAAAAGTAAAGAGGATACCATCATTCCTAGACCTTAACATTAGAATACTAATGGTATTTATTGAAGAGGATAATACATTTTCAAGATATGGAAATTAATTTATCTGGATATCCAAATTATTAAGATCTATGTTGGTGTACTCATAACAGATATCATGAATCATATCTATTAAATAGAGTCATCATTGTGACATTAGTGATAAATGTCCCCTTGAAAGGGAGGTAAGTATAGTGTGTTGTGGTATCCTATATAATTATTATTACTTGAAAATAAAAATATACTAGAATGTTATTGAAGGATAGTCAGTGAAAAAGAATATGTTTTTTAATCTCTCCTTTAAGGTTACTAAAATTAATGATATTAAGGAAATGGGGGATAATATCAATTTTTAAATTAAATTAGAAAAGTGGATGAATAAATATATACTAAGGTTCACTATCTCAATGTTCGTACCTTGAAATTTTTAATATGATTATTTATGTTAGTGAGAGAGTATAATTATTTTTCATCTTCAAATATTTTACATCAAAAAATTTATCTTCTTCTAAGAATACAAGTAAACAATAACATTCCTTGATGATTAGAGAAGCATGTTTTTTTCAACATAAATAAAATTATATACCCTGCTTATATATAGAATGTGAATAACCAAGAAAAGGGGTCTAATTGATATATAATAAGCAATATTGAAAGATTATCTTAAAATAAGGGTGAAACATGATAGAGGCTGGTGGATTGAGGTTGATAAAATGTGGATAGTGGAATAAATCTAGCAGATTTAGGATACAAAAATGAGTACATTGCACTGAGTTGATCAGATAGAGTGGATTATAATTACATTTTCTATAAGAGGATGGAAAATATGATTACCCAAATAAATTCTCAAAACTATAAGAAAATGGCCACTAGTCCCATTTTATTTTATTCCAAGTGATATATTCCACATTGATTAAACATCACTATGCCTTCTATCTGTGATTCAAGATGAATATTAGAAGATGAAAATCATTTGTAAAATGGTGGAAATTTTAGTGATGTTTTTTTAATATTAAATTTACCAAATTTCATGCCTATATGAATATTTTCATGATTCTCGTTATAATTAGTATATTAAATAACATGGGGAAACTTGGTGGAACCATGGAACCTGAATAGAGAGAAGTGATATGAAGTTGGGTTTTTAAACTAGATGGACTTGTAAAATTATTTATATAATAATTGATGATGTTGTGAAAAAGTCTAATAGATTTAAATTTTTGAGTGGATTTATTATATATATTTTTCTGATATGTTCTATCTAATGAAGAATTTTAAAGAGAGTTTGATTAATCTCATAAGAAAAATGTTTTTGAGAACATTTTTCAGACATTTTTTTCTTAGTATTACCAAACAAATGTTTCTAAATGAAATTGACTTATATGAATGTATATGTATAAACTAATCATACAAATAACTCCAAGTGATTATCATCAGATAGTATTTTTTGAGAATAATCAACATACAAAAGTACTTTGAGTGATATTCATCGAAAAAATGTTCACAAGAAAATGAATCTTCCAAATGTATCTAGGAAATGTTATCTTAAAAAATATTGTGAAGGAATTAAATAAATTTATAAAAATTCTTTGGATGGAGTTACACACAATCAATAGATAGAAGAAAAAATATAAATCTCAATTTGTACATAATATAGAGAGGAATAGAAAAAAATAAAGGATCTCATAAGATTAATAAAGAGACTTTAAAAAGAATTCATGAAAGGATTTAATGTTTAAATCGATAAGAGTTAGTGAAAAAATATATTATAGATGAATATTTTTTTGAAAGTAAACCACTTATAGTATTAATAGACAGTAAAGTTATCATAAAAAATCAAAATATATTGAGGTTCTTATAAATATGTACCATATTATTGCTATTTGAATATTATAAGGTTTATTGTAATGTCATTCAATTGATATAATGCTGAGTGGGATGGTTAATGACCCCATAACCATGAAGTAATATTTTTACCTATGCTGTTGTTTCTGGATGTTTAAGGTTATCATTGGTGTATATCTCTAAGGAATGTTTGTATGAATTGATTTTGTGTCATATCCTATTGTAATTTTGATTATAGTCAAATAAAGAATGGTTTCATTGTAATATTAAAATTTAGAAGGGGATTTTTTAATTTTTTTTTGTGCATATCCCTGAATTTTCATATAAACTATTCATATAATGGGGAGATAGTGTATAACGAATATGTAGATATAGCTGTTGAATAACCTTAAAGAGGATGTATTATCATAACTTTATCATGTAATTGATAACCATTAAGCATGAGAGAACTTCACTATAGATTCAAAATATCGAAAGAAGAGGTTCCCAATGGTGATGTACTAGACATTTTGGTGTCAAATTAATCAGGAGGTTATAGACAGATTGGATGAACTAGATAGAGTAGTGAATAACCATATGAATTACTAAAATTAATTGGAAAACAAGAAGGGATCATACAAATTTGTAACAGATTAACATGTATCTAATGAACCCAATTCTGAAAAAACTATTTCAGATAGATAAGATTAGTTTAAGAAGGTCTATATGAATAAGTACCATATAAAGAAGTGTGTAATTAGACAAATAATAATCAGTTGAAAAAATATTTGAAATATAGTGGAAAATATTATTTTTTATTTTGGAGAAGAAGAAAATGTGAAGAAAATGACTTAAAACCTGTAGAATAGAAGAAATGTTCTTGTTACTAATATTAATGGTAAGAATGTTATAAGACTAACTTTTCATAATAACATAGAATAATAAAATTATCTCGAACTATTTAGTATATGTATTGAGGGTGGAATAAGAAGAAAGAACTATTATGACCTTCAATAGAAGTCACATCCCTGGAAGAGTTTCATGGTGTGGTAATGAACTAAAAATAAATTCAAGAATAACTACACATACATTAACATGATATAGCATAGTGTTGTAGTTGGACTAGTCTTTCAACCGTCAATGTAGTTATGATTATTTCCACCACCTCCTTATGTGTATAGAACAACACTTCAGAACAAGACTAATTTTAGGTTGAAACACTATATTTGGTATCTTATTATATTAGAAATTTTTTCTACTGGGCATCGTCACACACGGTGAGGAAAAGATTCTATAATTGATTAAATAACCATGAAGAATAATCAGGTTTTATTATTTAATTTATTTTATGTTCATACATATGATAAGGAATATAAAATAATAGAATCAAGATCCTAATAGATTTAATAAGTACAAGTATAAACAATTTATAATTTGTAGGAACTGTTTCTAACATTAATTCATCCCACCTCATAATGATGAGTATATCCTAAAGTGGAACTCATGTATAATATGATTTAAATAGTAAATTTGTAGAGAGATAATGACTTTATTTTATGATGAATCGTGGTTTTTGTGTTAGTGGTGCAAAAAGTACCACCTAAAACCCTCTATGGACTGATGAAAATTGATATTGGTCATCACATTGATGGAAAAACGATTCCTACATATATAGACATTCCTTATTACGTATTATCAAAGGATAAATGTTCGATTTAGTTAAATTTGGGTGATAATGTTTTATAATAAGTTTTTATGATGATTCTCATGTTTGTGTACACTTTATATTATGAAATTTATACTTTACATCTTCATTTACTTAACATATTTATAGGAAACAAAAAATTATTCCATTATGAATCATTTTAATACTAATTATAGAGTACTTATTTTGACATTAAATAATTTTACTTGAGTTGTCAAAAATTAATGTTACAATTAATGATAAGGATAATGATTTTTTTCATTTATTTGATAATTCAAATAACACTAATTGTGATACAATGATGTTTATGGAAGAGTTCCAAATATTAGGTGATGTTTAGTCTGTTATATTGTCCTAGAAATTACATACTATAACAAAGTGTTCCAAATATTAGATGGTGTTTAGTCTGTCACATTTTCCTATGAATTACATACTATAACTAAGGATAAAGTGAAATAATAATGTTTAAATATGAGAGTTAAGTATCAATTTCAAAGGAAAATGAAAAATATTGTTGTAGATTATAACAAGAACAATATTACATAAACATACAACAATTCTATATACAAATTTAAACAGTTTAATTTTTTTATGGGAATCCTAGAAAAGTTAAATATTACTAAAAAAATTACAAAAACAAAATCGAATGATAATATTGATCAAATAATATATTAAAATAATAGTTTTATTGTTTTTGGTTTTTAATCGGTTTAATAATAATTTTTGAATGAGTGGGGATAATTTTAATTATATTCCACTTATATTTTCCCTCATAGTAAATAATTTTATTAAATAAATAATATTGTATAAGGTAATGTAATTATATGAAAAACAATATGATGTGTATAGTTTTTTCTAGTGGTTATTTATTTTATTAACTATTTGAAAATTCCTTATTCACCATGCATGAAGTAAAATGGTTTAATAACCTACATTTTAATCTCATTTCATTCAACTTAATAGATTATAATGTATTCAAAATCAGATTAGAAAATGGTTGCATTATGATCACCAAGGGTTGATGCAGGGTTATCAAAGTGTAATTAAATAAATTTCTATATGTGTGGATTGGGGAAACTAAATTTATAAAATTTGGTAAAGCCTATGTCACTAGTATTGATAATAATATCATTTATCACACTAGATTAGAAATTTTATTTCATGTATCTGGAGGAGTTTTTTAAGAAGATACATCTAGGTTATATTAGACCATGAAACCTCAACATTTTTTAAGATTATTCCATTGTTAAATCTTAGTGATTTATATTTATTACTTCTAATTATAAAGTGATTCATCCTCAATAGTATATACACAGGGATTTAAGTCCATCTAGAACTAACTCACAGAATGAAAGATTATATTTCATGAATTTAATTGATGAATTTACAAGAAAGATATAGATCTATGTTCAAAGAAATAAATTTTATGTCTTTTGGTTTTTTTAAAAATGGATTTATTAGTTCAAAACCAAATTATAATGAATTTAATTTCATCACAAAATAATACTGTTCTTGAAAACTTATCAATTGTGTTTATAAATCTCTATTAAGATAAATTTATTAATATAATTTGAATAGTTAGAGACACTATATAGAAAAAATGAACCAATAGAGCACTATGAAAAAACATTTTGGTTTGATTCCCAAGTATTCATGCATAATCATGTTTTCCAAATCATATCAAGCCATGGTTTTCACCATTAATGCTTATATAATTAATTTTTACCCATCTTCCACTATCCAATTTAATACCCCAGAATAACTAAGGATTAATTGGATTACATTTTATTAATAATTGATTTTATTTGTATGTAACTCTTATAGATATACTAATACTAACTAGATCAAACCTAAAACAATTAAATGTGATTTCTTTGGTTATATTAAAAATGATAAAGTGTATAAAATATAAAATCATAAGAATGGTTTTCAAAATTATATCATAATTTGGGGTGTTTTATTATATGTATTAGTTGCTTCAAATACAACCACTTAACCTAATAATAATAGTCAAACACCATGACCAGTGGTTGTTTAGTTTCAACTACCAAAACATATTGAGGCTCTTATTAAGAATACTCAGTTAGGTACTGAAAAAGGGAAAAAATTTGTGTTTAGGTTTGAAAATAATGTTGAGTATATCCTTTCTGATTTACATTATTATGTTGTAGTCTATAAAATATCCCACTTTATGTTTTAATGATTTGAGAATTATATTATCTCTTATAACACGAGTTATAAAAAGAATAAAGTATCAAATGTTTTGAAGTTTTCACTTACTATAATAGAAATTCATGATAATTAATTTTTTTGAAATTCATTATTTATTTATTTTAAAATTAATTTTTCTTCCTTTATTTTATTATTCATATTAATATTTTGGATTTTTGAATCTATATTTATTATGAATGATTTTGTAAATGCATTTTGATAATTTTTCTAGGTCTGATGTTTTATGGGAAATCAAAAGACCTATAAGTTTTTTGAAAGTTCTAGGATATAAATAATACGTATTACTATTTCTTAAAATGTCTTAGTAATTTTTATTTTTGGTATATTATTATTTATTACATTATATAAAGTCATAAAACATTATTTAATAGTCTAACGGTGGTTTGAGAATTATTTTGAAATGGATTTCTGTAAAGTCAGGTTTTTACTAAATTATGAATGTGTTACAAAAATGATTCAAGTCTTATAAATACCCATAAATTTATTATAAACATTAAAATCAAAATAAAATAATGGAAATTACTTATGAACACTTAATTTATTATTTTTATCTATTGAGAAAAAATTATTTATTACATTTAATAATTTATTATGTCATATTAAAAATTTATTTATATACCTACTTTCAGATTCAAATAAATAAGAATATTAATGGTTGTTTTCTATTAGGTATTATATTGATTATATATATTATTAATTGATTATTAGTTGAAGTAGTTAATTCTACAATTTATTATTTTATTAGTTATCACTACAGAATTTATTATATAGGATGTTAGTTGTATTTAATTTATTTTTATATTTTAGTAAAAATTTAATTATAATTATTTTTAATCAATTATGAAAGGAGTGTCATGACCCCCCACCATGAGAACCCATTTTGGGAGGACAATGAAGAGAGGTAGTAATCACCAATGCTCTCCACCAATTGGAATCATCTAGGAAACTAGGTTCGATGATGTATAAAATAAAATGAGAGGTATTACATTCAAAAATCCAAAGAATATATATTAGAACAAATAATAAGTCATTGAGAGATAAATATAAAATATCCATAATCTCATAATGAAATTTATGTAATGTAGATAAAAACTCCAAATTAAAAAAGTTCCATTGGATTTCATATGGAAGATACTCGAAAATAAACTCAAACCACCAAGAAAGGACTTCATAGACTAGTATTCGATACCCTCATAGAAATCTAAAAAATAGTTTATTTATATGAATCTTGAGAAAGACATTGACTCTTCCTTGGAACACACCAATTATCTCTTGTTAAAATGTCATAAAGTATACTAATTAATCAATGAATGAACAAATGAACTAACAAAATGAATAAAGGATTCAAATAATTACATTAACTACCTCACTAAGGATCATTCCCCGTTAAACACATCCAATTTATTAAGATAATATAAGGAGAACATGATTATAAAAACCCTCTAACTTCTTACTATATGAATTAAAAAACTCATACCCATAGTAGTGGGGTATCATAAACTTGAATAACATTAACCTTTTCCTATCCTCTTACAATTTTTGAACCCCACAATGAAAAAAAACATATATTGTCACCAGCTCAGCGGGATCCATCACCACTTGGAATCCCCACCAACTAAGCCAAAATCACTTGTAATCACCACAAAATAAGACAACAGACATGGAAAAAACTAATATATCACCCTATTCATTCCACCAACTAAGTAACCATTTTAATGAATAGCCACAATATATTTCATCATCGCCATGAGACTCAGATAAAGAGAGATAAATGAATAGGGGTAGTAATTTATCCAACCTCTCTAACATTAATGTTGTGGAACAAATCCTTGAACTCAAAATTTGGGTGTGGGTAAGTGTATCAAACTCAGGTGTAGGGTATTTATAAATCACATGAAAATAAAAGAATAATAGTCTCAAAAAGTACCAAACCTAAGGGTACACATCAAAAAATAGTATAATATCCCCTAATAACCTGGCATTACCCCACTAATTCTACAACAAAATCTTCCATCACTAAAGGGAACTCACTATACAAAACAACAACAGAAACAAAAAACAAATACCTACTTTATTTAAATTCTAAACCATTTATAGTTGTTCTAGGGGCCAAACAACTTCCATTTATTTAACCACCCAATTCCATTTTTAATATCAACGATCTCTCCAATAAAATTTATATTTAATTCTATCTATAAAACATTTTATTGAACCTATATATGAAATTTAAATTCCATAATAAATTACAATATATTATATTACATTACCCACTTTTCCCGTTCCATCATTGATGATAATAATCAATAGATATATATAATCTATAACAGGGAAACAAGAAAAAAAATATTGAAATAATATTAATCAACTATGTACTATAACCCAACCCACAACCTATCTAATGCCAAGATAACTGCATCCCCACTACCTCAAGACATTCCAAATTTGAACTAATAACTTCCATTACCAAATAATTCACATAATATCCTGAGAAAAAAATGATAATTGAATGAATACCAATAGTGAAAAATTATAGATCTCATCCACAAATATGTCAATTTTTTTAAAAAGATGGAATTCGAAATATGGGATCATCGCTTTGATGGTCATTTTTAAAAAATTTATAGATTTACACAAAACCATTTTAATGATAAATTTGTATTTCTTTACCTTTTCTAAATGGAGATTTGAAGAAATTTATCATAAAATGTCTTCAAAGATCCCAACAACCACAACATAAAAATCACAACAACTCTTAAATGTGAATTTAATGAACAACAATGATTATAAAAAAATACTAGTAAACACTTGAGAATTCGCCATTCCACCATTAAGTTAATTATTTTATATTCATTATCTTGTTTAGTTAGTTCTTACCATCAATCCATGGGATGAAAAAATCATGATAATTTAAAGGATGAAAAATATTAAAGAGATAGCTCAGACCCCTTACAATAACATTGATTTTTTAATTGTTCTAAAATATCCAACCAATAAGAAGATGATCACAATACCATGATTGAACAGATAAACCTTAAACATCGTAAAAAACGAAATCCCCCCTTTATTTATGTCCAAAAAATCTCATGAAACAAATTTTTTGACAACCATATACTTCCTCGAATTATGAACAAAATGAAAATAGAAGAGAAGGGTTGGGGACTCCCCTTAGATTACAAAGAATCAATATCAAGAAACTAGGAATCAAATCCATCTAAATAGGTTTAATAAACAACCCAATGATATATAATTCGATATATAGTTGATATATAATTTTGAAGAGTGTTAAAATTTGAAGTGGTTTGATAATTAATAACTAAATTATTTTTATAAAGGGACCAAGAGGGAACTTCTATAATAACCCCATGGTTAATAGAGTTTTATCCCAAGGCATGAGGCAAGAGAAGATTCGATACTTAAATGAACACTGATATGACTCCTCTTATGAATTCACACCATAATTAATTTCCTAATCCTATTTACCAAATAAAGGTTGTGGTGTAATCCATCTAATGTGATTTACCTACCACCAAATCGATAGAGGCATCAGAATCCATCATTTTGTGCCGCTAAAATAGAATACCATATTCTATTCTACAAGAAATCCATTTCGAGAACTAATATACAAAATTTCCAAAATTTAGAACTATATCACTCAAATAACCTATATACTATAGGTCACCTCTACATTATTGCCAATGTCAAAGCAATAGATCCACCAGAAACAACCTTTCTTGAACTGCATGTTGCAACTCACCTCTACACCAGACCCATAACAACTTCTATGATTTACCGTGTTTTGAGACATAAAATAGACCAAAAAATATTGGGTATACCATTATAAAATATAGTTATGACGCTTATTAAAACAACACTTCTGTATATTTGAATCTAACTACCCTTATATATATTCCTTCTATAATATATCCTAGAGGTCTAAGTTGAAAATATACCATTATTAAACCCATGTGAACTCAAGATACCCATATTTTAAGCTTAAATAACAATTTAGAATGATACTATATGGAGTAACCCAAGACTCCATATAATAATATACTTTCATACTTAAATATCTATTCTAACACTTCACTCCCTTACTCAAAATTTCACAAGATTCATTCACCACTCGAAATATCAAAAAGTAAGGGTCTGGAAGATCCTGACTTTACATTAGATACCTCTCAATATATTTTTTACCATGAGAATGAAATTCATTAAAAGTAAAGGAATAAGAGGATTTTACAAGCAACCATCCCACTAGATACCGCACAAGAATATTTTTATAGGAAAAACATGAAAAAAAAACATGCACAACCAACGAGAGGGGAACATATATACTATTAACCAAAAAATTGATATTAAATTCACTAATGAAAATAAAAAATTGTAAAAAATTATAAAATCATGGGGTACATTGCTTTAGTTTTTTTCTAATGCATCAAATTACTCTCTTCCAAACCCCCCAGACTACTCAAAACCTGAACCAAGGTAATGATGACCTAGATCTCAATAATACACTACATGAATATAACTTAATTCTCAATATCCAACTCTCCATTTAATGGAATGATTTTAAACATGAAGATACTAAAGACACTAAGATATATAGAATATGTTATTGATACTATAAAACTATGGTGTATGTGCCAAACAATACCCCTCATGTCCAATACACTACAAAACCTTTAAGGTAATGAAAACCAATGGAGAGAACTTACTCCAATACTAATACTACTCTAACAATAGTGATGGGAAACCCACAAGAATCCATGACCACTAGCATAAAACTCATAGGGTCTCTAACTATGATCATCGCATTGATTTTGATGGTCCAGTTCCTCCTATATACATTCTACATCTATTTGTGTTATGTCCACCATAATCTAAATCACATCTAGAAAAAGGAATACTGACTCCCCATACTTAAGCGATCATAAGGGGAAATAACACAATCATTCATACAATTCCTTGGACTGGGACATACTGATGGAAGAGTGATAGTCATTGTTATAGAAAACTCAACCAGTGTTATGTGATTCAACCTTGGTGCTCCAAAATACAATAAAAATACCAGAAAATTTACTATTGTATCATGCTTTTTTACACTATCCATTTATCCATTTTGGAATGAGAGAATGTTTTGATGCATTGCAGGAAGATTACTATACGATGAAACCCTTAACAAAATCATGAAGTGAATCAAGGATCCATATTATATATTATGGTCCTTGGTACCATGTGGAGTCTCCCCACTTAATCCACATGATGGATGTCCATAGAATTTATGGATCTCAACTCCAAAATCTTCAGAATGTGGTTTGAATAGATTGGTTAGTCCATAGTCACCCAAACAACATCAAAACATGATTGGGATTAGGGTATCCTCGTGGTGAAATCCATCGAGAATTACCCCCAATACAACCTTGGGAAATAGAATAGAAATAAAAAATATAAAGGGATTTCGTGCTCTCGTTTGAACTTTTAGAATACTTAGTATCTTGGCCTAATCATTTCCCCATACTGCATCATCCAAGACCACTCAGTTGTGTGTTTAAGCTACAGTCGATCATAAACCTCTTGGGATGCACCAATCAGAGAGAAGTGTGAATATCATGAAGAAATCCACCACATATAGATAGTGAATCATATACCCTCACAGAAATCAAAATGTAATGTTGGTCATCATCTGACCTCACCATTGGGGTTTCACCATGGACGACCCGATACTGAATCACCACCTATTGGGGTATCCGCTTTTGGGAACCATACTAAAAATATGTTTATTTTATATTATTTCCATACTATAAACATTAAAACTCACAAAATATTATCATAATACCAATAATGAAAGGTCTGCTCTATTTTATTACTAGCCATTTATGATTTTTTGAACAATATACTTGAAGATATCTATATAATTTGGCCACAATAGACTTTTTTTAACGTATAATAAATTAAAATTATATTCATAACCTAAGGAAATGGAATTTTAAGAATGGTGGGAACATATATTACCATTTAGGGGAATCATAAGTGAAAAAATTGACCATAAGTATTTAAAATTAAATGGGCACATGTGTAACACCATTAGATTTTATGATATATTTCTCTTTAGATAAATGAAATTTCAATGATAATTTACTTGACACACGACAATGAGTTTAAATGATATATAATGGAAATTAAAAATATAATTATGTGTATATTATATCATTTTATAAATTATTCTTCCAATATTTGATTATTTTTAATTTTATGATTTGTTTAAAATAGTTTATTTTTTAATAAATAGTGAAAATACGGACTTTTGTGAAAATGTAATTTCCTTTATTTAAATTAATTAATATAAAATACCCATTCAATTTTTTATTTTATATTAATGATATGTAAGATAATTTTTATTTATAATAATTTAATTAGATCCATTATGAATAGTGTTTTACATGATTTTTATATTAGCCAATTTTTATGATTAAGATCACATTTCAATGGGAAAATCGTTTTTCATCGCATTTTTTTGTTTATTTGAAAAACAATTTTAAAAAATTATGGGATTTGAATTAAATTTTTTTCTACATTTTGAATCTAGATGTTCAATTTTAATAAATAGGTTTCTTTTGTTTTTAGGCTTTATGAGTAGTAACTGTGCTAAAATTTATTATCTCAGAAAAGGGTAGTTCATGTAATTAAGGTAAAAAATAACGTATTAAATGATTAAAAATATATCCAATAGTTTAATTTATTTAATTTTATGAGATGAATTAATCCATGAATATCATAAATATGTTTTCAGATTTTTTGTTCACTTTTTCTTTGATAATAAAAATTCGATTATTTTAAATAACGAAAAAAGAAAAATACCACTCACTTTCCAATAAATTCATCTTATAAGTTCATATAGGGATAAAAATAACCTTTTAATGAACATTAAAGAATAATATATTTATATGGAATCTTTTTTATGTTGGTAATTTTTTTAAATTTTTAGTAGTTATACGTATTCCCTATATTCTTATACAATGCCAACATAATGCCATTACATAGAGTTGAAAAAACATAGTTTACAAAAAAAAATTACTAATATTTTTTGTATTAAGTATTTTCACAAAATAAATTTATTTTAAATAATAATGTATTATTTTTTATTAAAAATATTTTATTCAAATGTCATTTTTTTGATTTCTTTAAAGTCAAAATATTGAAATAGTTCATAAAATGAATTTAACAGTATTTTAAGTTAAATAAATTTTTATTACATTTTTAAAAAATCGTAAAAAATTTATTTTGGATAATTATAATGTGAATAGTTATAAAATTTCATAACATGTACATTTATGTGAAAAATTTAACATTAAATGTAAAATTATATCCCATTAATATTGAAAAATTGTTACTGCAAATAAGGTGAAAATTACTTAATGAAGGGCTTAAACCAAATTATAAGTTCTAAATACCACTAAAACCTATCATAATTTTATTGGATGAAGTTATTTCAACCATATAAAATATTATATCATAAATTATATCACCTTTGTTCTACTTTCAAATGATAATGAACTTATTATATTTAAACCCATTTATTAATTCTATGGGTATCCATTTATTCACCAAAAAACCCACCACATCTACACTCTTATATAAACCACCTAGAGACGTTTGTCATGAAATAATCCTAAAAAAACATTTCCCAACATCCATTTACAATTATATATAGGATTTTTTCTTCCCGAAACCTAAACCATAGTTTCCTTAATAATATATATAGAGGAGTTATTTCAAAGAAGATATAGTCATATTCACCATGTACTTTAATTTTTTCCTTATTTTACCACCTTCAATTATGTCATAAACATTCAAATATGATAGAATAAATATAAACCATATAAGATGATTTTATTATGTGGAAGTCATAATTTTTATCCATCACATTCTCTATCAAATTGGATTAAAAACCATATCATATGTATACTCCGAACCACCTCCTAATGAACCGATGTAATTTTTTTCAATTACCACCTCTGCTGGATTTTGGTAGTGATGGAAATAATGAATATATAATATAATTAAAAAATAATAATAAATTTTTATGAATAATATATCATCTTCTCTATTACCTATCAACCCATTAAAAATGATAATGTCGTCTTGATGAATAGATTCGATTCATTTTTTATGTATGTTTATCACAAATGATTGTAAATATATATATAATTATTGATTATGATGTGTATATCATCATAAAAATATTAATGATTTTATAATGATGATAATGATAAAAGTAATGTAGCTAAAAATTAAAAACATACAATAAAAATAAAGTAGTTAACTTCCAAAACAATTATAATAATGAAATATTGTTAACCAACATGTGAGAAGAAGTTTTAAATGCATCATATATGATATTATAGATTTTTATATGGTAAGAAAATGATAATGAAATAAATATAAATTGAATATAAATTATGTTAAAAGAACATAAAAGTAAAGTAGAACATATTGTAAGGTATTTAGTATAAATTTCTATTCTATTGAGGCATATTTGACCATTTTAACTATTTGTATGGTGTATACATTTTTCTATTAATATATTAAACATTAAAATATCTTTATTAATGAATACTAACGCATTAGTTCATGTTTACTCAATCTGTTTTTTATAATATAAATGTTACCAAAGAGGTAATAATTAATTTTTTAATTTAGTTTTTTTTGGATTTTTTCTTAATTCAAATGAAGGAAATTTATAATTTATCCCTCATTAACTCCATCTGTTTTTATATTCAACGGATATTTAAAATGTTCCCATGTTTTAATCAATATTTAGATCACTATTTATATATGATGAAGATTTATTAAAAATAAAATCCTATCTTATTTTTAATTTTTTTGAAATATTTTTCATCAATGACCAGTTTTTTCTATATTGTTTTACGAAAGTAATTTTTATTTCATAAAAATATTTATTAAGGACATTTTATGTTACCCATAAATTTATAAAATTATTTAATGGAATCATTATAATGTGGTTCAAATATTTCATTTTCAACTTTTTTATTAAATTTAATAAGGAATGCTACTTTTTAATTTATACATCTTGAACAGATTCTTGAACCACCATAACTATTTTTGTAATACCCCGACCCTAGTAACCCAGAGTCGGTGCATTATTACATAACATTGGCATGATCAAAAGAAAGATCAAATCTCGAAAGACCGATTGGTTTAGTAGACTTGGAAACACTAGATATATTCATAAGTCTTACATTACATCATAAAATGAAAAACCACTACAACAACATATTGTCTCCATAATCCACACTCATATCCCCACATAATATCCCTGCAGTCCATTCATAATTTACTTCTTCACTTCCTGAGAAAAATAAAACATAGAAAAGGGGTGAGCTCAAATGCCTAGTAAGAATAACAAGATAGCGAAAACTTTCATAAATAAGAATAAACATTTAAGGAAATGTATAACTAAAACAAAAGCCATTAAAACTTTAACTTTTAACATAGTATGACATAAATAAAATGAAATAATGCCATTTACTTATTCACATGGATATTCTACTAATAGAATAATCACATGCAAAATCAATAACCACTTTCATAATGATGGAATTCATAATGCTGAACTTTAATTTCTTTATCAAGGCCTTTTCCCAAGACCTAGGGGATAACTGTAACCGGAACCCAACCCGGAGTGCCTCTAATAACCGGACACCAACCCGGGGTGCCTCTAATAACCGGACACCAACCCGGAGTTTCTCTAATAACCGGAGACCAAACCGGAGTTCCTCTAATAACAGGAGACCAAACCGGAGGGATTACTTTTACCAGTCCCCAACCCGGAAAATCCTTGTCTAACACATTCATCTGAATGAAAGGTTGAAATATAACATAAATATTCAGATTACAAATAACTTATGAAATGTCAATACTTTAAACAAAAACCATGAGTGACATAAGAATAACATATCCAGAGTCAAAAATATCACAAAACCTTCAATAAAATATGGATGTTTTGTATTATAATAAATCAACTTCAAATAAGCTTAAAATCCATCAAAGGAAGTTGACATAGATGAAATCAAGACTATTTTAGAAAAATATCTCTTTCTATTTTGAAATCATTTAAGAGTCTTATATTTATGAAATAAAACATTTTTTTGAAAATATTCTTATTATCTTGTAAAGGAAGCTTTGACTATTTTATAACGGCGGTAAATAGCCGCACCCACCGTATAAGTTAAAAAAACATTCTTACCTTAAATTTGTCGAAAAGGTTAAAAGTGCCTTGTTTGGAAAACGACGGAAAGATTCCTTTCGAAACACATAAGGGTATAAATGACTTTAACCCATATTCTTGTAAATAGTAAAAATGTTTTGAAAAAAATTATTAAGAAACATGGATGTGGATGATAAAGAGATCCCAGTAGATTATTACGTATAAACAACCTCAGATAATGAAGAGATTGTGAAAGAACCCTTACCTTGTACTTTTCCTTGGTTGGGGTAGGTTAACCTCCTCTTCTTCGAGTTCTTCCTTTTGATTTGATCAAAAGGGCTCCATAGGTTGGATTTATGATCAAACTAAGGCCTCTAGGTTGCAGTGAGGGAAGTTGGGAGAGTATTTGGGCAGAGATTGGCCGAACCAAAAGGCTTTGAAGGTGTGAAGAAATGAGAAGGAGGAGTGCCCTTTTATAAGAGGGGTGAGGTGTACCTTTGGAAAATCTAGAAATATTAGTTTATAATAAATTCATATTCGGTTTATAATGGCTCCAAAGTTGATTATTCAAATTTTAATGTGGGGATAGGTCGAAACCACTAAACCAATATAATTTAGACTAGTTTGGGTACTTATATTAACCTTATCTTTATGTATTAACTCTAAGTTAATTAGTTTCACTTTTACAATATCTGTTTGTATTTTTATATTATATGGTTAATAAACATACCATATACATCCAAGAGACCCCCAAGTGGTCCATTAATGATGAAAATATCATTATATATGTCTCTTGGCCGAACCTTAGATTTTTAGGAATTTAATATCAATTAATAATATAATATTTGTTTTAAAAACTCTTTTTTGTCAATGTTTCCACTATTCAATAATTGATTTTTGTAAAAATCGTAACAGAATGATTACTTCGAAAAAAGTTTATTAAATCAATACTAATATATCATATTATCAAATATAATTAGTTTAATTCAATAACAGTTTCAAATTAAATTTATTTGGGTATTTATAATATCAATTATTTTAATTTTTTCACCATTATAATAATTACTTCATCATCATTGTGTCATAAATAAATTAAATTATTTAATGTCTAAAAATTATAAATAAAATTTCATTATGTAGGAAATCGTTTTATCTTTCTAATGAATATTTATAATCTAAAATCAAACATATATAACCCTATGTAAAAATTGTTTTTCTAAAAGATATATGCTTGTGTCATTTTTGTATTCATTTTAACTTAATTAAAAAAAGTGTCCCTATCACATACAAGTGGCACCATGGGGTCCCAAAATCGACCCAAATATGACTATGGTAGAAAATGTATCAACCAATAAGGCTAGGACACGTTTTAGGGTAATTTAGTATTATTATAATATTATTTTTTAACCCTTATTTACCGGATTTACCTTTAACCATAGTAAATAAAATATTTACCGCAGTAATTATTCAAAATGTCTAAAAATAAAAGTTACCTATTTACACAATTTGGACATCCTGATTCCAAATATGGAATCCATTTTTCTAAATTAAAAACACAGAAGTGGCAGAAATTAATTTAAAATTAATTCCCGCTCTCAAAACAAAAAGCTTGTTTTTAAGAGATAATAACTATCAAAAGATTGAAACTTGTTTATGTTCGGTTTAATTGTAAAATTATGTCCAATGACCAACATTATATTAAATTGTAAAAATATATTCTAAATATACTTTAAAACCACTCAAATTCATAATTTATCACTATTTATTATTTTGATTGAAAAAATTGTTTTTAATTAAAATTTAGTAATTTTCAATATTCATCAAAATATGAAAGTTATCTGAAAAGTACAAAAATTTCACCTTAGGCTAAATTCGATATTCTGAATCCAGAAATGAAGTCAATTTTAAAATATAAAATATATATAATTTCAAAAAGTAGGTATTACTATTCATAACGACTAGTTTGATCAGTTGTGGTGTGTGTTAAAACTCGAAGTTGCGTACAACACACGCTACTGTATTATTCAAAGAAAGCGTACCATGGAAGATTGGGATGTTTCATTTTAAATTTTTTATGTCCCCATTTAGTCAAAAAGTTTAAAATATTGTATTTAAAAAGGTTTCACTATTAAAATTTGATAAAAGTGCAATACTAAAAATGAATTTGTTCTTGCATTATGTCTAAGATACTCATAATATGGATTCTAAAATTATAAGGATTATATAAAGTTTAAAATTTAGTTAATACTATTCATAGCCTCTTTTGAATGGCTTTTTGGTAATTCATGGTGAAATTGAACTCGGTGTTGCGTGTAGTGAATGTTATTGAATTATTTTGAAGAAATAACACACTATGAATTCTTAGGGTGTTACATTATCCCCTCCTTCAATAAATTGCGTCCTCGCAATTTGAAAATTTTCTTCGAAAATAAAAGGTTGAAAATAGAAAATATCTTTGTGGGAAAACCCACATAAAAAATTAGGTTACTAAAATTTAGTCTTAATATGAGGAAAAGTGAAATGAAAGGGTCACCACCAAATTATGATCTTTATTAGGATAACATTGGTGGCAATTAGAGACATATAATTGGAGGAAAAACGTAAATATTTATAAGTAGTGATTGAGGTCATAAATCACAAACAAGTATAAAATTGAGGTCCTTAAACTCATCAATCTATGATGATTTAAAATAACATCGGTTCAACAAAACATAGGGTATTGGGATAACACATTTTTGACATTTCAAAATATCTTAGTTGAAATCCCACATTGAAAAAATGAATTAATGAGGCCTCTATTTAAAATAAAGAGTAGAAAGTATGGAGATTACCGAAAATAACACATACTAGGGTTCCATGTAGGAAAATATGGATATGGAAGAGAAATATAAACATCAATTATCTGATGGAGAGTGGTAGAGAACATGGCTATGAAAAGGCCAACAATCCCAAAGCCATAAATTAGTGGTGGTTTAAGGTACCATCTAGGACAACATTTTTGTTCTAAGTTCCTTTTCAAAATTTTGAGGAATTTATTTATGAGACTGGATAAGATCATAAGGAGATATACTTAATTTATAATTAGAGTTTTATCCATTAATAAATTTCTACCACAAACTCATCTTTCACTCTAAAAGATAATAGAATGTAAAAAATTCTATTTACACTATTCGTATAGGGTTCCAAAATAAACAAATTTATAATTAATCTACAAGATCTTTTAATAAAAACTACATTATTTAATCCAGGACATCTCGTGGGCCAGTGGTAGGTGATACACCCGTGTCACCCTTCGGTTGTGGGTTCAAGTCTCACGGCCTTTCTGGACGCGACGGGTTACTGCCCGACCTCCGGGATGTCCTTTTATGGAAATCCAAAATAATCCAAACTAGAACTATCCAAAATACTTCAGTCCAAAATTTATAAGGAAGTTAAACATAATAAAGATCATTTTTCCACGTAATAACATGTGAACACCTTTATGCTATATTCTTTTAAAACACTGCAACATCCTGAATTACCATAAAACCTTATTGATTACATTCATGATCCCTTATTCCTTAAATAATAATAGATATACTCCTTCAATCCAAAAATGTTTTAAACCCCAACAATGATGGAATATACAAATCATTAATCAGTTTCAAGGTAGTCAAGAATATCCAATATAATTTATCCAAATCAATCATGTATTATTCCAAAATCACTACCTCGATATCAGAACTATATTATGGTTTATCATTCTCTCAACCATATATTTTCCAAAAATTTATCCTGCTATTGAGTCACTTTTCTTTGTTCCACACAATCTCAAGTCCTTAATGAAACAATACTGCAGTACAATCCTTATATACACCATAATTATTATAATAAGTACATTGTTGATACAACACTCAAATGACATAATCAACATAAGAACTCTAATCATTCCTTTTCATCTGTGGTAGTATCATAACTTGATTATTATTCAATATCATCATTTGCGGCATAGTCTGATTACTGGGACATAGGTTCGTGTAGTGTCCAAAATCCTTGAAAATGAAGCATTGTACATTTGAAACCATTTTCTTACCCTTGCAGTCACGTACTTTGTGCCCTTTTCCTTCAAACTTATAACAAACTCCCATTCCTTTCAGGCAAGTTCCAGGGTGTTTCTTCCCACAGTTGTCAAATATGGTAAAATTCATCTTTTTCCTCTTCCCTTTATCCATCTTTCTCTCTTCCATCCTTTTCTTCTCTTGCTTCCCTTCAAATCCATAGGACTCAGTAAACTCTTTACTTATCTTATCAACACATGATATTATTTCTTTATATGATGATAATACATGCAAGACTATTTCTCTTATAAATTCTGGCTTAAGACCATGAAATATATGATCCTTCTTTCTCTTTGTATCATGTGCATTGCTGGAGATCTCATTCCTTCTACTGGTTTCCATTTCTAAACAATGGCATACACTAGATTAGTATATGAATTACAATACCTAATCCCAAACTTGTGAAACACATAACATAAATTAAATAGTTTATGGATATAATCCATAATCATAAAAATGTCTCTTTTGAAGAAGTATATACTCATAAACCCTTCATAAAGATTTGTAAAGAAAATGAGAGTTATCCTAAGCATATCCCCCGGGAGTGTCGTAACCAAGAGTGCATCAAGGCCCGTTGTCGTGCCCCAGTTCCCATTCGAGTCTAGCTCAAAGCGGTGTTTTCGGGTTTTACCCCTAGTTACATCTGTGCCGGAGCCGCCTCTACCTGCTCATATCCAGACAGGGATTTATTGCTCAGAAAACTCACAAAATCATTACAATACCAAAATTCTAGGATGTTCTTCTATACTAATCCTCAAAGTTCATCTTAGGTCTACGTGCTCTAATCAGAGTTTATCTAAATCTAGCCTCCAAGGTTTGTACTAAACTTCCTCTGATACCAACTGTAACGCCCCAACCCTAGTTACCCAGAGTCGGTGCATTATTACATAACATTGGCATGATCACAAGAAAGATCAAATCTCGAAAGACCGATTGGTTTAGTAGCCCTGGAAACACTAGATATATTCATAAGTCTTACATTACATCATAAAATGAAAAACCACTACAACAACATATTGTATCCATAATCCACACTCATATCCCCACATAATATCCCTATAGTCCATTCATAATTTACTTATTCACTTCCTGAGAAAAATAAAACATAGAAAAGGGGTGAGCTCAAATGCCCAGTAAGGATAACATGATAGAGGAAACTTTCATAAATAAGAATAAACATTTAAGGCAATGTATAACTAAAACAAAATCCATTCAAACGTGAACTTTTAACATAGTATGACATAAATAAAATGAAATAATGCCATTTACTTATTCACATGGATATTCTACTAATCGAATAATCACATGAAAAATCAATAACCTCTTTCATAATGATGGAATGCATAATGCTGAACTTTAATTTCTTTATCAAGTCCTCGTCCCAAGACCTAGGGGCTAACTGTAACCGGAACCTAACCCGGAGTGCCTCTAATAACCGGACACCAACCCGGAGTGCCTCTATTAACCGGACACCAACCCGGAGTTTCTCTAATAACCGGAGACCAAACCGGAGTTCCTCTAATAACCGGAGACCAAACCGGAGGGATTAATTTTACCAGTCCCCAACCCGGGAAATACTTGTCTAACACATTCATCTGAATGAATGGTTGAAATATAACATAAACATTCAGATTACAAATAACTTATGAAATGTCAATACTTTTAAAAAAACCATGAGTGACATAAGAATAACTTATCCACAGCCAAAAATATCACAAAACCTTCAATAAAATATGGATGTTTTGTATTACAATAAATCAACTTCAAATAAGCTTAAAATCCATCAAAGGATGTTGACATAGATGAAATCAAGACTATTTTAGAAAAATATCTCTTTCTATTTTGAAATCATTTAATAGTCTTATATTTATGAAATAAAACATTTTTTTGAAAATATTCTTATTATCTTGTAAGGGAAGATTTGACGATTTTATAATGGTGGTAAATAGATGCACCCACCGTATAAGTTAAAAAAAATTCTTACCTTAAATTTGTCGAAAAGGTTAAAAGTGCCTTGTTTGGAAAACGACGGAAAGATTCATTTCGAAGCACATAAGGGTATAAATGGCTTTAACCCATATTCCTGTAAATAGTAAAAATGTTTTGAAAAAAATTATTAAGAAACATGGATGTGGATGATAAAGAGATCCCAGTAGATTATTATGTATAAACAACCTCGGATAATGAAGAGATTGTGAAATAACCCTTACCTTGTACTTTTCCTTGGTTGGGGTAGGTTAACCTCCTCTTATTCGAGTTCTTCCTTTTGATTTGATAAAAAGGGCTCCATAGGTTGGCTTTCTGATCAAACTAAGGCCTCCAGGTTGTAGTTATGGATGTTGGGAGAGTATTTGGGTAGATATTGGCCAATCCAAAAGGCTTTGAAGGTGTGAAAAAATGAGAAGGAGGAGTCCCCTTTTATAAGAGGGGTGAGGGGTACCTTTGGAAAATCTAGAAATAATAGTTTATAATAAATTCATATTCGGTTTATAATGGCTCCAAAGTTGATTATTCAAAGTTTAATGTGGGGATAGGTCGAAAAACACTAGACCAATAGAATTTAGACCGGTTTGGGTACTTATATTAACCTTATCTTTAAGTATTAACTCTAAGTTAATTAGTTTCACTTTTACAATGTCTCTTTGTATTTTTATATTATATTGTTAATAAACATACCATATACATACAAGCGACCCCCAAGTGTTCCATTAATGATGCAAATATCATGATATATGTCTCTTGGCCGAACCTTTGTTTTTTAGGAATTTAATATCATTTAATAATATAATATTTGTTTTAAAAACTCTTTTATGTCAATTTTGCCACTATTCAATAATTGATTTTTGTAAAAATCATAACAGAATGATTACTTCGAAAAAAGTTAATTAAATCAATACTAATATATCATATTATCCATGAAAATTAGTTTAATTCAATAAAAGTTTCAAATTATATTTATTTGGGTATTTAAAATATCAATTATTTTAATTTTTTCACCATTATAATAATTACTTCATCATAATTGTGTCATAAATAAATTAAATTATTTAATGTCTAAAAATTATAAATAAAATTTCATTATGTAGGAAATCTTTTTATATTTCTAATGAATATTTATAATATAAAATCTAACATATATAACCCTATGTAAAAATTGTTTTGCTAAACGATATAAGCTTGTGTCATTTTTGTATTCATTTTAACTTAATTAAAAAAAATTGTCCCTATCACTTACAAGTGGCACCATGGCATCCCAAAATCGACACAAAGATGCCTATGGTAGAACATGTATCAACCAATAAGGCTAGGACACGTTTTAGGGTAATTTATTATTATTATAATACTATTTTTTAACCCTTATTTACCTGATTTACCCTTAACCATAGTAAATAAAATATTTACCGCAGTAATTATTCAAAATGTCTAAAAATAAATGTTACCTATTTACACAATTTGGACATCCTGATTCCAAATATGGAATCCATTTTTCTAAATTCAAAACACATAAGTGGCAGAAATTAATTTAAAATTAATTCCTGCTGTCAAAACAAAAAGCTTGTTTTTAAAAGATAATAACTTTCAAAAGATTGACAATTGTTTATGTTCGGTTTAATTGTAAAATTATGTCCAATGACCAACATTTTATTAAATGGTAAAAATATATTCTAAATATACTTTAAAACCACTCAAATTCATAATTTATTACTATTAATTATTTTAATTAAAAAATTGTTTTTAATTAAAATTTAGTAATTTTCACTATTCATCAAAATATGAAAGTTATCCGAAAATTACCAAAATTTCACCTTTAGCTAAATTCAATATTCCGAATCCAGAAATGAAGTCCATTTTAAAATATAAAATATATATAATTTTAAAAAGTGGGTATTACTATTCATAACGACTAGTTTGATCGGTTGTGGTGTGTGTTAAAACTCGAAGTTGCGTACAACACACGCTACTGTATTATTCAAAGAAAGCATATCGTGGAAGCTTGGGATGTTTCATTTTAAATTTTTGATCTCCCCATTTAGTCAAAAAATTTAAAATATTTTATTTAAAAAGGGTTCACTATTAAAATTTGATAAAAGTGCAATACTAAAAATGAATTTGTTCTTGCATTATGTCTAAGATACTCATAATATGGATTCTAAAATTATAAGGATTATATAAAGTTTAAAATTTAGTTAATACTATTCATAACCTCTTTTGAATGGCCTTTTGGTAAGTCACGGTGCAATTGAACTCAGTGTTGCGTGTAGTGAAAGTTATTGAATTATTTTGAAAAAATAACACACTATGAATTCTTGGGGTGTTACATTCTCCCCTCCTTCAACAAATTCCGTCCTCGCAATTTGAAATTGTTCTTCAAAAATAAAAGGTTGAAAATATAAAATATCATTGTGGGAAAACCCACATCAAAAATTAGGTTACTAAAATTTAGTCTTAATATGAGGAAAAGAGAAATGAAAGGGTCACCACAAAATTATGATCTCTATTAGGAGAACATTGGTGGAAATTAGAGACATATAATTGGAGGAAAACGTAAATATTTATAAGTAGTGATTGAGGTCATCAATCACAAAGAAGTATAAAATTGAGGTCCTTAAACTCATCAATCTATGATGATTTGAAATACCATCGGTTCAACAAAACATAGGGTATTGGGATAACACATTTTTGACATTTCAAAATATCTTAGTTGAAATCCCACATCGAAAAAATAAATTAATGAGGCCTCTATTTAAAATAAAGAGTGGAAAGTATGAAGATTACCGAAAATAACACATACTAGGGTTCCATGTAGGAAAATATGGATATGGAAGAGAAATCTAACCATCAATTATCTGATGGAGAGTGGTAGAGAACATGGCTATGAAAAGGCCAACAATCCCAAAGCCATAAATTAGTGGTGGTTTAAGGTACCATCTAGGACAACATTTTTGTTCTAAGTTCTTTTTCTTAATTTTGAGGAATTTATTTATGAGACTGGATAATATCATAAGGAGATATACTTACTTTATAATTAGAGTTTTATCCATTAATAAATTTCTAACACAAACTCATCTTTCACTCTAAAAGATTAAAGAACGTAAAAAATTCTATTTACACTATTCGTATAGGGATCCAAAATAAAGGAATTTATAATTCATCTATAAGATATTTTAATAAAAACTACATTATTTAATCCAGGACATCTCGTGGGCCAGTGGTAGGTGATACACCCGTGTCGCCCTTCGGTTGTGGGTTCAAGTCTCGCGGCCTTGCCAGACGCGACGGGTTACCGCCCGACCTCCGGGATGTCCTTTTATGGCAATCCAAAATAATCCAAACTAGAACTATCCAAAATACATTAGTCCAAAATTTATAAGGAAGGTAAACATAATAAAGATCCTTTTTCCACGTAATAACATGTGAACACCTTAATGATGTATTCTTTTAAAACACTGCAACATCCTGAATTACCATAAAACCTTATTGATTACATTCATGGTCCCTTATTCCTTAAATAATAATAGATATACTCCTTCAATCCAAAAATGTTTTAAACCCCAACAATGATGGAATATACAAATCATTAATCTGTTTCAAGGTAGTCAAGAAAATTCAATATAATTTATCCAAATCAATCATTTATTATTCCAAAATCACTACCTCGGTATCAGAACTATATTATGGTTTATCATTCTCTCAACCATATATTTTCCATAAATTTATCCTGCTATTAAGTCACTTTTCATTGTTCCACACAATCTCAAGTCCTTAATGAAACAGTACTGCAGTACAATCCTTATATACACCGTAATTATTATAATAAGTACATTTATGATACAACACTCAAATGACATAATAAACATAAGAACTCTAATCATTCCTCTTCATCTGTAGTAGTATCATAACTTGATTATTATCCAATAGCATCATTTGCGGCATAGTCTGATGACTGGGACATAGGTTCGCGTAGTGTCCAATCTCCTTGCAAATGATGCATTGTACATTTGAAACCATTTTCTTACCCTTGCAGTCACGTACTTTGTGCCCTTTTCCTCCACACATATAACAAACTCACATTCCTTTCAGGCAAGTTCCAGGGTGTTTCTTCCCACAATTGTCACATATGGGAAAATACATCTTTTTCCTCTTCCCTTTATCCATCTTTCTCTCTTCCATCCTTTTCTTCTCTTGCTTCCCTTCAAATCCATAGGACTCAGTAAACTCTTTACTTATCTTATCAACACATGATATTATTTCTTCATATGATGGTAATACATGCAAGACTATTTCTCTTATAAATTCTGGCTTAAGACCATGAAATATATGATCCTTCTTTCTCTTTGTATCATGTGCATTGTTGGAGTTATCATTCCTTCTACTGGGCGCCATTTCTAAACAATGGCATACACTAGATTAGTTTATGAATAACAATACCTAATCCCAAAATTGTGAAAAACATAACATAAATTAAATAGTTTATGGATATAATCCATAATCATAAAAATGTCTCTTTTGAAGAAGTATATACTCATAAACCCTTCATAATGATTTGTAAAGAAAATGAGAGTTATCTTAAGCATATCCCCTGCGAGTGTCGTAACCAAGAGTGCAGCAAGGCCCGTTGTCATGCACCAGTTCCCATTCGAGTCTAGCTCAAAGCGGTGTTTTCGGGTTTTACCCATAGGTACATTTGTGCCAGAGCTGCCTCTACCTGCTCGTATCCAGATAGAGATTTATTGCTCGGAAAACTCAAAAAATATTTACAATACCAAAATTCTAGGATGTTCTTCTATACTAATCCTCAAAGTTAATCTTAGGTCTATGTGCTCTAATCAGAGTTTATCTAAATCTAGCTTCCAAGGTTTGTACTAAACTTTCTCTGATACCAATTGTAACGCCCCAACCCTAGTTACCCAGAGTCGGTGCATTATTACATAACATTGGCATGATCACAAGAAAGATCAAATCTCGAAAGACCGATTGGTTTAGTAGCCTTGGAAACACTAGATATATTCATAATTCTTACATTACATCATAAAATGAAAAACTACTAAAACAACATATTTTCTCCATAATCCACACTCATATCCCCACATAATATCCCTGCAGGTCATTAATAATTTACTTCTTCACTTCCTGGGAAAAATTAAACATAGAAAAGGTGTGAGCTCAAATGCCCAGTAAGGATAACAAGATATCGGAAACTTTCATAAATAAGAATAAACATTTAAGGCAATGTATAACTAAAACAAAATCCTTTCAAACTTGAACTTTTAACATAGTATGACATAAATAAAATGAAATAATTCCATTTACTTATTCACATGGATATTCTACTAATCGAATAATCACATGCAAAATCAATAACCACTTTCATAATGATGGAATGCATAATGCTAAACTTTAATTTCTTTATCAAGGCCTCGTCCCAAGACCTAGGGGCTAACTGTAACCAGAACCCAACCCAGAGTGCCTCTAATAACCGGACACCAACCCGGAGTGCCTCTAATAACCGGACACCAACCCGTAGTTCCTCTAATAACCGGAGACCAAACCGGAGTTCCTCTAATAACCGGAGACCAAACCAGAGGGATTACTTTAACCGGTCCCCAACCCGGAAAATACTTGTCTAACACATTCATCTGAATGAAAGGTTGAAATATAACATAAACATTTAGATTACAAATAACTTATGAAATGTCAATACTTTAAACAAAAACCATGAGTGATATAAGAATAACTTATCCACAGTCAAAAATATCACAAAACCTTCAATAAAATATGGATGTTTTGTATTATAATAAATCAACTTCAAATAATCATAAAATCCATCAAAGGATGTTGACATAGATGAAATCAATACTATTTTAGAAAAATATCTCTTTCTATTTGGAAATCAATTAAGAGTCTTATATTTATGAAATAAAACATTTTTTTGAAAATATTCTTATTATCTTGTAAGGGAAGTTTTGACGATTTTATAACGGCGGTAAATAGCCGCACCCGTCGTATAAGTTAAAAAAAACATTCTTACCTTAAATTTGTCAAAAAGGTTAAAAGTGACTTGTTTGGAAAACGACGGAAAGATTCCTTTTGAAACACATAAGAGTATACATGACTTTAACCCATATTCTTGTAAATAGTAAAAATGTTTTGAAAAACATTATTAAGAAACATGGATGTGGATGATAAAGAGATCCCAGTAGATTATTACGTATAAACAAACTCGGATAATGAAGAGATTGTGAAATAACCCTTACATTGTACTTTTCCTTGGTTGGGCTAGGTTAACCTCCTCTTCTTCAAGTTCTTCCATTTGATTTGATCAAAAGGGCTCCTTAGGTTTTCTTTCTGATCAAACTAAGGCCTCTAGGTTGTAGTGAGAGAAGTTGGGAGAGTATTTGGGCAGATATTGGCCGAACCAAAAGGCTTTGAAGGTGTGAAGAAATGAGAAGGAGGAGTGCCCTTTTATAAGAGGGGTGAGGGGTACCTTTGGAAAAGCTAGAAATAATAGATTATAATAAATTGATATTCGGTTTGTAATGGCTCCAAAGTTGATTATTTAAAGTTAAATGTGGGGATAGGTCGAAAACCACTCAACCAATAGAATTTAGACAGGTTTGGGTACTTATATTAACCTTATCTTTAAGTATTAACTCTAAGTTAATTAGTTTCACTTTTACAATGTCTCTTTGTATTTTTATATTATATGGTTAATAAACTTACCATATATATCCAATAGACCCCCAAATGGTCCATTAATGATGAAAAAATCATGATATATGTCACTTGGCCGAACCGTAGATTTTTAGTAATTTAATATCAATTAATAATATAATATTTGTTTTAAAAACTCTTTTATGTCAATTTTTCCACTATTCAATAATTGATTTTTGTAGAAATAATAACAGAATGATTACTTCGAAAAAAGTTAATTAAATCAATACTAATATATCATATTATCCTAGAAAATTAGTTTAATTCAATAAAAGTTTCATATTATATTTATTTGGGTATTTATGATATCAATTATTTTAATTTTTTCACCATTATAGTAATTACTTCATCATCATTGTGTCAGAAATATATTAAATTATTTAATGTCTAAAAATTATAAATAAAATTTCATTATGTATAAAATCTTTTTATCTTTTTAATGAATATTTATAATCTAAAATCCAACATATATAACCCTATTTAAAAATTATTTTTCTAAAAGATATATGCTTGTGTCATTTTTGTATTCATTTTAACTTAATTAAAAAAAAGTGTCCCTATCACCTACAAGTGGCACCATGGGGTCCCAAAATCGACCCAAAGATGCCTATGGTCGAACATGTATCAACCAATAAGGCTAGGACACGTTTTAGGGTAATTTAGTATTATTATAATATTATTTTTTAATCCTTATTTACCGGATTTACCCTTAACCATAGTAAATAAAATATTTACCGCAGTAATTATTCAAAATGCATAAAAATAAAAGTTACCTATTTACACAATTAGGACATCCTGATTCCAAATATGGAATCCATTTTTCTAAATTTAAAACACAGAAGTGGCAGAAATTAATTTAAAATTAATTCCCGCTGTCAAAACAAAAAGCGTGTTATTAAGAGATAATAACTATCAAAAGATTGACACTTGTTTATGTTCGGTTTAATTGTAAAATTATGTCCGATGACCAACATTATATTAAATGGTAAAAATATATTCTAAATATACGTTAAAACCACTCAAATTCATAATTTATCACTATTAATTATTTTGATTAAAAAAATTGTTTTTAATTAAAATTTAGTAATTTTCACTATTCATCAAAATATGAAAGTTATCCGAAAAGTACCAAAATTTCTCCTTAGTCTAAATTCGATATTCCAAATCCAGAAATGAAGACCATTTTAAAATATAAAATATATATAATTTCAAAAAGTAGGTATTACTATTCATAACTACTAGTTTGATCAGTTGTGGTGTGTGTTAAAACTCAAAGTTGCCTACAACACACGCTACTGTATTATTCAAAGAAAGTGTACCTTGGAAGCTTGGGATGTTTCATTTTAAATTTTTGATGTCCCCATTTAGTAAAAAAGTTTAAAATATTGTATTTAAAAAGGGTTCACTATTAAAATTTGATAAAAGTGCAATACTAAAAATGAATTTTTTCTTGCATTATGTCTAAGATACTCATAATATGGATTCTAAAATTATAAGGATTATATAAAGTTTAAAATTTAGTTAATACTATTCATAACCTCTTTTGAATGGCTTTTTGGTAATTCATGGTGGAATTGAACTCGTTGTTGCGTGTAGTGCAAGTTATTGAATTATTTTGAAGAAATAACACACTATGAATTCTTGGGGTGTTACAATTTTATACTATATATCTTCTTCTATAATATTTCAATTTTTTTTTAAATCTTATTAATTTATACACATATGTTTCTCTTATAATTTATTTATTTCATTAAAGGATATAATTTGATTACAAAACTGACATTTCTAATGAATTGGTGGTATTGTTCTATCTCTTATTAATTTTGTGGTAATTATCAATCTTTTGAAACATTGAGTTTCATTTTAACACCCCAAGCTTCTACGGTACGCTTCTCTTTGAATAATGCGATAGCGTGTGTTGTACGCAACATCGAGTTCTAACACACCACAACCAATCAAACTAGCCGTTATGAATAGTATTACCTACATTTTGAAATTATATATATTTTATATTTCAAAATTGACTTCATTTTTGAATTCGGAATATCAATTATAGCTTAGGGTGAAATTTTGGCATTGTTCTGAAAAACATCAATTTTTGATGAATAGTGAAACTACTAAGTGGTAGTTAAAAAAACTGAATTTTTCATAAAACTTAATTTTACCGCTTCTGTGAATGGAATTTCGAAAATACGAGAGACACGATTAATATAAAGAAGTAAAATGTGGTTCAATGAGATGAAAATATTTTTTGGTAAATAGTAACTTTTTACTTTTATTTACCACGGTTAAAAGTAAAATAGGGTAATTAAGGGTAAAAATGATATTAATATTACCCTAACACATGTCCTAATTCTATTGGGCAAGTGTATCTCGACCAAAAACAACCTCAGGAATAAAATATTATCATTTAGGTCCACTTGGATTAGATTAAGACATTAATTTTTATTTAATTCAAAGAATAGTTAAAAGAGTTAAAATCAATGTTTATTTACTAAAACATTTTTAATATAGGGTTATACATAAGATAAATTCTATTGTAAATATTCATTAGAAAGATAATAATATTTCCTACATAATGATATTTTATTTATAATTTTTAGACTTTAAATAATTTAATTTATTTATGACACAATGATGATGCAGTAATTACCATAATTGTGACAAATTAAAATAATTGATATTATAAATTCCCAAATAAATAAAATTTGAGACTTTTAATGAATTACAATAATTTTCTAGGCTAATATGAAATATTAGGATTGATTTAATTAACTTTGGTCGAAGTAATCATTTTTTATGAGTTTCACAAAAATCAATTATTGAATAGTGTCAAAATTGACATAAAAGAGTTTTTAAAACAAATATTATATTATAAATTGATATTAAATTCCTAAAAATCTAAGGTTCATCCAAGAGACATATATCATGATAGGTTCATCATTAATGGACCACTTTGGGGTCACTTGGTTGAGTGGTTTTCGACCTCTCCCCACCTTAACATTTAAATAATCAACTTTGGAGCCATTAGAAACCGAATATGAATTTATTATAAATTAATATTTCTAGCTTTTCCAAAGGTGCCCCTCACCCCTCTTATAAAAGGGCACTCTTGATTCTCATTTATTCACACCTTCAAAGCCTTTTGGTTCATCCAAACTCTACCCAAATACTCTCCCAACTTCCCTCACTACAACCTAGAGGCCTTAGTTTGATCAGAAAGCCAACCTAAGGAGCCCTTTTGATCAAATCAAAAGGAAGAACCCGGAGAAGAGGTAATGTTTTCACCACCCCTTTTCATGTTCCTTTCTTCTTCCACTTCCTCTTTCTTTGTTATTACCATTATAAAATAATAACTCCAGTATCTTATATATACTGTGATGTTATTATAAATATGGTACAACCATATTCAGTATTCTATCCACCCTTTGAATAACATGTCACCATACGTGCATATGTACGGCTTACCGTCTCCACGTCATAGTGTAATTATTATTCAATATATTATTATTTATATGGGTATAATAATGATGTGTAACTCATGTAAATAATAAATATAACATGTTAATGATTCTGTATATATGATATACCATCCATTTATATATTATTTTAATATCAAAATAATGATATTGTCGATCGTGCGTACATACGGACTACCGTCTCCACGAACGCGATGAGATTCATTCTCCATCGTATCCATTCAAGTATAATTATCATTTGATGATTTAAAAATGATTTTTAAGGACTTTATATCATTCTGGATATGAATAAGATACAACCTATCCATATCAAACACGACTTATGTAACAAAACATATAAAAGAAAACGAGTAAGTTAACACCTGAAATGATGATAATTCTAAGATATTATTAACAAATCAATGTTAAAAGATCATATATGATATAATATTAATATATATTATTCCTGTATAATTTAATAACAATTATTTCCCCATTATACAGGAGGTTAACCTACCCCAACCAAGGAAAAGTACTAGGTAAGGGTTATTTCACAATCTCTTCATTTTTCGAGGTTGTTTATACGTAATAATCTACTGGGATCACATTATCATCCACATCCATGTTCCTTAAAAATATATTTCAAAACATTTTTACTATTTACAATAATATGGGTTAATGTCATTTTTATCCTTTTTTTGACTCTTTATAAGAGGTTTATAATGGAATCCTTCCGTCGTTTTCCAAACAAGGTGCTTTTTAGCCATTTCGAAAAAATTAAGGTAAGAATGTTTTTTTAACTTATACGGTGGGTGCGGCTATTTTCCACCATTATAAAATCGTCGAAGCAACCCTTACAAGCTTATAAGAATATTTTCAAATGAAATGTTTTATTTTATAAATATATGACTCTTAAATGATTTCAAAATAGAAAGAGATATTTCTCTAAAAAGAGTTTTGATTTCATCTATGTCAACATCCTTTGATGGATTTCACGCTTATTTGAAGTTGATTTATTAGGATACAAAACTTCTATATTGTATTGAAGGTTTTTTGATATGATTGACAGTGGATGTGATATTTTTATACCATTCGTGGTTTATGGTGAAAGTATTGACATTTCGTATACTAGTTTTAATATGAATGTATATGTTATGTTTAAACCTTTTCATATGGGAATGCATTAGACTTAATATGTGATGGGTGGAGCCCGCTATAGCTCCTCGATGCATCAGTAGGTCTCATAAGACAAACTAGTGTCTTGGCACGGGGCCTTGGAAAAATTTAATTTGTAGTCTTGGCACGAGGCCTTGGCTATGTGGTTTTGATAGTCTGGCATTATGCATTCCATCATTATGGAAGTGGTTATTGATAATGCATGTGATTATTCGATTAGTAGAATATCCATGTGAATAAGTAAATGGAATTATTTTTATTTTACATTTGCCATACTATGTTGAAGTTCATGTTTAAATGAATTTTTTTTAGTTATAAATTGCCTTAAATGTTTATTCTTATTTTAGAAAGTTTCTGCTATATTGATATCCTTACTGGGCATTTGAGATCACCCCTTTTCTATGTTTTATTTTTACCTGGATGTGAAGAAGTATGTTATGAATGACCTACAAGGATAGTATGTGGGGATATGAGTGTGGAATATGGAGACTATATTGTTGTAGTATTTTTCCACTTTATGATGTAATACATTATGAATATATCTAGTGTTTCCAAGGATACTAAACCAATCGGTCTTTCGAGATTTGATCTTTCTTGTTATCATGCCAATGTAATGTAATAATGCACTGACTCTGGGTAACTGGGGTCGGGGCGTTACAGTTGGTATTAGAGGAGGTTTAGTACAAACCTTGGAAGGTAGATTTAGATAAACTCTGATTAGAGCACGTAGACCTAAGATGAACTTTGAGGATTAGTATAGAAGAACATCCTAGAATTTTGGTATTGTATTGATTTTGTGAGTTTTCCGAGAAATACATCCATGTCTGGATACGAGCAGGTAGAGGCGTCTCTGGCACCGATGTACCTAGAGGTAAAACCCAAAAACACCACTTTGAGCTAGACTCGAACGGGAAGTGGTGCATGACAATGAGCCTTGCTGCACTCTTGGTTACGACACTCCCGTGTGATATGCTTAGGATAACTCACATTTTCTTTACAAATCATTATGAAGGGTTTATGAGTATATAAATCCTCAAAGAAAACATTTTTAGGATAATGGATTATATCCATAAATAGTTCAATTTATGTTAAGTGTTTTATAAGTATGGGATTATGTATTTTGATTCATAAACTGATCTAGTTTATGCCATTGTTTAGAAATGGCGTCTAGTGGAAGAAATGGAAACCTTATTAGTGCACGCACTCCATGTAGGTATTTCCCTCCTGCTCAAGATAATTATAGTAGAGTTGGTGATGCAACTAGTGCCGATCAGCTAATCACCATACTAGGACAACTCACTCAAGTTATGAATAATAACCTTACCCTTATGGAGCACCCTGATCCGCAGTGTGGAGGATCAATGTTAGATCGATTCATGAGGCAACAGCCACCAATGTTCAATGGGAGTACAAATCCCTTAGTAGATGAGCAATGGATATTTTCCCTAGAAAAAATATTTCAGGCTTTGGGGAGTAGTGAAAGGGAAAAAGTTATCATGGCAGTTTACCGCCTCACTAGAGATGCTGATCAATGGTGGTCATTGATTAAAAATACGAAGGAAGATGATGAAGTATCAAATATGGAATGTAGGGAGTTCAAAGATCTGTTTTTAGAAAAATACTTTCCTCGCAACCATCGAGAAGATATGGAAAGGCAATTTCTGAGTCTGAGACAAAAGGAGGATGATAATGTCACAAAGTATGAGGCTAACTTTACAAGGTTAGCAAGGTATGCTGATGATTATATACGTATCCCAAGAAGTAAGATTGATCATTTCTTCGATGGGTTAAAACCATTTCTCCGTCGAGCATTAGTCTCACAATCCTTTTCATCGTACGAAGACATTGTCTCGTGTGCTATCAAGACCGAAAAGTAATTCTCTAAGTCTTATGACTCTAAAGAAAAGAAAGAGAAGAAGAGGCATGCTGATCAAACTGGGAATGGAAATAAGGGGACGAAAGGAAAGGTTGAATATCCATCCTGTGGTAAATGTGGGAAGAAACACCCCGGTACTTTCTTGAAGGGAATGGGCGTATGTTACAAATGTGGTGAAAAAGGCCACCAAGCTCGTGATTGAAAAGGGAAGAAGGAAGCTACCAATGTTCAGTGCTACAATTGCAGGGAGATGGGGCATTATGAAAATGAATGTCCTAAGCGTCAGGAGAACTTACCTCAGAAAAGGCCAAGGGATCAAGGCCAGGCTTATACTATCACTACTGCTGAGGTACAAGCTCCGAAAGACATGGTGGCAGGTAATTTAATGGTTTCCTCAAGTTTAGAAAATGCATTATTTGATTCTGGATCATCGCATTGTTTCATATCTTCCTAGTTTGCTAAGAAAATTAGATATTTCCAATTTGATTTAACTAGGGAGTTGTCATTTAAAACTCCTAAGGGAAGTATCATTGCAACAAAGTTTTGTGAATCGGTCCCCATTAGAGCACATAAATGTTCTTTATCTACTAATCTCATTTTCATACCTATGATTGAGTTTGATATAATCCTCAGTATTGACTGGCTTTTAGAATATGATGCAAAGATTTATTGTAAGATGAAAGAGGTTACGATTCTTGATGATAATGATAAGGAACACCTTATCTTTAGAGCAGAATTGTCACCACCTAATTCTTATTTAGATCCACCCCCCGTAGGTCAACTAAATTCAATTATTGGGGAGGAAGAGAATGAAATAACTGTGGGTGAGGAAAAAAATGTTCAAATAGAGGATGTACCTGTTGTGAAAGAATTTGTAGATGTATTTCCAGATGATTTACTTGGACATCCTCCAGAACGAGAAGTTGAGTTTTCCATTGATTTAATTCTTGGATCAAGGCCTATACCAAAGACCCCTTATAGAATGGCCACAATAGAATTAGTTTAACTAAAGAAACAACTAGAGGAATTGAGTAATAAGGGATTTATTCACCCTAGTGTTTCTCCATGGGGATCCCCTGTTCTTTTTGTTAAAAAGAAAGATGGATCTATGAGGTTATGTATCGACTACAGGGAGATCAATGCTATGACAATAAAGAACAAGTATCCCCTACCATGAATTGATGATTTATTTGACCAACTGCATGAAGCTCAACACTTTTCAAATATTGACCTTCGATCTGGATATCATCAGTTGTGTTTGAAGAAGGAAGACATTCCGAAGACAATATTTCGAACCAGGTACGGGCATTACGATTTTACGGTAATGCCTTTTGGATTGACTAATGCACCCTCTGTATTCATGGATATGATGAATAGATTTTTCGAGGAGTATCTTGATGAATTTGTGGTGGTATTTATTGATGATTTCTTCGTATACTCTAAAAGCTACGAAGATCATGAAAATCACTTAGCATTATCTTGAAGACTCTGAGAAGACATGAATTATATGGGAAGTTTAGCAAGTGTGAATTCTGGCTTCATGAGATTTCTTTTCTTGGCCATATTGTCTCTAAAGATAGAATCTCAGTTGATCCTTCTAAGACCAAGGCAATCCAAGAATGGCCAACACCTACGAGTATAACTGAGGTACGTAGTTTTATTGGTTTAGCCGGTTATTATCGACGATTCTTCCAGAATTTTGCCTGATTGGCTATCCCATTAACGAAGATCACACGTAAAGGGGTTAAATTTGTTTGGAAAAAAGAGTGTGAAAAATGTTTCGAAGAACTGAAGAGAAGATTAGTCAATGCTCCTATATTGACTCTACCATCGGGGAATGATGGGTTCGTTATTTATAGTGATGCATTGAAGAAAGGACTTGGTTGTGTCCTTATGCAGAATGATAGGGTTATTGCCTATGCATGACGACAGTTGAAAATTCATGAACAAAACTATCCTACTCATGATCTCAAGTTAGCAGCAATGATATTTGCTTTGAAGATATGGAGGCACTACCTCTATGGTGAAAAATGTGAGATTTATACTGATCACAAGAGTTTGAAGTATATTTTCTCACAAAAAGAACTCAACATGAGGCAAAGCAGATGGCTTGAATTACTCAAGGATTATGATTGCATGATACAATACCACCCGGGGAAGGCAAACAGGGTGGCAGATGCTTTGAGAAGAAAAGACCATGGAATTTTGAACAATATGAGAATTGAAAGGGATCCAATTTTCATGGATCTAGTGAAGATGGACATGGGAATAACTAGGGAAGGTGAAACATCAATTCTTTTTCAAATGGTTGCCAAACCATCTTTACTAGAAATAATTAAGAGTTCTCAGACCGATTATGAATAATTTAAAAAGAAGATTAAAGCTGTGAATGATTGGAGATTGAGAGACTTTGTGTATGAAGATGGAATTTTGAAATTCGGGAAGAGACTTTGTGTTCCCGATTTACCTGATCTAAAAAGGGAATTGTTGGATGATGCTCATAGTTCCAATTTCTCTATACATCCTGGGAGCACCAAAATGTATAGAGATTTAAAGGAACATTTTTGGTGGGACAACATGAAGAGTGAGATTGCTGATTTTGTGTCAAGATGTATGGTTTGTCAACAAGTGAAAGCTGGGAGGCAACAGCCTGGAGGAGTCATGCAACCTCTTCCCATACTAGAGTGGAAATGGGTCAATATTACGATGGACTTTTTCATGGGACTACCAAAGACTCCTAGAAGGAACGATGCAATATGGGTTATTGAAGATCGTCTTTCCAAGTCAGCACATTTTCTTGCTATAAGAGAAGATCTACCACTGGAACGTCTAGAAAGACTATATATATATATGAAGTTGTGAGACTTCATGGAGTACCCCTATCGATTGTTTCTGATCCTGATCCCCGTTTTACTTCAAGATTCTGGAAGAGTCTTCAGAAATCCCTGGATACTGAACATCATTTGAGCACTGCCTGCCACCCTCAAATGGATGGACAATCAGAACGAACTATTCAAACCTTAGATGACATGTTGAGATCCTGCTCACTTGACTTTCAGGGTATGTGGGATCAATATTTATCTCTGGTAGAATTTTCCTATAACAATAGCTTCCATTCGAGTATTCAGATGGAAACATATGAAGCGTTATACGGAAAGAGATGTCATACACTAACCTGTTGGGATGACGTTGGTGAAAGAAAACTTGTAGGCCCAGAACTATTGGAGGAAACGATGGAAAAGGTGAAGGTAATCCAAAATCACATCAAAGCAGCTCAAAGTAGGTAGAAGAGCTATGCCGATAATCGAAGAAAGGATTTGGAATTTGAAGTCAGTGGTCATGTTTTCCTGAAGGTATCTCCATGGAAGGGAGTCATAAGTTTTGGTAAGAAAGGTAAATTGAGTCCCAAGTACATCGGAACTTTCGAAATTCTAGAACGAATTGGGGTTGTAGCTTACCAATTGGCAATGCCGCCAAGTCTCTCCAAAGTTCACGATGTGTTCCACGTATCTCTGTTGAGGAAATACATGTCTGACCCAACGCATGTACTCACCTATGAAGAATTAGAACAGGAACCCGATCTGTCCTATTGTAAAGATCCCATCAGGATTCTTGATACGAGAGAACAAGTACTGAGAAACCGGACGACGCGTCTGGTAAAAGTTTTGTGGAGAAACCATAAGATGGAAGAGGAAACGTGGGAACCCGAGGAACTTATGATGAAGAACCAACCGAGTATTTTCATGTGATAAGTATTCTAGAAATATTGAGGATGAAATTATTTTAAGTATGGGAGAATGTAACACCCCAATCTTCTACGGTACGCTTCTCTTTGAATAATGTGATAGCGTGTGTTGTACACAACATCGAGTTCTAACACACCACAACCAATCAAACTAGTAGTTATCAATAGTAATACCTACTTTTTGAAATTATATATATTTTATATTTCAAAATGGGCTTCATTTTTGAATTCAGAATATCAATTATAGCTTAGGGTGAAATTTTGCCATTGTTCTGAAAAACTTCAATTTTTGATGAATAGTGAAACTACTAAGTGGTAGTTAAAAAAACTGAATTTTTCATAAAACTTAATTTTACCGCTTCTGTGAATGGAATTTCGAAAATCCGAGAAACACGGTTAATATCAAGAAGTAAAATGTGGTTCAATGAGGTAAAAATAATTTTTGGTGAATAGTAACTTTTTACTTTTATTTACCATGGTTAAAAGTAAAATAGGGTAATTAAGTGTAAAAATGATATTAATATTACCCAACCACATGTCCTAATTCTATTGGACATGTGTATATCGACCAAAAACAACCTTAGGAATAAAATATTATCATTTAGGTCCACTTGGATTAGATTAGGACATTTATTATTATTTGATTCAAAGAAGAGTTAAAAGAGTTAAAATCAATGTTTTTTTACTAAAACATTTTTAATTTAGGGTTATGCATAAGATATATTTTATTTTAATTATTCATTAGAAAGATAATAAAATTTCCTACATAATGATATTTCATTTATAATTTTAGACTTTAATTAATTTAATTTATTTATGACACAATGATGATGCAATAATTACCATAATTGCGACAAATTAAAATAATTGATATTATAAATTCTCAAATAAATATAATTTGAGACTTTTAATGAATTAAAATTATTTTCTAGGATAAAATTACATGTTAGGATTGATTTAATTAACTTTTGTAGAAGTAATAATTCTTTTATGAGTTTCAAAAAAATCAATTATTAAATACTGTCAAAATTGACATAAAAGAGTTTTTAAAACAAATATTATATTATTAATTGATATTAAATTTCTTAAAATCTATGGATCAGCCAAGAGACTTATATAATGATAGGTTTATAATTTATTGACCACTTGGGGGTCTCTTGGATGTATATGGTATGTTTATTAACCATATAATATAAAAATACAAAGGGACATTGTAAAAGTGAAACTAATTAACTTAGAGTTAATACTTAAAGATAAAGTTAATATAATGACCCAAACCTGTCTAAATTATATGGGTTGAGTGGTTTTCGACCTATCCCTACCTTAAAATTTAAATTATAAACTTTGGAGCCATTAGAAACCGAATATGAATTTATTATAAATTAATATTTCTAGCTTTTCCAAAGGTGCCCCTCACCCCTCTTATAAAAGGGCACTCCTCCTTCTCATTTCTTCACACCTTCAAAACCTTTTGGATTGTCCAAAATCTGCCCAAATACTCTCCCAACATCCATCAATAAAACCTAGAGTCCTTAGTTTGATCATAAATCCACCCTACGGGGCCCTTTTGATCAAATCAAAAGGAAGAACCCGAAGAAGAGGTAATGTTTTCACCACCCCTTTTCAAGTTCCTTTCTTCTTCCACTTCTTCTTTCTTTGTTATTACCATTCTAAAATAACAACTCCAGAATATTATATATACTGTGATGTTATTATAAATATGGTACAACCATATTCAGTATTCTATGAACCCTTTGAATAACATGTCACCATACGTGTGTACGTACGGCTTACCGTCTCCACGTCGTGGTGTAATTGTTATTATATATATTATTATTTGTATGGGTATAATAATGATGTGTAACTCATGTAAATAATAAATATAACATGTTAATTATTCTGTATATATGATATACCATCCATTTATATATTATTTTAATATCAAAATAATGATATTGTCGCTCGTGCGTACGTATGGACTACCGTCTCCACAAACATGATGAGACTCATTCTCCATCATATCCATTCAAGTATAATTATCATTTGATGATTTAAAAATGATTTTTAAGGACTTGATATCAGTCTGGATATGAATAAGATACAACCTATCCATAAAAAACATGCCTTATGTAACAAAACATATAAAGTAAAAGGTGTAAGTTAACACCTAAAACGACGATAATTCTAAGATATTATTAACAAATCAATGTTAAAAGATCATATATGATATCATATTAATATATTTGATTCTTTTATAATTTAATAACAATTATTTCACCATTATACAGGAGGTTAACCAACCCCAACCAAGGAAAAGTACAAGTTAAGGGTTATTTCACAATCTCTTCATTTTTCGAGGTTGTTTATACGTAATAATCTACTAGGATCTCTTTATCATCCACATCAACGTTTCTTAAAAATGTATTTAAAAACATTTTTAGTATTTACAAGAATATGGGTTAATGTCACTTATACCCTTGTTTGACTTTTTATAAGAGGTTTATCAAGGAATCTTTCCGTCGTTTTCCAAACAAGGATCTTTTTAACCTTTTCGACAAAATTAAGGTAAGAATTTTTTTTAACTTATACGGTGGGTGCGGATATTTTCCGCCGTTATAAAATCATCGAAGCTTCACTTACAAGATTATATGAATATTTTCAATGAAAATGTTTTAATTTATAAATATATGACTCATAAATGATTTCAAAATAGAAAGAGATATTTCCTAAAAAGAGTTTTGATTTCATCTATGTCAACATCCTTTGATGGATTTTACGCTTATTTGAAGTTGATTTATTATGATACAAAACTTCTATATTGTATTGAAGGTTTTGTGATATGTTTGACTGTGGATGTGATATTTTTATACCATTCATGGTTTATGGTGAAAGTATTGACATTTCGTATGCTAGTTTTAATACGAATGTTTATGTTATGTTTCAACCTTTTAATATGGGAATGCATTGGACTTAATATGTGACGGGTGGAGCTCGCTATAGCTCCTCGATGCATTGGTAGGTCTCATGAGACAAACTAGTGTCTTGGCACAAGGCCTTGGAAAAATCTTATTTGTAGTTTTGGCATGAGGCCTTGGCTATGTGGTTATGATAGTCTGGGATTATGCATTCCATCATTATGAAAGTGGTTATTGATATTACATGTGATTATTCGATTAGTAGAATATCCATGTGAGTAAGTAAATGGAATAATTTCATTTTACTTTTTCCATACTATGTTTAAGTTCAAGTTTAAAAGGCATTTGTTTTAGTTATACATTTCCTTAAATGTTTATGCTTATTTTAGAAAGTTTCCACTATATTGTTATCTTTACTGGGCATTTGAGCTCACCCCTTTTCTATGTTTTATTTTTTCCAGGATGTGAAGAAGTAAGTTATGAATGACCTACAGGGATAGTATGTGGGGATATGAGTGTGGAATATAGAGACTAAGTTGTTGTAGTATTTTTCCACTTTATGATGTAATACTTTATGAATATATCTAGTGTTTCCAAGGCTACTAAACCAATCGGTCTTTCGAGATTTGATCTTTCTTGTGATCATGCCAATGTAATGTAATAATGCACCAACTCTGGGTAACTAGGGTCGAGGCGTTACATTCATGTTATAATTTTCTTATTGGAAATTAAATTTCACTTAATATCCATATTTCATCTATCATGGAAATGATTATTTCTTAATTCATATACCATTTCTACATAAAATGTTTTACTATAAAATTTGATTAATTTATTGCGGATATCTGAGTATTTCATATACATAACTAAATACAGAAATTTTATGATAAGGAATGTTCTTTAATAATTAATATAAGGATTGAATATATGAGTAATGATTTTTAATTGGATTAATGGGCCAGCTTTGAAATTAAATTTCCCCCAGATGCATCGATTGTTCTTTTGAGAAAAAAATTTTGCTAAACTTATAAAAAATATTTTTTGGGTATACCTACCCACTGATTAAATTGTCTTGAAATATGTATTTGATGGTAAGATATCATGATTTCTATAATCATGAAATCAGACATGATTTATTTCCTTCATTTATAATTCCATTTTCATTACCTCTGATATTACTTCTTTTCTATTATCCACAGATGCAATTCATGACCATGTCAGTTATTAACTAGACGATGTTATTAGTTATATATCTTACGATATTGACTATTTCCAATTAATTAATGACATCTTCCACTATAAAATAATATTATATAAAAGTAGAGCCCAATATATATATTTTTCCATTCTCTAGGATATGAAGAACGATATTTTGAATAATATCCAGTGTGAGAGAATGTTTCTTGTGATATTTTATTTATATTTTCATTGTAATTTAAGAATCATGTATGCATATAATTATTCAAGATTTTTAAACTTATAGATACTCGGTGAAGTTATTCGTTTTGTCTTATTCCAATTTAATAAATTACACATATATTATTATTTATCAAAGACAGGTTTGTTCAAGTTGTTATTCATGGATGTCTACTAGAAACATTAAGAACTATATTTGAAAATATAATAGCTAATATGATAATTATGGAAATATATTTTTTATTTGATAGCATTATCATTAATTTAATTTTTTTGGCTCTATATTTATAATGATTAAGGGATAAATCATTGAGTTCAATTAGTTACTGTGTTATAATATTTAGTGATAGTTCCTAATAGAAGAAAGACAATAAACACTTATAGTCAATACGTGGATGTCCCAAATGGGCATGCCAATACTACTGGTGTTGGAACTGAGTAGATCATTCCCATATTAGGGTAGAAAATTCAGGTTATAATGAATAACATTAATTCAATGGATCATCCTACTATTTTAATGAATGATTCAACAATAATAGATCAGTTCATGTGACATAAGGTTACATCATTTAATAGAACCACAAATACATTGGTAGATGACCAATGGATTACGTACCGGAAAAAGAATTGTTGAATTTGGGAAGTAATGAATTGAAATAGTTATTCTATTAGTGTATTTTTTATTGTAAAATTCAATTAATTGTTTTCTTTGATCCAAAAAACTAAATAGGTTTACTTAGTTTAAATCTTTGAATAGAGAAATTTTAAAGTAATATTCCTCAAAAAATAATTCACCCAAGAATAGTTATATGTAATGAAAAAGAAGCTACCCATATTTTATAAGAATAAAGAATAACATGCAGTAGAGTATGAGGATAAAATTATAAGAATACAATGGAATATTTCATAATATATATACAATATAGAAATAATGATGGACTATTTCATTGATAGTCTTAAAGCGATTCTCTCAAGGGTACTAATTTCTCTATAATTCATATCATATGCAGATATTGTATCAATATATTTTAAGTAATATAAATAATTTTATAGATCATATATCTTATTGGGAAATAAAGAAAATATGATTTCAACTATGAACCATGAAAAATAGAAGACATCAGAAGAGAATAAGAGGATGAAACAATTATATTAATTTTAAAATTATTAAATGAAATAACCCAGAAATTCATTATGTTCATGAGAGAGTTTTAAAATTATTTAGATAATGGTAATTTGGATAATGAATGAATGGGGAATAAATAAATAACTTATATTTAGTTATTCAATAATAAATTGATGAGTCATTATTAAAACCTCTTCCCCAAGAGTCAAGGGACAATACCATAGAAGAAGCCAGTGGTTCAGGCCAATCATACAAGAATTACTATATCTATAGTGGAGCTTTGAAGCCGTGGGGTAAAAGATACACTGATAAAACAATCAAAAAATTTTTTATTTGATTTAGGTTATAATTAATATTTTAGGTCTAAATAGTCTTTCCAGGGTATCACAAAACCCCCAAAATAATTAGAAAATGATTTTAAGTGAAAAATTATAATGGTACAATGGACCAATCAAATTTACACAACTCCTCTATGGTAGATTCTTGTAGAGATGTGATTCTTAAAATTCAAATTATTGTTCCTCTAGTTGGATTTTATTTTATATTTGGAATTTATTGGTTATCTTAGTATATATCCCATATCAATTGTCATGGAAGTGAAGTTACATTCAATATTATAAATCAATATATTATAGTCTATCATTACTAGGATGCATGTGAACTCCAAATGGAATTTATATCTGTTTTATTAGATTCATTTACCATTCATGAGGGATATATATATTTTATGACTTGGGAGAAACATGAAATTGAAGATATTATTATTTGAATGGTTAATGTTGATGTATTTCTAGAATTGTTTTTTTATCATATACCGAATAATGGAGATTAATTTTAAATTGAACTCAGAACTGTTGCTACAACTAATTGAAATATTCCATATAAAGTGGACCCGATTTAGTTATAGAAATTGAATAAGAAACTCCCAGTTAATATTGTTATGGGATTAATTTGGTCTAGTGGTTCAGCATGGTATGGACCTTTTATTTTTGTGAAGAATGAAGATGGGTAAATGGGTATTTTCAATGATTATCTGGAACATAATAAATAAAAATTAATAAGAAGTATACTCAACCCTATATCAAGGATATTGTTGATGAATTATGAGGGGGTAAATATTTTTACAATAATGATATTTGATTCATATATCTTTATATAAGGTTCATGAAGGAGGATATAGCTTCAAAAACCTTATATATGAGGTTTGGAAATTATGAATTTATGGTAATGAAATTTTCATTTAGGAAATCTCTTGCTATCTTCAGTAATTTTATGAATATAGAATTTAGGGATTCTATTGATTTGTTTTTTATTTTATTTATAGATTATATTATTATATATTTTTAGATAAAGGAATATAATAGGCAGAATTTGAGGATTTTACTAATTACCCTATGGAAGGAGAACCTATATTCTAAATTTACCAATTGTGATTTTTTTGTAGAAAAAGTCCCATTTAGGTGTCATATAATTTCTAGTGTGGGTATATCAGTAGATCTCTAAAAGAAAGAAGTTATTGAGTAATGGGATAGAGAAACCAAGATAACCAAGATCCATTTTTTTCTATGGGATGGATAGACAACATATATGGTTTGTGAGATATTTCTTATGACTATATAATTCAATCACCATGTTGGCCATGAGGGGAACCATGTTCTTTTGTAATGATGAATGCGATAATAATTTCAATGAACTAAAGATTTGTTCAATAAATGTACATGTACTTACACAACCATATAATGTATAAGTGTTAGTAATATATAGTGAGGCACAAAATATATTTCTGGGATTCATCCTCATGTTAATGATATGGTTATTGGTTATTCCTCTCTGTAATTTAAAATTCATGAGTAAAATTACCCGAATAACTATTTGCAGCTAGAAGAGGTATTTTTTCCATGAACATAGAGATTAATTATCAGTACAGTGGATAGTGTGATATATGTACTGATGATAAATAGTTAAAGTAAATATTTACAAATAACGGGTCAAATATTAACTATAGAACAATGTTGGAGTTTAATAAAGATTATGAATAAAAAAATAAAATATGTGTATAGAAAGGATAACTAGGATGCTGATTCTATAAGTTGAAAAGACAATCATAATTTTTTATTTTGTAAATTGAATGAGATATATTATTTATGAATTTAAAGATGTTGGATCATGAAATCATGATGAATGGGGAATGATATTATTATTATAATTTTAATTTTTTACCATCCATATATGGGATGATTTAAAAGGTGAAAAAGAATATGTCGAATTATATAAAAAGTTAATTCAAATGACTCATACCACACCCAACTTTGGCATCACCGGCTAGGTCATGTCAATGAGAAACGTTAGACAAAATTACATCAAGATGGGTATTTAGATTCTTTCGAACTAAAACCACTTGGTGTATGTCATGCGTGTCTACAAGGCAAAATGACCAAAGCCCCATTTAGTGGGAAAGGTGAAAGAGCTAAAGATCTTCTAGAATTAGTTCACATAGATGTGTGTGGACCATTTCCAGTTGAAGCAAGGGGTGGGTTCTCGTACTTCATAACTTGTACTGATTATTTTAATAAAAATGGATATATCTAGTTAATGAGGTATAAGTCATATTCTTTTGATCGGTTCAAAGAATACAAGAATGAAGTTTAGAACTAGCTTGGTAAGAAGATTAAGAAACTCCGCTTAGACAGAGGAGGAGAATATCTTAATCAGGACTTCATTGATTTCTTATGGGAGTTTGGGATTCTATCTCAACTCACTCCTCCTTACACACCGCAGTGGAATGGTGTAAGTGAAAGGAGGAACCGAACCCTATTGCACATGGTGAGATCAATGATGAGTCATGCGAGTCTTCCATTATCCTTTTGGGGATATGCATTACAAACAGCAGCACACATACTAAACCAAGTACCAACTAAATCAATAAATGGTATTCCATACGAATTATGGAGTAGACGCAAATCCATATTATCGAATTTACTTGTGTGGGGTACCGAAGCATTTGTTATGGCCTCATTAGGTAACAAACTTGCACCTCGAGACAGAAAGTGTATCTTTATAGGATATCCCAAGGAAACATGGGGATATTACCTATACAACCCCTCAAACAAAAAGGTTATAGTGGCGAGAAATGCCATATTCCTTGAGAGGGAGCACAACTCCAATAGAGATAGTGGGAGCGAGATAGACTTCGATGAAGTCAAGGCTCAAGATACACATGAGTAGGTACAAGAATAGATTCCACAAAGCCCCGTGGAAGAAAAATCTGTTCCAGAGACACAAGAACTGCGTAGGATCACGAGATAGGTGAGAGAACCAGAACGATATGGTTTTCTTTCCACTGAGGATGGTGACTCATTATTGGTTGACAATGATGATCCACTTACCTAAAAGGAAGCAGTTGAAGGCACAGACGTTGCCAAGTGGCAAGAAGCCATGAATTCTGAAATGGATTCTATGTACCAAAACCAAGTCTGGATTTTGGTAGATCATCCAGTTGATGTAAAGACTATTGGTAATAAATGGGTATTCAAGAAGAAAATGGACATGGAGGGGAAAGTCAGCACCTACAAGGCACGACTGGTTGCAAAAGGTTTTAGGCATCGTCAAGGAATTGACTATGATGAATCCTTTTCACTAGTTGCAATGCTGAAGTCCATCAGAATCCTATTGGCCATTGCTTCTTACCATGACTATGAAATTTGGAAAATGGATGTCAAAATAGCTTTCCTTAATGGGAACCTCCATGAAGATTTATATATGACACAAGCTAAAGGGTTTGTGACTCCAAAGGATGCCAACAACGTATTCAAGTTGCAGAAGTACATTTATGGATTAAAGCAAGCATCAAGTTCATGGAACATTCGTTTTGATGAAGCTGTTACAGAATTTGGCTTTGTTAAGAATGAATGTGATCCTTGTGTCTACAAAAGGTTTAGTGGAAGTGCTGTCGTTTTCCTAATAGTATATGTTGATGACATATTGTTAATTGGAAACGAAGAACATGTCTTATAGTCAGTTAAGGCATGGTTGCATAAATGATTCTACATGAAAGACTTGGGTGAGGCGGCATATATTCTTGGGATCAAGATCCATCGTGATAGATCCAAGAGAATGCTGGGCCTGAGTCAAAGTACATACATTGACAAGATACTGAAGATATTCAGTATGGAACAGTCCAAGAGAGGATTGTTCCCAGTGTCACATGGCATTAATCTTTCCAAGAAAATGTGTCCTCATACACATGAGGAAAGAAAGAGGATGGCAAGGATCCCATTTGCATCTGCGACTGGGTCAGTCGTGTATGTTATGCTATGTACGAGGCTAGATGTTTCTTACGCATTAAGTGTGGTAGGCAGATATCAAGCTGATCCAGGAGACCGCCATTTGATGGAAGTCAAGACTATACTTAAGTATCTGAGGAGTACTAAGGATATGTTCTTGGTTTATGGAGGGGATGAGGAACTAGTCATCAGTGGACATGTAGATGCTAGTTTCCAGACTGATCAAGATGACATGAAGTCGCAGACTGGATACATCTTCAGTTTGAATGGAGGTGAAGTGAGCTGGAAGAGCTCAAAACAAAGTGTGGTGGCAGATTCAACAGCGGAGTCCGAGTATATCGCATCTTCTGAGGTAGCTAAAGAAGCAGTATGGATGCGAAGCTTCGTCCAAGAGCTGGATGTTGTACCAACAATTAAAGATCCTATCACACTCTATTGTGATAATGCTACAGTGGTGGCACTTGCAAAAGAGCCAAGGTCACATCAGCGGACAAAGCACATACTTCGGAAGTATCATCTCTTGAGGGATTTTTCTCAGAGAGGAGAAGTTGTAGTGAGCAGTATTTCCATGGAAGATAACGTGGCGGACCCATTGACTACAGCCTTGAATCAGCAGAAACATGATTATCATGTGAGGTCTAGCGGACTAAATGTCGGAGGCAGTTGGCTCTAGTCCATGTGGGAGTTTGTAAGGGTTGGTGTCCTGAGAACCAACTGTTTTGTACTTTTATTACATGAATGGTCACTTATTATATATTGTTCGTTGTTCTTCATGACTATAATATAATAATGTCCTAGAATATTTGTTGCATTAATAAGGTCATAGTAGATCCCCGCTATGATGAGAACCTTGAAATTCTATAACAATATTCTTAAATAAAGTTCTTCAGTTGTATGACATACTATGATAGGACACATAGTATACAGACCGTCATGTGTGAGTACTCGTAAGAAGATGAGACTCTCTCTCATAGAGTTCGCAATTGGTAATCTCCAAGAAGGGAGATTTTGAGAACAGACCTGCTAGTAGTAATTCCGCATGTCTTGGTGTCATCAGATACTGCTATCTACGAGCGTGTGTAATGTTCCTTAGACTGGAAGATTATCATTAACTCATGTCATGACTCGCGCACTTAGATTTGTTGAATAAAACCATCACGCAGACAATTGGCGGGAAGTAGGGTACTTTAGGTGCGTCACGAGTGACATGTTGTTAATGGATAAGTCGAGGAAGGATTTTTCCCTTGCATTTATGGAAGTTGATATCTCGGCCCTTTGATTGAAATAGAATTGTCGCATTAAATTCCATGGCCATGGTGTAAATGACGAGTTTATTTCAGGTAGTCAAAGAACGACAGATCAAGCATATAGGTTTATGACACTTCCATTAAACCTGCTTGATGAGATATTGAGACAAAGGGATTAAATTACACAGTAAGCGTTTGTATGAGGTGATACGTTAATGGGGCGTCAACTTCTTTCACATGGGTTCCTTGACCCGTTGCTAGAGAGTAATCTTGGAATTAGGCAAGCCTGCCTAATGCCAACAAGAAAGAGGCCTAGAGGTTCACACACTATGTGTATCCAAGTATCTCAAGTTGAATAATGATTATTCCCGTACATGGTTTAATAATTATTTAAGAAAGCCTAAGTTGTTTTAAATGATGGAGGTAAAATAAAATAAAACAAGTACATGCCGTGTATTATTAAATGTATACACCGTGTAGTTTTATTTTGGAAAGGAAATGAATAAATGAGAACAAGATATACACGCCATGTACATTTAATGTACACGCCGTGTAGTTTTCAAGGAAAAACAAGTACATGCCGTGTATTTATTATTACATGCCGTGTATTTTTTCCAGTCGGGATTTTAAGGATATAATATTGTTTGAAATGATATTTATTATAATCTGTGTGGGCGCATGTCAAGGAATTATCTATTCGGCATGGGGGTTTAAATAAGAGTCAATGAAATAAATAAAATGTGTAATGCGTTTATTTGTTGTCATAACTCTATAACCCCACACACCCAATTATAAATATCCTCACAACCCCAACTCTTTCCCTACACACAAGAGAATCATTGTGCCCAACATCTCTAGAGAATTTTTTCAAGACCGAAAGAACATCTTTCTCCAAGAACGCTCTCAAGACTGAGAGAGATCCTATTCCATCGGATCAAGATGATCTATGGCAGACAACGCAAGCAAAGGCGTCTCCAAGCTAGCACCCGGAGAATCCTTTGGCGACGTCCAGAGATACAAGGTACATGTGTGGATCATCGCTAGAGGGACTCTACACTTGGCTTCTACAACACAATGATAGATCAAATCGACAACGTGATCGAGAACATCAATGATGAAAGAACACCCAAATGGTATTTCTTTATAAATAATTAAATTAACTATAATCAACTTGCAACGATCCTTGTTTGTGGTTCCGGGACAGACCATCTTCTTTGTCTTTTTCTGTGATTCGATCCGTGGAGACTGGTGTTTGTTGTCATATTGATCCCGGATTGATCATTGCTAATGAAAAAAAGCCAAGTGGGAACATCCACCCACGCACTTCCTCTGTGCCCGGAACCTTCAAATGGTATCATAGGGAGGTTACAACGTTGATTATAGTTATTTAATTTTCGTTGATAATTTACGCATTCATATTTTATTCAATTCAAAATAAATCGTTTTATAAATCTGAATTAATGAGATCTATTCTTCCTCCTTTGTTTCTCGATTCATATCACAGAAACGACCTTTTAATTTTAATTTTGATTAAAATAAAAATGATGAACTCATCCGGAGGAGCCGCTCTTTCTGTTTGTACAACATGGGATTACACGGCGTGTAATTAAACCTACATGTTGTGTACTTAGGTTCAACGAACTGGCACTGGTCCGCCAAACCACGCCGTGGGAATTGATTATGCCTATGTTTTAATCACGCCGTGTTGACCAGAATAGAACGGTGTGTGGAAACCGGAATACACGGCGTGTATGTTGGAACAACACGCCGTGTACTCCGTTCTGACCCACGTGAAACTGTGTACAATGATAAGCCACGTACCGCGTACACAGGATCGCCAGGCTGGTTACCATGTAACAAGGAAGTACACGCCGTGTATGATTTATCTACACGCCATGTACTCTAAAATTTCCAAATTATAGAAAACCCGCCAAAGCCCCGCGTGTTCTTTGGATAAATGGTGAAAAGAAAAATAAACGGTGTGTAATTATAAACTACACGTCGTGTACTTTCCAGAAATGTAATTTCACCAGGTTTCCTCTAATGTAAAAAGACCCGTACAAGTAATATAGATGAGAAGAATCTCAAGGAAATTCAGAAAGGAATTTAAGATAAAGAATTGATTAATTATAAGATCATAATTAATTGAATTCGAGTGCGTCGTATCTTAAATAAAAGAACGATTGAAAAAATTTGAATTCTAAATATGCGTAAATGTCGTTGCATACTATGGATGATCATGAGCTAGACCAGAGACCCTTTGTATGTGTATGGTTTCATTTTAATTAATTTAAATTTGTTGTCCTGTGATCCGTCTTCCAACAAAATGTAGGGCCTGGGTGCCCATGGTTTCTTTAATGTAAACCCATGTAATGGAGGATCTTCCAAGCCATAGGGGATGGTTCAAATCCTGAAGCCAAGGCAAAACCAACACAAGAAGAAACAAAGGAGGACATGTGGGAGCTGCAAAACACGAAAAAACAGGTTCAAGGTGTTTTCCCTAGGTCAGGGTTAGCTTATCAAAACCGCTAGATAAGATAACCAATATAATCTCACGATCATGCCATCTTATTTTATTTTTGTCTGATTGCATGGTTTATTTATTTTGTAGGTGTTGTTGCGATCACATAATTAATAAAAGGAACAAGCATGCAAAGATGGAATAAAATAAAAACCGTACTATGCGTAAACATTATCGGAACATGGTTAATCACTTAAGAAAGCATCACATAATATAAACAAGCATGTGATATTGCAAAAATACACATATAGTGTGAAATCCCGGAAATACCATATTAAGTCAGACCAGGCCTTCCGTTACTTGATTAAGGTCAAGACTCAATAAAAATATGTGTTTTCCGAACCCTTGTTGGGACACTTACTTTTATAAAGGAATCCCTTATGAAAGGTTTCAGGTTGACTTAACCATATTACATCAATAGAAGTAGCCCTTGCTAGACTTGATGTAATATTGGAGGCAAGAGATGAGGAAATCCAAGTCAGGATTTCAGGATTGGGGAGTCCACTCAATAGATCAAGGAACTGTAAGCTCACAGTTGGCAAAGACCTGCCTACCTAAATACCTTCAAATAGCTTAACCAACCCTTGTTGGGGTTATGCGAAGGGGAATATGGATCCTTGACACTAGAATGTCAAAGAAAATGGACATTCTGAGTTCAATGGTGAGGGCCATTGGGACATGATAAAATAGTGGGAGACTTAATAAAATTTATTAATTCTCATCAAATGTAATCAAGAAAGTACTGATGAATATTCTCTTTTAATTTGGAGAATCAATATGACAAACACATCAACCACATTTTCTCTATGATAAATTCTGGATAAAGACAACATCCTCACCGGCAGTAACATTCCGGAATGGTTTAGCCACCTTCGGGTTATCCTACGCCATGAACGGAAGTTTTATGTGATGGAGTCATCACTTCCTTATTCTCCTACCCCAGGGGCGAGTAATGAAGATATCCTTGTCTATGATCAACATTTGAACGACGCTCTCGATGTTCAATGTTTGATGATGTCATCTATGTCTAGTGAGCTCATGAAGTCTCATGAAGACATTGACGCCTACAGCATGCTCGAGCACCTCCGTGGTTTAAACCAGGAGAGATCAAGAAAGGAAAGGTTTGAGATCTCCAAGGAAATGTTTCAGAGCAAGCATGGAGAGGGTGCCCCGGTTGGGCATCATGTAGTCAAGCTCATTGGCTACATTGAGCGCTTGGAGGTTCTAGGGTTTAAACTCCCTGAAGAACTGGGTGCCGATCTCATTCTCGCATCACTCCCCTAGAGATTCTCAAACTTTGTTGTTAATTTCAACATGATCACTATTGAGAAGTCTCTATCTGATCTTCTTATCCTTATTCGCCAAGTGGACAATGACATGAAGCGTGAAAAGCCTTCTATCCTTATGGTGAATAAAAGGAAAGGGAAGGTGAAGATCTTTAAGCCCAAAGCTTCTTCAAGGCCTTCCATGAAAAGGAAGATCAAAGGGGAGGCAAAGGAACAGGATGCTGTTTGTTTCGCATGTGGGAAGAAGGGCCACTGGAAGAAAAACTGCACCCAGCCAAGGAAGCAAGGGGAAGCTTCAGGTGCGTTTGTTATCGAATGCAATCTATTTGTTTCTACTAATTGCGTATTAGATACTGCTTGTGGTGCTCACATATGTATCCAAATACATGAACCAAGTAGGTTCAAGAAGATTGATCAAGGGGAGGTAGATCTACGAGCAGCTAATGGAGCCAGACTCGTTGTTGTAGCTGTCGGAGACTACCACCTCACAGTGCCTTCCTGGATGGTCTTGGTTTTGAATGGTTGTTATTATGTTCCTTCTGTTACTAAAAACATTATTTCAGTATCCAGATAAGATGTTGATGGATTCATATTCAAGTTTGGAAATGAATGTTGCTACTTTTATAAAGATAACATTTGTTTTGGTAGGGCACATTTATATAACGGCCTTTATGTGTTAGACTACACAAACCAAGTAATGGAAATTGATAAAAAAGTTAATTCACATGACTCATTCCACACCCAACTTTGGAATCACCAGCTAGGTCATGAAAATGAGAATCATTTGACAAAATTACATCAAGATGGGTATTTGGATTCTTTCGAACTAAAACCACTTGGTGTATGTCATGCGTGTCTACAAGGAAAAATGATTAAAGCCCCATTTTGTGGGAAAGGTGAAAGAGCTAATGATCTTCTATAATTAGTTCACACAGATGTGTGTGGACCATTTCCAGTTGAATCAAGGGGTGGTTTCTCGTACTTTATAACTTTTACTGATGATTTTAGTAGATATGGATATATCTATTTAATGAGGTATAAGCCAGATTCTTTTGATCGATTCAAAGAATACAAGAATGAAGTTGAGAACCATCTTGGTAAAAAGATTAAGAAACTCTGCTCAGATAAGGAGGAGAATATCTTAATCAGGACTTCATTAATTTCTTACGGGAGTTTGGGATTCTATCTCAACTCACTCTTCCTTACACACCGCAGTGGAATGGTGTAAGTGAAAGGAAGAACCGAACCCTGTTGGACATGGTGAGATCAATGATGAGTCATGCGAGTCTTCCATTATCCTTTTGGGGATATGCATTACAAACAGCAGCGCACATACTAAACCAAGTACCAAAAAAATCGATAAATGGTATTCGATACAATTTATAGAGTAGATGCAAAGCCATGTTATCGAATTTACATGTGTGGGGTAGCGAAGCATTTGTTTAGGCCTCTTCAGCTAACAAAATTTCACCCCGAGGCACAAAGTGTATCTTTATAGGATATCCCAAGGAAACAAGGGGATATTAACTATACAACCCCTCTGACAAAAAGGTTACAGTGGCAAGACACACCATATTCCTTGAGAGGGAGAACATCTCTAAAAGAGATAGTGGGAGAGAGATAGACTTCGATGAAGTCGAGGCTCAAGATACACATGAGGTAGTACACGAACAGATTCCACAAAGCCCCGTGGAAGAATAATCTATTCCAGAGACACAAGAACTGCGTAGGAGCACATGAGAGGTGAGAGAACCAGAACGATATGGTTTTCTAGTCACCGAGGATGGTGACTCATTATTGGTTGACAATGATGATCCTCTTACCTACAAGGAAGTAGTTGAAGGCACAGACTTTGCTATGTGGCAAGAAGCCACGGATTCTGAAATGGATTCCATGTACCTAAAACAAGTCTGGATTTTGGTAGATCCTCGAGTTGATGTAAATCCTATTGGTAATAAATGGGTATTCAAGAATAAACTAGACATGGAGGGGAAAGTCAGCACCTAAAAGGAACGACTGGTTGCAAAAGGTTTTAGACAATGTCAAGGAATTGACTATGATGAATCCTTTTCACCAGTTGCAATGCTGAAGTCCATCAAAATCCTATTGGCCATCACTGCTTACCATGACTATGAAATTTGGAAAATGGATGTCAAAACAGCTTTCCTTAATAGTAACCTCCAGGAAGATGTCTACATGACACAACCTGAAGTGTTTGTGACTCCAAATAATGCCAACAAGGTATGCAAGTTGCAGAAATCCATTTATGGATTAAAGAAAGAATCAAGGTCATGGAACATTCGTTTTGATGAAGCTGTTACAGAATTTGGCTTTGTTAAGAATGAATGTGATCCTTGTGTCTACAAAAGGTTTAGTGGAAGTGCAGTCGTTTTTCTAATAGTATATGATGATGACATATTGCTAATTGGAAACGAAGTTCCTGTCTTATAGTCAGTTATGGCATGGTTGCATAAATGCTTCTCCATGAAAGACTTGGGCGAGGAGGCATATATTCTTGGGATCAAGATCCATCGTTACAGATCCCAAAGAATGCTGGGCCTGAGTCAAAGTACATACATTGATAAGATACTGAAGAGATTCAGTATGGAACAGTCCAAGAGAGGATTGTTGCCAGTGTCACATGGCATTCATCTTTCCAAGAAAATGTGTCCTCAGACACATGAGGAATGAAAGAGGATGGAAAAGATCCCTTACGCATCTGCGATTGGGTCAGTCATATATGATATCCTATGTATGAGGCCAGATGTTGCTTACACATTAAGTGCGGTAGGAAGATATCAAGATGACCCAGTAGACCACCATTGGGTGGCAGTCAAGACTATCCTTAAGTATCTGAGGCGTACTAAAGATATGTACCTGGTTTATCGAGGAGATGAGGAACTAGTCATCAGAGGACGGGTAGATTCTAGTTTCCAGACTGATCAAGATGACATGAAGTCGCAGACTGGGTACATATTCAGTTTTAATGGAGGTTCAATGAGATGGAAGAGCTCAAAACAAAGTGTGGTGGCATATTCTACAGTGGAGTACGAGTATATCGCAGCTTATGAGGAAGCTAAAGAAGAAGTATGGATGCAAAGCTTCGTCCAAGAGATCGATGTGGTAACGAGCAGTAAAGATCCTATCACACTCTATTGTGATAGTACTGCAACGGTGGCACTTGCAAAAGATCCAAGGTCACATCAGCGGACAAAGCACAAACATTAGAAGTATCATCTCTTGAGGGATTTTTCTCATAAAGGTGAAGTTGCAGTGAGCAGTATTTCAACGGAAGGCAATGTGGCGGACCCATTGACTAAAGCCTTGACTCAGCAAAAAATGATCATCATGTGAGGTCTAGCGAACTAAAAGTCCTAGGCAGTTGGCTCTAGTCCAAGTGGGAGTTTGTAAGGGTTGGTGTCCTGAGAACCAACTATTTTGTACATTGATTACATGAGTGTTCACTTATTATATATTGTTCATTGTTCTGCATGACTATAATATAATAATGTCATGGAATATTTGTTGCATTAATAAGGTCATAGAAGATCCCCACTATGATGAGAACCTTGAAATACTATAACAATATTCTTAAATAAAGTTCTGTGGTTGTATGACATACTATGATAGGACAAATAGTATACAGACCATCATGTGCGAGTACTCATATGAAGACGATACTCTCTCTCATGGAGTTCACACTTGGTAACCTCCAAGATGGGAGATTATGAGAACAGACCCACCAGTTGTAATTCTGCATGTCATGGTGTCATCAGATATTGCTATTTGCGAGCATGTGTAACGGTCCTTAGACTGGATGATTATCATTAACTCATGTCCTGACTCACGCACTTAGATTTACTGACGAAAACTGTTACACAGACAGTTGGTGGGAAGTAGGGTACGTTGGGAGCGTCACGAGTGACATGTTGTTAATAGATAAGTCGAGTAAGGATTTTTCCCTTCCATTTATGGATGTTGATATCTCGGCCCTTTGATTGAAATAGATCTGTCGCATTAAATTCAATGGCCATGGTGTAAACGACGTGTTTATTTCAAGTAGTCAAAGAACGACAGATCAAGTATATAGGTTTATGACACTTCCAGGAAACCTTCTTGATGAAATATTGAGACAAAGGGATTAAATTACACGGTAATCATTCGTATGAGGTGATACATCAATACAGCATCAACTTCTTTCTCTTGGGTGCCTTTACCCATTGCTAGATAGTAATCCTGGACTTTAGGCAAGCCTGCCTAATGCCAAAGAGAAAGAGGCCTAGAGGGTCACACACTAAGTGTATCCAATTATCTCTAGTTGAATAAGTATTATTCTCGTACGTGGTTTAATAATTATTCAAGGAATCCTAAGTTGTTTTAAATGATGGAGGAAAAATAAAATAAAACAAGTACACACTGTGTATTATTAAATGTACACACCATGTAGTTTTATTTTGGAAAGGAAATGAATAAATGAAAACAAGATATACACACCGTGTACATTTAATGTACACGCCGTGTAGTTTTCAATGAAAAACAAGTACACACCATGTATTTATTATTACATGCCGTTTAGTTTTTCCAGTCGGGATTTTGAGGATATAATATTGTTTTAAATGATATTTATTATAATCAGCATGGGCGCATGTCACGAAATTATCTATTCGACATGGGGGTTTTAAATAAGAGGCAATGAAATAAATAAAATGCGTAATGCGTTTATTTATTGTCATAACTCTATAACCCCACACAACCGATTATAAATATCCTCAAATCCCCAAATCTTTTCCTACACATAAGAGAATTGTTGTGTACAACATCTATGGAGAATTCTTTCAAGACCAAAAGAACCTCTTCCTCCAAGAACGCTCTCAAGACCGAGAGAGATCCTCTTCCATCAGATCAAGACGATATAAGGCGGACAATGCAAGCTATGGCTTCTCCATGCTAGCACCCGTAGAATCCTTTGGTGACGTCCAGAGATACAAGGTACACGTGTGGATCACCGCTAGAGGGAGTCTACACTTGGCTTCTACGACGCAACGACGGATCACATCGACAACGTGATTGAGAACATCAATGAAGAAAGAACACCCAAAAGGTATTTCTTTATAATTAATTAAATTAACTATAATCAACTTGTAACGATCCTTGTTTGTGGTTCTAGGACAAACCAACTTATTTGTCTTTTTCTGTGATTCGATCCGTGGAGACTGGAGTTTATCGTCGTATTGATCCCAGATTGATCATTGCTAATGAAAAAAAGCCAAGTGGGGACATCCACCCACGCGCTTCCGATGCGCTCGGAACCATCAAATGGTATCGGAGGGAGGTTACAACGATGATTATAGTTATTTAATTTTCGTTGATAATTTACGCATTCATATTTGATTCAATTCAAAATAAATCGTTCTATAAATCTGAATTAACGAGATCTATTCTTCCTCCTTCGTTTCTCGATTCATATCACAGAAACGTCCTTTTAATTTTAATTTTTATTAAAATAAAAACGAGGAACTCATCTGGAGGAGCCTCTCTTTCTGTCTGTACAACACGGGATTACACAGCGTGTAATTAAAACTACATGTCGTGTACTTAGGCTCAACGAACCGGCACTGGTCTGCCAAACCATGCGGTGTGAATTGATTATGCCTAAGTTTTAATCACGTCGTGTTGACCAGAATAGAACGGCGTGTGGAAACCAGAATACATGGCGTGTATGTTGGAACAACACACCGTGTAGTCCGTTCCGACCCAAGTGAAACCGTGTAAAAAGATAAGTCGCGTACCACGTACACGGGATTTCCAGGCCGGTTACCGCGTAACAAGGAAGTACACGTCATGTATGATTCATCTACACGCCGTGTACTCTAAAATTTACAAAGTACAGAAAACACGCCAAAGCCCCAACGTGTACTTTGGATAAATGGTGAAAAGAAAAATACACGCTGTGTATTTATAAACTACACGCCGTGTACTTTCTAGAAATGGAATTTCACCAGGATTCCTCCAATGTACAAAGACCCATACAAGGACTATGGATGAGGAGAATCTCAAGGAAATTCAGAAAGTACTTTAAGATAAAGAATTGATTAATTATAAGATCATAAATAAGTGAATTCGAGCACGTCTTATCTTAAATAAAAGAACGAATGAAAGAATTTGAATTCTAAATATGCGTAAATGTCATTGCATTCTATGGATGATCATGAGCTAGACCAAAGAACCTTTTTATGTGTATGGTTTCATTTAAATTAATTTAAATTTGCTGGCCTATGAGCCTTCTTCTAATAAAATGTAGGGCTTGGGTGCCCATGGTTTCTTTAATGTAAACCCATGTAATGGAGGATCTCCTAAGCCAGAGGAGACGGTTCAAATCCCGAAGCCGAGGCGAAACCGACGCAAGAAGATACAAAGGTTGACAGGTGGTAGCTTTAAAACACGAACCAAAAGGTTCAAGGTGTTTTCCCTAGGTTAGGGTTAGCTTATCAAAACCGCTAGATAATCTAACCAATAGAATCTCAAGATCATGCCATCTTATTTTATTTCTTTATGATTGAATGGTTTATTTATTATGTATGTGTTGTCGCGATCACATAATTAATAAAATGAACAAGCATGTAAAGATGGAATAAAATAAAAACCGGACTATGGTTTAACATTATCGGAACAGGGTTAATCACTTAAGCAAGAATCACTTAATATTAACAAGCATGTGATAATGCAAAAATATGCATAAAGAGGGAAATCCCCCAAATACCCTGTTAATTCAGACCAAGCCTTCAGTTACTTGATTAAGGGAAAGACTCAATAAAACTATATGTTTGACCAACCCTTGTTGGGACACAAACATTTCTAAAGGAATCTCTCATGAAAGGTTTCAGGTTGACTTAACCATATTACATCAAGAGAAGATTCCCTTGCTAGACATGATGTAATATTTGAGGCAAGAGTTGAGGAAATCCAAGTCAGGATTTCAGGATTGGGGAGTCCACTCAACAGATCAAGGAACTGTAAGATCACATTTGGCAAAGACCTGCCTACCTAAATACCTTTAAATAGATTGAGCAACCCATTTTGGGGTTATGCGAAGTGGAATATGGATCCTTGACACTAGAATGTCAAAGCAACTGGACATTCCGAGTTCAATGGTGAGGGCCATTGGGATTTGATAAAATAGTGGGAGACTTAATAAAATTTATTATTTCTAATAAAATGTAATCAAGAAAGTACTGATGAATCTGCTCTTTTAATTAGTAGAATCAATATGACAAACAAATCAACCACATTTCCTCTGTGATGAATTCTGGATAAAGACAACATCCTCACTGGTAGTAACATTCAGGAATGGTTTAGGCGCCTTTGGGTTATCCTATGCCATGAACGGAAGTTTTACGTGCTGTAGTCCTCACTTCCAAATTCTCCTTCCCCATGGGCGAGTGATGAAGATTTCCTAGTCTATGATCAACAATTGAACGATTCTCTCGATGTTCAATGTTTGATGTTGTCATCTATGTCTTGTGATCTCATGAAGTCTCATGAAGACATGGATGCCGACAACATGCTCGAGCACCTCCGTGGATTATACCAGGAGAGAGCAAGACAGGAAATGTTTGAGATCTACATGGCTTTGCTTCAGAGAAACTTGGAGAGAGTTCCCTAGCTGGGCCTCATGTAGTCAAGCTCATTGTCTATATTGAGCGCTTGGAGGTTCTATGGTTTAAACTCCATGAAGAACTGGGTACCGATCTCATTCTCACATCACTCACCCAGAGCTTCTCAAACATTGTTGTTAATTTCAACATGAACAATATTGAGAAGTCTCTATTTGATATTCTTATCCTTATTCGCCAAGTGGACAATGACATGAAGCGTGAAAAGCCTTCTGTCCTTATGGAGAATATACAGAAAGGGAAGGCGAAGAGAATTAATCCCAACGCTTCTTCAAGGCCTTCCAAGAAAAGAAAGATCAATGTGGAGGCAAAGGAACAGGATGTTGTTTGTTTCTCATGTGGCAAGAAGGGCCACTGGAAGAAAAACTACACCCATCCAAGAAAGCAAGGGGAAGCTTCAGGTGCGTTTGTTATCAAATGCAATCTATCTGTTTCTACTAATTGGGTATTAGATACTGCTTGTGGTGCACACATCTGTATCCAAGTACACGAACCAAGTAGATTCAGGATGATTGATCGAGGGGAGGTAGATCTACGAGCAGCCAACAGAGCCAGACTCGCTGTTGTAGTTGTCGGAGACTACCACCTCACATTGCCTACCGGGATGGTCTTGGTTTTGAAAGGTTGTTATTATGCGCCTTCTGTTACTAAAAACATTATTTCAGTATCCAGATTAGATACTGATGGATTCATATTCAAGTTTGGAAATGAATGTTGCTACTTTTATAAAGATATCATTTGTTTTGGTAGGGCAAATTTATATAACGGCCTTTATGTGTTAGACTACACAAACCAAGTAATCGCAATCGATCAAAAAGTTAATTCACATGACTCATGCCACACCCAACTTTGGCATCACCGGCTAGGTCATGTCAATGAGAAACATTTGACAAAATTACATCAAGATGGGTATTTAGATTCTTTCGAACTAAAACCACTTGGTGTATGTCATGCGTGTCTACAATGCAAAATGACCAAAGCCCCATTTAGTGGGAAAGGTGAAAGAGCTAACGATATTCTAGAATTAGTTCACATAGATGTGTGTGGACCATTTCCAGTTGAAGCAAGGGGTGAGTTCTCGTACTTCATAACTTTTTCTGATGATTTTAGTAGATATGGATATATTTATTTAATGAGGTATAAGTCAGATTCTTTTGATCGGTTCAAAGAATACAAGAATGAAGTTGAGAACTAGCTTGGTAAGAAGATTAAGAAACTCCGCTCAGATAGAGGAGGATAATATCTTAATCAGGACTTCATTGATTTCTTACGGGAGTTTGGGATTCTATCTCAACTCACTCCTCCTTACACACCGCAGTGGAATGGTGTAAGTGAAAGGAGGAACCAAACCTTGTTGGACATGGTGAGATCAATGATGAGTCATGTGAGTATTCCATTATCCTTTTGGGGATATGCATTACAAACAGCAGCGCACATACTAAACCAAGTACCAACTAAATCGATAAATGGTATTCCATACGAATTATGGAGTAGAAGCAAAGCCATGTTATCAAATTTACATGTGTGGGGTAGCAAAGCATTTGTTAAGGCCTCTTCAGGTAACAAACTTGCACCCCGAGGCACAAAGTGTATCATTATAGGATTTCCCAAGGAAACAAGGGGATATTACCTATACAACCACTCAGACAAAAAGGTTACATTGGCAAGACACTCCATATTCCTTGAGAGGGAGCACATCTCCAAAATAGATAGTGGGAGCGAGATATACTTCAATTAAGTAGAGGCTCAAGATACACATGAGTTAGTACAAGAACAGATTCTACAAAGCCGCGTGGAGGAACAATCTGTTCCAGAGACACAAGAACTGCGTAGGAGCACGTGAGAGGTGAGAGAACCAGAACGATATGGTTTTTGTGTCACCGAGGATGGTGACTCATTATTGGTTGACAATGATGATCCTCTTACCTACAAGGAAGTAGTTGAAGGCACAGATGTTGCCAAGTGGCAAGAAGCCATGAATTCTGAAATGGATTCCATGTACCAAAACCAAGTCTTGATTTTGGTAGATCCTCTAGTTGATGTAAATTCTATTGGTAATAAATGGGTATTCAAGATGAAACTGGACATGGAGGGGCAAGTCAGCACCTACAAGGCATGACTGGTTGAAAAATGTTTTAGATGGCATCAAGGAATTGACTGTGATGAAACCTTTTCATCGGTTGCAATGCTGAAGTCCATCAGAATACTATTGGCCATTACTGCTTACCATGACTATGAAATTTGGCAAATGGATGTCAAAACAGCTTTCCTAAACGGGAACCTCAAGGAAGATGTCTAGTTGACACAACCTGAAGGGTTTGTGACTCCAAAGGATGCCATCAAGGTATGAAAGTTGCAGAAATCCATTTATGGATTAAAGCAAGCATCAAGGTCATGGAACATTCGTTTTCATGAAGCTGTTATAGAATTCGGCTTTGTTAAGAATGAATGTGAGACTTGTGTCTATAAAAGGTTTAGTGAAAGTGCAGTCATTTTCCTAATAGTATATGTTGATGACATATTGCTAATTGGAAACGAAGTACCTATCTTACAGTCAGTTAAGGCATGGTTTCATAAATTCTTCTCCATGAAAGAATTGGGCGAGGCATCATATATTCTTGGGATCAAGATCCATCGTGATAGATCCAAGAGAATGGTGGTACTGATTCAAAGTACATACATTGACAAGATACTGAAGAGATTCAGTATGGAACAGTCAAAGAGAGGATTGTTGCCAGTGTCACCTGGCATTCATCTTTCCAAGAAAATGTGTCCTCAGACACATGAGGAAAGAAAGAGGATAGAAAGGATCCCTTACACATATGTGATTGGGTCAGTCATGTATGGTATGTTGTGTACGAGGATAGATGTTGCTTACGCATTAAGTGCGGTAGGCATATATCAAGTTGATCCAGGAGACCGCCATTGGATGGCAGTCAAGAATATCCTTTAGTATCTGAGGAGTACTAAGGATATGTTCTTTGTTTATGGAGGAGATGAGGAACTAGTAATTAGAGGACATGTAGATTCTAGTTTCCCGACAGATCAATATGACATGAAGTCGCAGACTGGATACATCTTCAGTTTGAATGGAGGTGCAGTGAGCTGGAAGATCTTAAAACAAAGTGTGGTGGCAGATTCTACAGCAGAGTCCGAGTATATCGACGCTTCTGAGGCTGCTAAAGAAGCAGTATGGATGCAAAGCTTCGTCCAAGAGTTGGATGTTGTACCGAGCAGTAAAGATCCTATCACACTCTATTGTGATAATACTGCAGCGGTGGCACTTGCAAAAGAGCCAAGGTCACATCAGCGGACAAAGAACATACTTCGGAAGTATCATCTCTTGAGGGATTTTTCTCAGAGAGGTGAAGTTGCAGTGAGCAGTATTTCCACAGAAGACAACGTGGCAGACCCATTGACTAATTCCTTGACTCAGCAGAAACATAATCATCATGTGAGGTCTAGCAGACTAAAAGTCATAGGCAGATTGCTCTAGTCTATGTGGGAGTTTGTAAGGTTTGGTGTCCAGGGAACCAACTGTTTTGTACTTTGATTACATGAATGTTCACTTATTTTATATTGTTCATTGTTTTGCCTGACTATAATATAATAATGTCCTAGAATATTTGTTGCATGAATAAGGTCATTGAAGATCCCCGCTATGATGATAACCCTGAAATGATATAACAATATTCTTAAATAAAGTTCTGCAGTAGGATGACATACTATCATAGGACATATAGTATACATATCGTCATGTGCGAGTACCCGTAAGAAGACGAGACTCTCTCTCATGGAGTTCACACTTGGTAATCTCCAAGATGGGAGATTATGAGAACAGACCCGCCAGTAGTAATTCCACATGTCATGGTGTCATCGAATATTGCTATCTGCGAGCGTGTGTAATGGTCCTTAGACTGGAAGATTAATATTAACTCATGTCATGACTCGCGCACTTAGATTTACTGACGAAAACCGTGACACAGATAGTTGGCGGGAAGTAGGGTACATTGGGAGCATCACGATTGACATGTTGTTAATGGATAAGTCAAGGAAGGATTTGTCCCTTCCATTTATGGAAGTTGATATCTCGACCCATTGATTGAATTAGAACTATCGCATTAAATTCCATGGCAATGGTGTAAACGATGAGTTTATTTCAGGTATTCAAAGAATGAGAGATCAAGCATATAGCTTTATGACACTTCCATGAAACCTGCTTGATGAGATATTGAGACCAAGGGATTAAATTACACAGTAAGAATTCTTATGAGGTGATATGTCAATGCGGCGTCAACTTCTTTCTCTTGGGTTCCTTGACCTGTTTCTAGACAGTAATCTTGGACTTTAGGAAAGCCTATCTAATGCCAATGAGAAAGAGGCCTAGAGGTTCACGCACTAAGTGTATCCAAGTATCTCAAGTTGAATCATGATTATTCCCGTACGTGGTTTAATAATTATTCAAGGAATCCTAATTTGTTTGAAATGATGGAGGAAAAATAAAATAAAACAAGTACACGCTGTGTATTATTAAATGTACATGCCGTGTAGTTTTATTTTGGAAAGGAAATGAATAAATGAAAACAATATATACACACCGTGTACATTTAATGTACACGCCGTGTAGTTTTCAATGAAAAACAAGTACACACCGTGTATTTAATATTACACGCCGTGTAGTTTTTCCAGTCGGGATTTTGAGGATATAATATTGTTTTAAATGATATTAATTATAATCTGTGTGGGCGCATGTCAAGGAATTATCTATTCGACATGGGGGTTTTAAATAAGAGTCAATGAAATAAATAAAACGAGTAACGCGTTTATTTATTGTCATAACTCTATAACCCCACACACCCGATTATTAATATCCTCACAACCCCAACTCTTTTCCTACACACAAGAGAATCATTGTGCACAACATCTCTAGAGAATTCATTCAAGACCGAAAGAACCTCTACCTCCAAGAATGTTCTCAAGACCGAGAGAGATCCTCTTCCATCGGATCAAGACGATCTAAGGCGGAAAATGCAAGAAAAGGCTTCTCCATGCTAGCACCCGGAGAATCCTTTGGCAACGTCCAGAGATACAAGGTACATGTGTGGATCACCACTAGAGGGAGTCTACACTTGGCTTCTACGACGCAACGACGGCTCACATCGACAACGTGATCGAGACCATCAATGAAGAAAGAACACCCAAACGGTATTTCTTTATAATTAATTAAATTAACTATAATCAACCTGTAATGATCCTTGTTTTTGGTTCCGGGACTAACCATCTTCTTTTTCTTTTTCTATGATTCGATCCATAGAGACTGGCATTTATCGTCATATTGATCCTGGATTGATCATTGCTAATGAAAAAAGGCCAAGTGGGCACATCCACCCATGCGCTTCGTCTGCGCCCGGAACCTTCAGTTAACACTACGGAATTTATTTTATAGGATGTTAGTTATATTTAATTTATTTTTATATTTGAGTAAATATTTAATTAAAATTATTTTTAATCAATTATGAAAGGAGTGTCATTACCCCCACTTTGAGAACCCATTTTGGGAGGACAATGAAGAGAGGTTGTAATCACCAATGCTCTCCACCAATTGGAATCATCTAGGAAACTAGGTTCGATGATGTATAAAATAAAATGAGAGGTATTACATTCAACAATCCCAAGAATATATAATGGAACAAATAATAAGTCATTGAGAGCTAAATATAAAATATCCATAATCTCACAATGCAATTTATGTAATGCAGATAAAAACTCTAAATTAAAATAGTGCCATTGGAATTCATATGGAAGATACTCTAAAATAAACTCAAACCACCAAGAAAGGTCTGCATAGACTAGTATTCGATACCCTCATAGAATCCTAAAAAATAGTTTATTTATATGAATCTTGAGAAAGAAATTGACTCTTTCTTGGCACATACCATTTATCTCTTGTTAAAATGTCATAAAGTATACTAATTAATCAATGAATGAACAAAAGAACTAACAAAATGACTAAAGGATTCAAATAATTACATTAACTACCTCACTAAGGCTCATTCCCCGTTAAACACATCCAATTTATTAAGATAATATAAGGAGAACATAATTTTAACAACCCTCTAACTTTTTACTATATGAATTAAAAAACTCATACCCATAGTAGTGTGGTATCATAAACATGAATAACATTAACCTTTTACTATCCTTTTATAATGGTTTAACCCCACAATGAAAAACATCATATATTGTCACCAGCTCAGCGGGATCCATCACCACTTGGAATCCCCACCAACTAAGCCAAAATCATTTGTAATCACCACAAACTAAGACACCATCCATAGACATGGAATAAACTAAGATATCACCCTAGTCATAGCACCAACTAAGTAGCCATTTTAATGAATAGCCACAATATATTTCGTCATCACCATGAGACTCATATAAAGAGAGATAAATGAATAGGGGTAGTAATTTATCCAACCTCTCTAACATGAATGTTGTGGAACAAATCCGTGAACTAAAAAATATCGGTGTTGGTAAGTGTATCCAACTCAGGTGTAGGGTATTTATAAATCACATGAAAATAAAAGAATAATAGTCTCAAAAAGTACCAATCCTAAGGGTACACATAAAAAAATAGTATAATATCCCATAATAACATGGCATTACCCCACTACTTCTGCAACAAAATCTTCCATCGCTAAAGGGAACTCTCTATAAAAAACAAAAATAGAAACAAAAAAATTACCTACTTTTTTCAAAGTTTAAACCATTTTTAGTTGTTCTAGAGGCCAAACAACATCCATTTAATTAACCACCCAATTCCATTTTTAATATCAACAATCTCTCCAAAACAATTTATATTTAATTCTATCGATAAAACATTTTATTGAACCTATATATGAAATTTAAATTCTTTAATAAATTACAATATATTATATTCCATACCCCAATTTTCCCGTTCAATCATTGATGATAATAATCAATAGATATATAGAATCAATAACAGGGAAACAAAAAAAATACTGAAATAATATTAATCAACTATGTACTATAACCCAACCCGCAACCTATCTAATGCAAAGTTAACTGCATCCCCACTACCTCAAGACATTCCAAATTTGAACCAATAACTTCCATTACCAAATAATTCACATAATATCCTGAGAAAAAAATGATAATTGAATGAATAACAATAGTGAACATTTACAGATTTCATCCACAAATATGTCAATTTTTTTTAAAAGATGGAATTCGAAATATGGGATCATCGCTTTGATGGTCATTTTTAAAAAATTTATTGATTTACACAAAACTATTTTAATGAAAATTTTGAATTTATTTACCTTTTAGAAATGGAGATTTGAAGAAATTTATCATAAAATGTCTTCAAAGATCCCAACAACCACAACACACAAATCACAAAAACTCTTAAATGTGAATTCAATGAACAACAATGATTATAACAAAATACTAGTAAACACTTGAGAATTCACCATTCCACCGTTAAGTTAATTATATTAGATTTATTATCATGTTTTGTTAGTTATTACCATCAACCCATGGGATGAAAAAATCATGGTAATTTAAAGGATGAAAAATATAAAAGAGATAGATCAGACCCCTTACAATAACATTGATTTTTTAATTGTTCTAAAATATCCAACCAATAATAGAATGATCACAATACCATGATTGAACAGAAAAACCTTAAACATCATAAAAAACGCCATCCCCCATTTGTTTATGTCAAAAAAATCTCATGAAACGAATTTTTTGACAACCATATCCTTCCTCGAATTATGAACAAAATGAAAATAGAAGAGAAGGTTAGGGGACTCCCCTTAGATAACAAAGAATCAATACCAAGAAGCCAGGAATCAAATCCATCTAAATATGATTAATAAACAACCAAATGATATATAATTCAATATATATAGTTGATATATAATTTTGAAGAGTGTTAAAATTTGAAGTGGTTTGATAATTTATAACTAAATTATCTTTAAAGGGACCAAGAGGGAACTTCTAAAATCACCACATGGTTAATAGAGTTTTATCCCAAGGCATGAGGCAAGAGAAGTTTCAATACTTCAATGAACACTGATATGACTCCTCTTATGAATTTACACCATAATCAATGTCCTAATCCTATTTACCAAATAAAGGTTGTGGTGTAATCCATCTAATGTGATATACCTACCACCAAATCGATAGAGGCATCATAATCCATCATTTTGTGCCGCTAAAATAGAAGACCATATGGTATTCTACAAGAAATCCATTTCGAGAACTAATATACAAAATTTCCAAAATTTAGAACTATATCACACAAATAACCTATATACTATAGGTCACCTCTACATTATTTCCAATGTCAATGCAACAGATCCACCAGAACCAACCTTTCTTGAACTCCATGTTGCAACTCACCTCTACACCCGAACCAAAACAACTTTTATGATTTACCGTGTTTTGAGACATAAAATAGACCAAAAAATATTGGATATACCATTATGAAATATAGGTATGATGCTTATTAAAACAACTCTTCTGTATATTTGAATCTAACTATCCTTATATATGTTCCATCTATAATATATCCTAGAGGTCTAAGTTGAAAATACACCATTATTAAACCCATGTGAATTCAAGATACCCATATTTTTAGCTTAAATAACAATTTATAATGATACTATATGGATTAACCCAAGACTCCATATCATAATATACTTTCATGCTTAAATATATATTCTAACACTTCACTCCCTTACTCAAAACTTTTCTAGATTCCTTCACCACTCGAAATATCAAAAAGTAAGGGTCTGAAAGATCCTGACTTTTCATTAGACACCTCTCAATATATTTTTTACCATAAGAATAAAAAACACTAAAAGTAAAGTAATAAGTCGATTTTACAAGCAACCATACCACTAGATACCGCACATGAATCTTCTTATAGGCAAACCATGAAAAAAACCAAGCACAACCAACAAGAGGGGAACATATATCCTATTAACCAAAAAATTGATATTCAATTCACTAATGAAAATAAAAAATTGTAAAAATTTAAAATATCATAGGGTACTTTGCTTTAGTTTTTTTATAATGCATCAAATTACTCTCTTCCAAACCCCCAAGACTACTCAAAACCTGAACCAAGGTAATGATGACCTAGATCTCCGTAATACACGACATGAATATAACTTAATTCTCAATATCCAACTCTCCATTTAATGGAATGATTTTAAACATGATGATACTGAATACACTAATATATATAGAATATGTTGTTGATCCTATAAAACTATGGTGGATGTGCCAACCAATACCCCTCACATCCAATACACTACAACACCTTAATGGTCTTGAAAACCAATGGAGAGAACTTACTCCAATACTAATACTACTCTAACCATAGTGAACGGAACCCCACAAGAATCCATGGCCACTAGCATCAAACTCATAGGGTCTCTAACTATGATCATCACATTGATTTTGATGGTCCAGTTCCACCTATATCCATTCTACAACTATTTGTGTTATGTCCACCATAATCTAAATCACATCTAGAAAAACGAATACTAACTCCCCATACTCAAGCGATCATAATGTGAAATAACACATTCATTCAAACAATGCCTTGGACTGAGACATACTGATGGAAGATTGATAGTCATTTTTATAGAAAACTCAACCAGTGTTATGTGATTCAACCTTGGTGCTCCAAAATACAATAAAAAATACCAGAAAATTTACTATTGTATCATGATTTTTTACACTATCTATATATCCATTTTGGAATGAGATAATGTTTTGATGCATTTCTTGAAGATTACTATACGATGAAAGCCTTAACAAACTAATGAAGAGAATCAAGGATCCATATTATATATTATGGTCCTTGGTACCATGTGGAGTCTTCCCACTTAATCCACATGATGGATGTACATAGAATTTATGGATCTCAACTCCCAAATCATCAGAATGTGGTTTTAATAGATTGGTTAGTCCACAGTCACCCAAACAACATCGAACCCTAATTGGGATTAGCGTATCCTCGTGGTGAAATGCATCGAGAATTACCTCCACAACAACCTTGGGAAATATAATAGAAATAACAAATATAAAGGGATTTGGTGCTAAAGTTTAAACTTTTAGAATACTTAGTATCTTGACCAAATCATTTCCCCTAGCTATATCATCCAAGACCACTATGTTGTGTGTTTAAGCTACAATAGATCATAAACATCTTGGGATGCACCAATTAGAGAGAATGTGAATCTCATGAATAAATACATCACATATGGATAGTGAATCATATACCCTCACAGAAAACAAAATGTAATGTTGTTCATCATCTGACCTCACCTTTGGGGTTTCACCATGGCCAACCCGATACCGAATCACCACATATTGGGGTATCCTCTTTTGTGAACCATACAAAATATGTGTTTATTTTATATTATTTCCATGATATAATCATTAATACTCACAAAATATTATCATAATACCAATAATGAAAGGCCTAATCTATTTTATTACTAGCCATTTATGATTTTTTGAACAATATATTTGAAGATATCTATATAAGATGGCCATAATAGTCTTTTTTTTGACTTATAATAAATTAAAATTATATTCATAACCTATGGAAATAGAATTTTAATAAAGGGGTGAACATATATTCCCATTTAAGGGAATAATAAGTGAAAAAATTGACCATAAGTATTTAAAATAAAATGGGCATATGTGTAACACCCATATATTTTATGATATATTTCTCTTTAGATAAATGAAATTTCAATGATAGTTTACATGGCACACGACAATGAGTTTAAAAGATATACAAGGGAAATTAAAAATATAATTATGTGTCTATTATATCATTTTATAAATTATTCTTCCAATATTTGATTATTTTTAATTTTATGATTTGTTTAAAATGATTTATTTTTTTAATAAATAGTGAAAATACAAACTTTTGTAAAAATGTAATTTCCTTTATTTAAATTAATTAATATAAAAGACCCATTCAATTTTTTTATTTTATATTAATGATATATAAGATAATTTTGATTTATAATAATTTAATTAGATCCATTATGATTAGTGTTTTACATGATTTTTATATTATCCAATTTTTATTATTAAGATCACATTTCACTGGGAAAATCGTTTTTCATTACATTTTTTTGTTTATTTGAAAATTAATTTTAAAAAATTATGGGATTTGAATTAAATTTTGTTTCTACATTTTGAATCTAGATGTTGAATTTTAATAAATAGTTTTCTTTTGTTTTTAGGATTTATGAGTAGTAACTGTGCTAAAATTTATTATCTCAGAAAAGGGTAGTTCATCTAATTAAGGTAAAAAATAATGTATTAAATGATTAAAAATCTATCCAATAGTTTAATTTATTTAATTTTATATGATAAATTAATCCATGAATATCATAAATATTTTTTCCGATTTTTTGTTCACTTTTTCTTTGATAATGAAATTTTGAATATTTTAAATAACACAAAAAGAAAAATATCACTCACTTTCCAATAAATTTATCTTATAAGTTCATATAGGGATAAAAATAACCTTTTAATGAACATTACAGAATAATATATTTATATGGAATCTTTTTTATGTTGGTAATTTTTTATACTTTTTAGTAGTTATACATATTCACTATATTCTTATGCAATGCCAACATAATGCCATTACAGAGAGTGGAAAAAACATAGTTTACAAAAAAATATTACTAATATTTTTTGTATTTATTATTTTCATAAAACAAATTTATTTTCAATAATAATCTATTATTTTTTATTAAAAATATTTCATTCAAATTTCATTTTTTGGTTTCTTTAAAGTCAAAATATTGAAATAGTTCCTAAAATGAATTTAACAGTATTTTAAGGTAAATAAATTGAAGTGCATTGTGTTGCATTTGTTGTCAATGAGGCATGAAGTTGTCTTGGAATGAATGGATGTCAAGGAGTCAAGATGTGAATGTCAAAGGATGTGATGGTGATGGTGATGAAGGAGAATGGCCATGGTACCAAAATGCATGTCACTTAGGAGATTCACTAAGTGACTTAGGAGATGATGGTTTGAAACATTCTCTAAACATCAGGCGATTGTTGAACTGATCTTTAAAGTTCCAAGAACTTGTATCAACTGGATACAATGTCACAACAAGCATTAGAAGACCATGCATTGTAGTGACAATGCATGAGGAGTTGAAAGGAGTTCCATCCACAACTACTAAGTGGATGATGTGCATTAATGAAGTCCATGCACTATCACTTAGTGCATGTGAATTTGAAGTTGATCCAATTGATCTCTGATTAGATCAATGAAGCACATTGAAGAATCAAGTGATTCGGCTGATGAAGAACCTTCTACAAATGTCTCATAAGTCTAGAATACATGATTGAAAGGAGTTGAGGATGTTTGTGGAAGAAGGATGAAGAAGAAATGGAAAGAATGGCTTAGAAGAAGAGGAGATAGGCATGTGGCATTTGGAAATTGGCATATTTTATATGGAGGAGAAACTGGTTTTTATACAAAGTCTTTATTCTATCCTTTGCCAAAAAATTAGGCCAGCCGAGGCACCTTGGGGGGTTCAACCCCAAGGCATGGGCACTAGGGCACCACGCCCAGGGGAACCCCGTGGGGCGAGCCAGGGCGGCAGGGGCGCACCCGCAGACACCGCAAGGGCGCCAGGGGCACGCCCGGAGGAGCGCAGGGAGCATAGTGGGCGCTTGAAGCGCGCCCGCAGGAGGCAGAGTGGGCGCAGAGCGCGCCCGCAGAGAGAACCCGGTGCGGGGCGGCACCGGGTGGGAGGAAGTTCAACTGAGCGCTGAGAGGCAGCGCTTAGTTGATAAAGCGAGAGAATTCCGCGGCCCGTTTCGATGTGGGACGCGGAAAATCTCCCGGGATTGAATCTGAGCCGCGCATCTCATCGCGCGTCTTATTTCCGCCGCACGATTAATCCGCCGCGCCCCCGATTTAATCCGGCCGTCCGATATATCTCAAATGGCCGATCCAACGGCTCTCCGCGCGTCTTCTTCCCCGCGCCATGCGAAGCCACCCGCGACGTCCCCGCATGAACCAGAGCCTCCCGAGCAGTGTTCTCGAGCTCCCGGCCACCATTTTCGAAACTGAGACCTACATACGGCTCGTCTGGCCACACTGAACAGATCCATGCCTAAAAATTGGCTTGCATGCTATGTTTGGAAGAATTCGAAGAAGGCCGAGGCAGGAGAATCTGCCGAGGCGTTGAAGGGTTTATGGTTTGCATGGATCAGCCTAAACCGAAGGCTGTGCATGCGTTATGAGTCGCATGCACGTAGAGGAACAAAAATAAATGAAGCCGCGTAAAACAGAGAGAAAGAAACGTGATTTTCGGATTGAGTTTAAAGATTTTAAAGAACTGAAAATATCGGTGATTCAAAGATTGTATCCCGCGGATGAACCGCCTCTGCCTCGCCTATAAAAGAAGAGCCCAAGGCTCTCTGATTGCTTGCTGATCCGCTGAGTATTTGAAGTCCCGTGAGAAGCACTCTGTGCCTCACGAAGTCGAAGCCCTGCGCGCACACTTGCGCGGCAGTGAAGCCAGGAGCATCCCTTGCTCCGCGGTGTTCCTTTTGCGCACTCCTTGCGCGAAAGAGGTTGGAGAAGAACCCTGCGCGCCTTCCCCTTGCGCGGCAGGAAGAACCCGGGGCCGCGGCATCTTGCGCGCCCACGGTTGAAGCCCGTGCTGCCTTGCACCCAGGTGCTTGCGCGACCCATGGCCAGTGGCACCTTGCGCGGCTGCCCCTTGCACCAAGACATCTTGTGCGCCTCCTTGTAGAAAGGGTTCAAGTGAGAACACCCTACGGCTTGTGTGTGTGTGCACAAAAGAAATAAAAAGGCCGCAACCTTGGGTGTGTGTGAAACAAGAAGACCCTACGAGATTGTGTGTGCAAAGTGCAAATACACCCTACGGGCATTTTTGTGTGCAAGATAAAGTGAAAGGCCAAGTGTGTGCCAAGTGGTTAGAAGACCACACTCATTAAGTGTGTGTATAAAGTGAGCAAGAAGTTCGCCGAAGCCTAGGTGTGTGCACAAGAAGGGAAGAGGCCAAAGTCAAGTGTGTGCAAAACAAAGAACAATTTATGTGTACATAAACAAGTGACAAAGAAGGCCGAACCTATGTGTGTGCACAAGAAGTGTGTGCTCACTTAGATGAAGAGGAGAAGACCCACACAAAGTACAACACACCTTTAAGTGTGTAAACAAATAGAATTAAGTGTGTGAAGATTGTGAAGAAGGTGTGTGCTTAAAGTGACTACACCCTTTGTGGGTCTACTGCACCAAGAGGAAGAAAAGGAGAGTGCATGCATGCATGCATGCACATGCACACGTGAACAGTGCTAAATCAGTGGTGTGCAACTGAGACTGGACCAGACCGAAGATAAAGATATTATTTGTCTGAGCATTCAGTAATTGGAGAGAAGCCGGGGCATCCTTAGAAGAAGGTGATAAAGCCCGAGCAAGATGAGAGGACCTGCTCACCACAAGTGATCAGAAGAAGAGAAAGGCCAGCAGCCTTTATCCCAGGCTGCTGAGGATACTTGAAGAACTTAAAGTGAAGAAGAGCTACTCGTGTGACTCGAGGAGCCAGGAGAGACCCTGTGGGACTCAGGGAGAAGAAGTCTTCAGTGGGATTCTGGAGCAGGCCAGTGGGACTCTGGTAACACTGTGGGACGCAGTATAAAGACCCTCCTGTGGGACTCAGGAGAGATACAGTGGGACTCTGTATCGACCATTGTAATACTAACAGATTATAATGGAAGAATCCATGCTTGGAGAGCATGGCAAGGATGTAGGCCTTTGGTGCCGAACCTTGTAAATCCTTGTGTCCAGTGCCTTTACATTTACTGCATCATTCGTGGAAAGGTGAGAGATACAAGAAGAGTGGATCGAGGCTTTAACCAGCCATAGAGGTTTAATTGATAAAGAATCAATTAGTAAAAAGTTTTAAGGGATCACTGATTCACCCCCTCCCCCTCTCAGTGATTCACACTGATCTGGGTACTTCAATTGGTATCAGAGGGAGGTTGCCTCTAAAAGATCCAAGAGAGTCTATATGGAGTGCAGATTTGAGGAAATGAAAGAACAGCCTCAAATGGAGATATCTTCCAAGACTCTGAAAAACAGAGTGAAGAAACAGGCAAAGAAGATGAAGAAGAAGGCTGGTGCAATCATAGAAACTCCTTCTATGGAAAGAAATGTGAAACTCACATCAGATGACAATTCCTTTTATCATTCTTCTGATGAAGCCTGTCCTAGCTGTGATGAAGTTGAAACAATGAATGATCTTCAGAGTGCACTCAAATATCTTCAGAAGACAGTTCCCATGGAAGTGGCAAAGTGTATAGCTTCAGGCATCCATGATCTTCATGAAGAAAAATCACAGTTAGAAGAAGAAGCCAATGCAATGGAAGATCAATTGGCAAAAAGGGTTGGCATAACCAACACTCTCAGAAAGCAGGTGAAGGCCAAAGATGAAACTATTTCCCTTTGCAATGAAAGATATGAAGACACTGCTGAAGAATTGCAAAGAAGCCTTTCTGAGAAAGAAATCTTTAAAGTAATAATCAAAGATGTTTACCATGCACTGGAGAAGAGGCATAGAGTATCAATGGTTGTTAAAGATGCTCAACTTGAAGACAAAGTAAAAAGGGTGAAGGAGCTTGACAACTCATTGCATGAAATGAATAAGGTGCATGAAGACCAGATAAAGCAGCTGGAAGAGAATTGGGAAGGAAAGCTAAGAGCTGTTGAGGATGAGAAGAACTCCCTTAACATGAAATGCCTAGAACTAGAAGTGATATTGAAAAATCAGCAATCACCCAAAGCTAAATCCTCCCAGTCAGCTGAAAGAAGAAATGTTGCTACTCAAGTTTGCTTTGAGCAGGATGATTCTAAGAGAAAGACATCCTCTAATAAAAGTGCAACATCTTCTAGAAAGAAGGTATCATCCATACCATCTTGTACTCATGCTTCTAAAAGTGTTTCTACTAAAACTGCAGGATGGAAGAATAATTCCAAACAAGTATGGATGAAGAAAATGAAGAAGCAGAGCTCTCCTGAAACAACACAGCAATTCAAGAGAAATGCCCAACATCAAGAAGGACTCAAGAGGTCAAGATTTGTGGGTCAGTGTTGGTGTTGTAACAGGTATGGGCATTGTGCAAAGGATTGTTGGTACAATCCACTGAATGCCAAAGCACAGAGGAAGCCCATGCCAAGGGGGAGCAAGCCAGAAGGAAAGAAGCAGCATCCACAGGTCCAGAGACATCTGTTTACTGCTAACAGATTTGGATTACTTGACAACATCTGGGATGAATGCAAAAGTGGTCAAAAGAATGATACATGTCAATCTCCAACTGTATCCAAAGCTGGAATGAAGAGAAGATCACTGAACCTGGCTAAAAGAGATTCCTTGGGAAGCAAGCAGAAGAAAGTAGAAAATGCTCCCAAGAAGTGTTTGAGAAATGAAGAGAAGTCCTTGGAATCTGAGTCCAAGAAGGGTGATGCATCCAGAAGAGCCACCAAGAAGACATGCTTCTACTGTGGAAAGAAAGGACACACCATGGATCTTTGTGAACAAGCCATGAAACTGAATAGAAGCAGACTGAACTCAAACAGACAATCAATCCAGAAGAAGCAGAAGGGATTGATTGAAAACAAGTTGCCTAAGAAAGGTAGCTTGACAGCATCAAAAGAACCATGTGGAATTTCCAAAACTGAGGCCCCACTTCCAAGTGACTTACTAGTCATATGGCCAAATCAGTTGCAACTTGCCAAAGATCTGAAGAGAGCTGAAGATGAAGTTCTGGAAATTGGTAAGGCAAGAGGGAAGAAAAATATTTCACATGAAGATGTATTGAGATCCACACAAGCACCAACATCATTGAAAATCAAATGTGCAAGTGTGAAGACTGGTGAAAATGGGACATCTTGGTTGAGAGAATCTTCTCAACCTTGTTGTTCACATTGATGAACCAAGGAGGTTCCATCTTATTCCCTTATACACTTGTATTTACATGTGCTAACAATGCAGGGAATTGAAGATGATGATCATTCTCATCTGGAGGATGGTTTGGACAAAATGGAGTGCACCCCTTGAGGGGGAGCCAATCTGGAGAAGATGGTATTCTAAGATTTAATACTATCTTGAGAAAAGATGAAGGTATTCCAATCATACTTTCATCCCTTGTTTCTTAATTGAGTTTATCTTGTCAATTAAGGGGGAGTATGGATTGAAGGCAAATGGATGAAAGGGGGAGCTTTATCTTTGCACTGAACTTTCTAATGAGTTTTGTGAAGTATGTGCAGGATTTAGCAAATTCATTGTTATATCTGAAAAATTTCAAACCCCTAAGCATGATCTCACATGTGTAGAGAATTGTGGACAGCATTGAGTTCCTTGGTTACATCACTCTTGTTTTCTACACCGGGTTAGCCCAAGTAGACTTAGAGTTGATATACTAAAGGTTCATTGCTAAAGAAGAACATGTGACATCATCCCTCTCTTAGTGATTTTGAAGAAAATGCTCTTAAAAGGGAGGAAGATATTTTTGAAAGTGAACCACACCACACCTTTGCATTTGATTGCCAATAAGGGGGAGAAAAGATTGGGCACACATATTGACCCATTCATATGTGCTGAAGGAGTGTATTGACAACAAATACAAAGGGGGAGATTGAAGTGCATTGTGTTGCATTTGTTGTCAATGAGGCATGAAGTTGTCTTGGAATGAATGGATGTCAAGGAGTCAAGATGTGAATGTCAAAGGATGTGATGGTGATGGTGATGAAGGAGAATGGCCATGGTACCAAAATGCATGTCACTTAGGAGATTCACTAAGTGACTTAGGAGATGATGGTTTGAAACATTCTCTAAACATCAGGCGATTGTTGAACTGATCTTTAAAGTTCCAAGAACTTGTATCAACTGGATACAATGTCACAACAAGCATTAGAAGACCATGCATTGTAGTGACAATGCATGAGGAGTTGAAAGGAGTTCCATCCACAACTACTAAGTGGATGATGTGCATTAATGAAGTCCATGCACTATCACTTAGTGCATGTGAATTTGAAGTTGATCCAATTGATCTCTGATTAGATCAATGAAGCACATTGAAGAATAAAGTGATTCGGCTGATGAAGAACCTTCTACAAATGTCTCATAAGTCTAGAATACATGATTGAAAGGAGTTGAGGATGTTTGTGGAAGAAGGATGAAGAAGAAATGGAAAGAATGGCTTAGAAGAAGAGGAGATAGGCATGTGGCATTTGGCAATTGGCATATTTTATATGGAGGAGAAACTGGTTTTTATACAAAGTCTTTATTCTATCCTTTGCCAAAAAATTAGGCCAGCCGAGGCACCTTGGGGGGTTCAACCCCAAGGCATGGGCACTAGGGCACCACGCCCGGGGGAACCCCGTGGGGCGAGCCAGGGCGGCAGGGGCGCACCCGCAGACACCGCAAGGGCGCCAGGGGCACGCCCGGAGGAGCGCAGGGAGCATAGTGGGCGCTGGAAGCGCGCCCGCAGGAGGCAGAGTGGGCGCAGAGCACGCCCGCAGAGAGAACCCGGTGCGGGGCGGCACCGGGAGGGAGGAAGTTCAACTGAGCGCTGAGAGGCAGCGCTTAGTTGATAAAGCGAGAGAATTCCGCGGCCCGTTTCGATGTGGGACGCGGAAAATCTCCCGGGATTGAATCTGACCCGCACATCTCATCGCGCGTCTTATTTCCGCCGCACGATTAATCCGCCGCGCCCCCGATTTAATCCGGCCGTCCGATATATCTCAAATGTCCGATCCAACGGCTCTCCGCGCGTCTTCTTCCCCGCGCCATGCGAAGCCACCCGCGACGTCCCCGCATGAACCAGAGCCTCCCGAGCAGTGTTCTCGAGCTCCCGGCCACCATTTTCGAAACTGAGACCTCCATACGGCTCGTCTGGCCACACTGAACAGATCCATGCCTAAAAATTGGCTTGCATGCTATGTTTGGAAGAATTCGAAGAAGGCCGAGGCAAGAGAATCTGCCGAGGCGTTGAAGGGTTTATGGTTTGCATGGATCAGCCTAAACCGAAGGCTGTGCATGCGTTATGAGTCGCATGCACGTAGAGGAACACAAATAAATGAAGCCGCGTAAAACAGAGAGAAAGAAACGTGATTTTCGGATTGAGTTTAAAGATTTTCAAGAACCGAAAATATCGGTGATTCAAAGATTGTATCCCGCGGATGAACCGCCTCTGCCTCGCCTATAAAAGAAGAGCCCAAGGCTCTCTGATTGCTTGCTGATCCGCTGAGTATTTGAAGTCCCGTGAGAAGCACTCTGTGCCTCACGAAGTCGAAGCCCTGCGCGCACACTTGCGCGGCAGTGAAGCCAGGAGCATCCCTTGCTCCGCGGTGTTCCTTTTGCGCACTCCTTGCGCGAAAGAGGTTGGAGAAGAACCCTGCGCGCCTTCCCCTTGCGCGGCAGGAAGAACCCGGGGCCGCGGCATCTTGCGCGCCCACGGTTGAAGCCCGTGCTGCCTTGCACCCAGGTGCTTGCGCGACCCATGGCCAGTGGCACCTTGCGCGGCTGCCCCTTGCACCAAGACATCTTGTGCGCCTCCTTGTAGAAAGGGTTCAAGTGAGAACACCCTACGGCTTGTGTGTGTGTGCACAAAAGAAATAAAAAGGCCGCAACCTTGGGTGTGTGTGAAACAAGAAGACCCTACGAGATTGTGTGTGCAAAGTGAAAATACACCCTACGGGCATTTTTGTGTGCAAGATAATGTGAAAGGCCAAGTGTGTGCCAAGTGGTTAGAAGCCCACACTCATTAAGTGTGTGTATAAAGTGACCAAGAAGTTCGCCGAAGCCTAGGTGTGTGCACAAGAAGGAAAGAGGCCAAAGTCAAGTGTGTGCAAAACAAAGAACAATTTATGTGTACATAAACAAGTGACAAAGAAGGCCGAACCTATGTGTGTGCACAAGAAGTGTGTGCTCACTTAGATGAAGAGGAGAAGACCCACACAAAGTACAACACACCTTTAAGTGTGTAAACAAATAGAATTAAGTGTGTGAAGATTGTGAAGAAGGTGTGTGCTTTAAGTGACTACACCCTTTGTGGGTCTACTGCACCAAGAGGAAGAAAAGGAGAGTGCATGCATGCATGCATGCACGTGCACACGTGAACAGTGCTAAATCAGTGGTGTGCAACTGAGACTGGACCAGACCGAAGATAAAGATATTATTTGTCTGAGCATTCAGTAATTGGAGAGAAGCAGGGGCATCCTTAGAAGAAGGTGATAAAGCCCGAGCAAGATGAGAGGACCTGCTCACCACAAGTGATCAGAAGAAGAGCAAGGCCAGCAGCCTTTATCCCAGGCTGCTGAGGATACTTGAAGAACTTAAAGTGAAGAAGAGCTACTCGTGTGACTCGAGGAGCCAGGAGAAGACCCTGTGGGACTCAGGGAGAAGAAGTCTTCAGTGGGATTCTGGAGCAGGCCAGTGGGACTCTGGTAACACTGTGGGACGCAGTATAAAGACCCTCCTGTGGGACTCAGGAGAGATACAGTGGGACTCTGTATCGACCATTGTAATACTAACAGATTATAATGGAAGAATCCATGCTTGGAGAGCATGGCAAGGATGTAGGCCTTTGGTGCCGAACCTTGTAAATCCTTGTGTCCAGTGCCTTTACATTTACTGCATCATTCGTGGAAAGGTGAGAGATACAAGAAGAGTGGATAGAGGCTTTAACCAGCCATAGAGGTTTAATTGATAAAGAATCAATTAGTAAAAAGTTTTAAGGGATCACTGATTCACCCCCTCCCCCTCTCAGTGATTCACACTGATCTGGGTACTTCATAAATTTTTATTACATTTTTTAAAAATCGTAAAAATTTTATTTAGGATAATTATAATGTGAATAGTTATAAAATTTCATAACATGTACATTTATGAGAAAAATTTAACATTAAATGTAAAATTATAACCCATTAATATTGAAAAATTATTACTGCAATTAATGTAAAAATTACTTAACGAAGGGGTTGAACCAAATTATAAGTTCTAAATACAACTAAAACCTGTCATAATTTTATTGGATGAAGTTATTTCAACCATATAAAATATTATATCATAAATTATATCAACATTGTTGTACTTTCAAATGATAATGAACTTATTATATTTAAACTCATTTATTAATTCTAGGGGTATCCATTTATTCACCAAAAAAACCACCACATGTACACTCTTATATAAACCACCTAGAGACATTTATCATGAAATAACCCTAAAAACACACTTCCCAAAATCCATTTACATGTTATATTGGATTTTTTCTTCTCGAAACTTGGTCCATACTTTCCTTAATAATATATATAGAGGAGGTATTTCAAAGAAGATATAGTCATCTTCACCAAGCACTTTAACTTTTTTTCTTATTTTACCACCTTAAATTATGTCATAAACATTCCAATATGTTAGAATAAATATAAACCATATATGATGATTTTATTATGTGGAAGTTATATTTTTTATCCATCACAGTCTCTATCAAATGGGATTAAAAACCATCTCATATGTATACGACGAACCACCTCCTAATGAACCGATGTAATTTTTTTAAATTACCACATCTGATGGATTTTGGTAGTGATGGAAATAATGAATATATAATATAATTAAAAAATAATAATAAATTTTTATGAATAATATATCATCTTCTCTATTACCTATCAACCCATTAAAAATGATAATGGCCTCTCAATGAATAGACTCGATTCATTTTTTATGTATGTTTATCACAAATGATTGTAAATATATATATAATTATTGATTATGATGTGTATATCATGATAGAAATATTAATGATTTTATAATGATGATAATGATAAAATTAATGTAGCTAAAAATTAAAAACATACAATAAAAATAAAGTAGTTAACTTCCAAAACAATTATAATAATGAAAGATTATTAACCAACATGTGAGAAGAAGTTATAATTGCATCATATATGATATTACAGATTTTTATATTGTAAGAAAATTTTAATGAAATAAATATAAATTGATTACAAATTATGTTAAAAGAACATAAAAGTAAAGTAGAACATATTGTAAGGTATTTAGTATAAATTTCTATTCTATTGAGGCATATTTGACCATTTTAACTATTTTTATGGTGTATACATTTTTCTATTAATGTATTAAACATTAATATATCTTTATTAATGAATACTAACGAATTAGATCATGTTTACTAATTCAGTTTTTTATAATATAAATGTTACCAAAGAGGTAATAATTAATTTTATAATTTAGTTTATTTGGATTTTTTCTTAATTTAAATGAACAAAATTTATAATTTATCCCTCATTAACTCCACTTTTTTTCATAGTCAATGGATAATTAAAATGTTCCCATATTTTAATCAATATTTAGATCACTATTTATATACAATGAATACTTATTAAAAATAAAATCCTATCTTATTTTTTATTTTTTTTGAAATATTTTTCATCAATGACCAGTTTTTTCTATATTGTTTTACGAAAGTAATTTTTATTTCATAAAAATATTTATTAAGGACATTTTATGATACCCATAAATTTATAAAATTATTTAATGGAATCATTATAATGTTGTTCAAATGTTTCATTTTCAACTTTTTTATTAAATTTAATAAGGAATGCTACTTTTTAATTTATACATCTTGAACAGATTCTTGAACCACCATAACTATTTTATACTATATAGCTTCTTCTATAATATTTCAATTTTTTTAAAAATCTTATCAATTTATACACAAATGTTTCTCTTATAATTTTTTTATTTCATTAAAGGATATAATTTGATTACAAAACTGACATTTCTAATGAATTGGTTGTATTGTTCTGTCTCTTATTAATTTTGTGGCAATTAGAAATCTCTTGAAACATTGAGTTTCATGTTATAATATTCTTATTGGAAATTATATTTCACTTAATATCCATATTTTATCTATCATGGAAATTATTATTTCTTAATTCATATACCATTTCTACATACAATGTTTTACTATAAAATTTGATTAATTGATTGCAGATATCTGAGTATTTCACTTACATTACTAAATACATAAATTTTATGATAAGGAATGTTGTTTAATAATTAATCTGAGGATTGAATATATGAGTAATGGTTTTGAATTGAATAACTGGGCTAGCTTTGAAAATAAATTTCCCCCAGATACATCGATTTGTCTTTTGAGAAAACAAATTTGTCTAAAATTATAAAAAATATTTTTTGGGTATACCTACCCACTGATTAAATTGTCTTGAAATATGTCCTTGATGGTAAGATATCATGATTTCTATAATCATGAAATCAGACATGATTTATTTCCTTCATTTATAATTCCATTATCATTACCTCTGATATTACTTCATTTCTATTATCCACATATGCAATTCATGACCATGTCAGTTATTAACTAGAATATGTTATTAGTTATATATCATACGATATTGACTATTCCCAATTAATTAATGACATCTTCCACTATAAATGAATCATATATAAAATTAGAGCCCAATATTTATTTTTTTCCATTCTATAGGATATGAAGAAAGATATTATGAATAATATCCAGTGTGTGAGAATGTTTCTTGTGATATTTTATTTATATTTTCATTGTAATTTAAGAATCATGTGTGTATATAATTATTCCTGACTATTAAATATATATATACTCGGTGAAGTGATTCGTTTTGTCTTATTCCAATTTAATAAATTATACATATATTATTATTTATCAGAGATAGGGTTGTTCAAGTTGTTATTCATGGATGTTTAGTAGAAACATTAAGAGCTATATTTGAAAATATAATAGATAATATGATAATTATGGAACTATATTGTTAATTTGATAGAATTATCATTAATTTAAATTTTTTGGCTTTATATTTATAATGATTATGGGATAAATAATTGAGTTCAATTAGTTAGTGTGTTATAACATTTAGTGATAGTTCCTAATAGAAGAAATACAATAAACACATATAGTTAATACATGGATGTCCCAAATGGGCATGCCAATACTACTAGTGTTGGAACTGAGTAGATCATCTCCATATTAGGGTAGAAAATTCAGGTTATAATGAATAACATTTATTCAATGGATCATCCTACTATTTCACTGAATGATTCAACTATACTAGATCAATTCATGTGACATAATATTACATCATTTAATGGAACCACAAATACATTGGTAGTTGACCAATGGATTAAGTAACTGTAAAATAATTCTTGAATTTGGGAAGTAATGAAGTTGAAATAGTTATTCTGTTACTGTATTTTTATTGTAAAATTCAATTAATTGTTTTCTTTGATCCAAAAAACTAAATAGGTTTATTTAGTTTAAATATTTGAATAGAAAAATTTTAATGTAATATTATTCAAAAAATAATTCACCCAAGAATAGTTAGATGTAATGAAAATGAAGCTACCCATATTTTATAAGAATAAAGAATAACATGCAGCAGAGTATGAGGATAAAATTATAAGATTACATAAGAATATTTCATAATATATATACAATATAGAAATAAGGATGGACTATTTCATTGATAGTCTTAAAGCGATTCTCTCAAGGGAACTAATTTCTCTACAATTCCTATCTTATGAAGATATTCTATCAATATATTTTAAGTAATATAAATAATTTTATAGATCATATATCGTCTTGGAAAATCAAGAAAATGTGATTTCAACTAAGAACCATGAAAAATAGAAGACATCAGAAGGGAATAAGAGAATTAAACAATTATATTAATTTTAAAATTATTAAATGAAATAACGCAGAAATTCTTTAGGTTCATGAGAGAGTTTTAAAATTATTTAGATAAGTGTTATTTGGATAATGAATGAATGGAAAATAAATAAATAACTTATATCTAGTTATTCAATAATAAATTGATGAGTCATTATTAAAACCTCTTACCCAAGCGTCAAGGGACAATTCCATAGAAGAAGCCAGTGGTTCAGGCCAAGCATACAGAATTACTATAGCTATAGTGGAGCTTTGAAGCCGTGGGGTAAAAGATACACTGATAAAACACTCAAATATTTTTTTTTTGATTTAGGTTATAATAAAAATTTTATGTCTAAATGTTCTTTCTAGGGTATCACAAAACCCCCCAAATAATTAGAAAATGATTTTAAGTGAAAAATTCTAATGGTATGATGAACTCATCAAATTTACATAACTCCTCTATGGTAGATTCTTGTGGAGATGTGATTCTTAAAATTCATATTATTGTTCCTCTAGCTGGATTTTATTTTAAATTTGGAATTTATTGGTTATCTTAGTATATATCCCATATCAATTGTCATGGAAGTGAAGTTACATTCAATATTATAAATCATTATATTATAATCTATCATTACTAGGATGCCTATGAACTCTAAATTGAATTTATATCCATTATATTAGATTTAATTCCAATTCATGAGGGATATATATATTTTATGATTTTGGAGAAACATGAAATTGAAGATATTATTATTTGAAAGGAGAATGTTGATGTATTTCTAGAATAGTTTTCTTATCATATACCGAATAATGGAGATTAATTTTAAATTGAACTCAGAACTATTGCTACAACTATTTGAAATATTCCATATAAATTGGACCCGATTTAGTTATAGAAATTGAATAAGAAACGCCCAGTGAATCTTGATGTGGGATTAATTTGGTCTAGTGGTTCCGCATGGTATGGACCTTTTATTTTTGTGAAGAATGAAGATGGGTAAATGGGTATTTTCAATGATTACATCGAACATAATAAATCAAAATTAATAAGAAGTATACTCTACCCTGTATCAAGGATCTTGTTGATGAATTATGAGGGGGTAAATATTTTTTCAATAATGATCTTTGATTCAGATATTTTTATATAAGGGTCATGAAGGAGGATATAGCTTCGAAAACCTTATATATGATGTTTCGAAATTATGAATTTATGGTAATGAAATTTTCATTTAGGAAACCTCTTTCTATATTCATTAATTTTAGGAATATAGAATTTAGGGATTCTATTGATTTGTTTTTTATTGTATTTATAGATTATATTATTATATATTTTTAGATAAAGAAATATAATAGACAGAATTTGAGGATTGTACTAATTACCCTGTTGAAGGGGAACCTATATTCTAAATTTACCAAATGTGATTTTTTTGTAGAAAAAGTCCCATTTAGGTGCCATATAATTTCTAGTGTGGGTATATCAGTGGATCTTTAAATGAAAGAAGTTATTGAGTAATGGGATAGAGAAACCTAGATAACAAATATCCATTTTTTCTATGGTATGGATAGACAATATCGATGGGTTTTGAGATATTTCTTATGACTATATAATTCAATCACCATGTTGGCCATGAGGGGAACCATGTTCATTTATAATGATGAATGTGATAATAATTTCAAGTAACTAAAGATATGTTCAATAAATGTACATATACTTACAGAACCCTATAATGGATAAGTGTTTGTGATATATAGTGAGGCACAAATTTTTTTTCGGGGATTCATCCTCATGTTAATGATATGGTTATAGATTATTCCTCTCTCAAATTGAAAATTCATGAGTAAAATTACACGAATAATTATTTTCAATTAGAAGATGTATTTTTTCATGAACATAGAGATTAATTATCTGTACAGTGGATAGTGTGATATATGTACTGATGATAAATAGTTAAAGTAAATATTTACAAATAACGGGTCGAATATTAACTAGAGAACAATGTTGGAGTTTAACAAAGATTATGAATAAAAAATAAAATATGCGTATAGAAAGGATAACTAGGATGATGATTCTTTAAGATGAAAAGACCATCATAATTTTTGAATGTAGTGAATTGAATGAGATATATTATTTATGAATTTGAAGAAGTTGGATCATGAAATCATGATGAATGGGGAATGATATTATTATTATAATTTGAATTTCTAACCATCCATATATGGGAGGATTTAAAAGGTGAAAAATAATATGTCGAATTATATAAAATGGTTAGGAATGTTTTTGAGTTCAACCATGATAATGGTAGAATGATGTGGTTTAAAAACTATGCCTGTGATCTTTTAATACCAGACATGAATAAGGTGAAGCTAGACGGATCTTGTAATTAATTATTCTCAATTCATATAATATGTATGATGATTAATTGAGATATGGGATGGTATTTGTGGTAGGATATTATGAAAAGGGGTATTGTTCATTTTTTTCCTAATGTTTTGTGTTTCAGTAAGACAAATATGATAGAAATATATATCCAGGGATGTTAAAACTATCACCCTTCTATAAGGGCTATGGAAAAGCATTATCAATGATTTCATCATCTGGATCCCCAAAAAATATAAATGGAATAGTGTTATTTGGATTTTAGTAGATTAGATTACCAAATTAACAAATTTTATCTCTATTAGAAAATATTTCACTCTTATTAGGTATTTGGTTATATATTTTGAAAGATATGATATCTCATGAAGTATAACTATCAATCAAATCTGATATGGATCTGATGTTTACCACAAAGTTCTATGTAATCCTTCTATAGGATCTTGATACATGGTTTGCATTCATTACAGCTTACCATAATCAGATAGATGGTAAGTCTGATAGGAGAATTTAAACTCCTCATGACATGTTAAAATATTTTTCTATACACTTCAAAGGTTATTGGGATCAACACATTCCTTTGGTATACTTTTCCCAAAAAATAATATATCAATCATAAATTAACATGGTTCGTTATGAAGATCTACATGGAAGTAATGATTATCTCCTTGGAATATTGTTATGTGATTTGAAATTATGGGAATGATGAGTCCTAGATTTATTAGTCCCTTCAAAATTATCGATCATCTGAGGACAATATCATATCTCTTGATGATTCCTGAAGATCACTCTAAAGTTCAATATATGTTCAATGTGTCTATAAAAAGAAAGAACACACATGATCATTCATATATATAATGAACTCATAGATTATACCACTAGAACAAGATATATCTATTGAAGAATAACTGGCAGAGATTCTGGATCATAGAGAAAAAATGATTCGAAACAAGTCCACTCAATTGGTTAAAGATGTTTTTGAAAAACCATAAATATGAGGATGCAATGTGAGAACCTGAGGATGTGATGAAGAATAATAATCTTCATTTTTTTGTATCATACTAATGGAATTTGAAAATAAAAATTCTTATAATTTGGAAGAATAAAACACCCAAATATTTTTTGATATATATTTTTCATTAAATAAATTAAATTTCTTTGATAGATTTCATTAGACGAAACACTGAGTTTAAAAGAACCATTAAAAACTATGAAAATATTATTATATTAATGTTATATCATTTTTTAAATGATCATATCAATATAATAATGGGTTGAAATTTTGGGATTTTTCTTAAACGATTAATTTTCCAATGAATAGAGAAAAATAATGATTTTTTTAAAAATATATTTTAATTTCCTAAAATAAAGTAATTTAAAAGTAACGATATAATACTTATTTTCTATTATAGTTGAAAAATATTGTTTTTAATTATAATATTCAAATAAATTTTATTTTTATCAATATTATTTAGTATTTTTATATTATTAAATTTTTAGGCATAAAAAAACATTTTCCTATAAAACCATTTTTATTATATTCTATATGTTAATTTTTAAATTAATTTCTACAACATATAGGATTTAAATATGCTAAAATGGATTCAATATTTTTAATTTCGAGGTCCAAATTATTTAATAGTTCACTTTTATTATCAGGAATTAGGAACATTAATCCGGGTACAATTTATCACCTCAATAAAGTGTAAATAGAGTAATTATGGATGAAAATAATGTGATAAGGAATTAAAAATATATCCAGAACCCAACTTTATGTGATTGTATGAGATTAATTTTAACATATACATCCTAAAATTTTATATATTATAATTTTTTCCATTTTTCATTTATAATTACAATTAGATTATTTAATGTAAAGAAAAATAATGATTGTCACTCACTTTCAATTAAATTTATCTTAAAAGATAAAATAGGGATAACATTTAGTTTTGAATGAATATTAAATTTTATTTAATAAATATTAAATCTAATTTTCTTATTTTAGTTGTTTTTAAATTTTTTAGTGATTATATAATTTAATTAAAAACATATACAATGTGAATACAGTGCTTATGCATGCAGTGAAAAAATCACTGTAAATTGTTTAAAAAAAGTTGATGCAAATATTTTATTGGATGATTTATATTTTCAAAATATTTTAATATTTAAGAATATTTTTTTATTGTGGTTAAAATTATTAAATTCCAACATCAAATTTTCCATTAGTTCTTCAAAATAAAATTATGTGAATAGTTCTTAATATGAATTTAATATAATAATAAGTTAAAATTAAGTTTAATTATTTTAAAATAATAAAAATATTTTAGTATGAAAAAAAGGATTATAATTATTTTCAAATGTCATCCCTTTCCTATTTAAGAGAATATTTTCATTATATATAAAAAATTATAACACATTAATAATGAAAAATTCGTTACTACGGTTAATGATAAATTTTTTAATAAAGGCTTTAAACTTAAAGATAAATTTTAAAATAAAACCTAAATCTATCCATATTATATTTTCTGAAGGTATTTCTACGCTATACTATATTATATGAAAAATAATGTCCACATTTTTCCACATCCACATCGAAATGAATTTATTATATTTTAATATTTTTAATAATACAATGTGTTTCCTTTTATTCACTATAAAATAAACCATGTATCCTCTCTTCTATACAGCAACTAGATCCACTTATCAGGACAAAAAACTACAAATAAAAAATTCTAAGAAATATTATCCATGTTATCTTTTTTTATTATTTCTAAATAAAGTTTACAACTCCTTCAATATGAGATTTAAAGGTTCTATTTCAAAGAAGAGGTAGTCATCTTTCCTGAGAATGTTTATTTTTCTTCTTGTTTTCCCACATTAATTTTTTTATAATAATTAAATTTAATAACACTATTATAGAAATGTAATGAAATTTAATTTTGTTTATGTAATAATATTTATCTATCTCATTATCTATCATTTGGGAATCAAATTCATCCCTCCTGTGTATGGCAGACTACCACCTCATGAACTAATATAATTTCATTTCCATTACCACCTCACATGGGTTTCTATATTGATGGATCAAATGAATAAATATAATAATTATGACTCAAATATAATTATATAAGTAAAATCTTTCATATATTATCTTACCCTTCCACCCATTAGAAAATGTTAACATTGTTTGGAGGTACGTACAACCTATCATATCAAATAATCTATGTGATTCATTTTTTATTTTATTATATCATAGAGGAATTGATATATATATATAAATATAAAAAAGATGTTTATATAAATATTATTAGTTTGGATATTTTATAACATTGATCAATATATATGGTCCATAACTCCCAAATCAAATTATGCTTGAAAAAATTAAGTAGTTAACAACTGAAATAATGATAATAATAAATTATTGTTAAGAAGCTAGTGATGAGATTTTAATAATTGATAATATATGATATTATTATTATGTATATGGTTTTTTATGTATTTATGTTAAATATAATTTTTCATAAATGATATAGAAATAAATTTTCAGGAAATTAAAAAATGAGGTAATGTATTTGGTCTCAATTTCTACTCAATTTGGAGTTATTTTGTATATACTCCTAATTATTAATTTTATTTTTCTAGATTTATATACTTTCCTATTGATTTAATTGATAATAATATATATTTATTCATTATAATTAATATTTCAATTATGGTCTACAACTTCATGTTTTTACAATTTAAAATTTACAAAAGTGGTAAGAATTTATATTATAATATTTTTTTAGGATTTCACTTATCATCATTTACAGAATTAAATTATATTTAACAAATAAAATCCATTTATTTTATTTCACAATTGATATTCAACTATTTCCCATGTTTTCTTCCAAAATTTACTTTCTTCGGCACATGATTTCAGAAAATATATATTAAGAACTAATGTTGATATTATTTTCCTTTGTGATGGGTGTATTTTTCTTCTGTGTCGATATCATTATAATTAATTTTTAAAAAGTCCATTTTATTTAATAAATTTATTTAATAGTTTATTTTTTTCCTTGAAATTTTACTTGGATTGAATGAATTATTTTTATTATTTTTTGGTGAGGGTTATTTTCTAATTCCATTACAAAATTTCAAACAAAATTATTCATTTTATCATTTATGACATTAAAATATTTTTCCATCACCATAACCTTTTTCTCTATTTATGATATTCTATAATATTTCAATGATTTTATAAAGAAAAAATTTAAATGAATTCCTATTTTAATATCCCTCTTCCAATTTCTTTTTTCCCTCTAATGGACACAATATTATTAAAAAACCTTATTTATAATGAATTGATTGAATTGTTTATCTATTAATATTTTTTAGTATTTAATATTTTCTTAAAACATATAATTTATCTTGATTATTTTTCTGAAGATATTACATTTCTTTTAAATATCAATATTTTTTTTTGTATCATGAATATCATTATTTCCAAACAAGTATAATTTTTCATTATATGTGGGGTTACTATAAATGTTATTTTTTTATAGGGTGAATATTAATATTTTTTAATCTTTACTCAATATTAATATTTTTTGATAAGTGATATTAATTATTAATTATATTGATTTTTAAATATATGAGGAATGGATTTGATATGAAGTGGTGGGCGGGGATCAGAATTACATAACACCTGAATGCATTAATAGGTCTCATGAGATAAACCAATTTACCAAATGTGTTAAATGGAATTTTGGTGTATAATTTCCCATAGATTTAACTATCCTTCCATAAGAACTTGATGGTATGATATGATGATGTGTAAAATTATAACAACCAACATGAAGAATTTCTTTCATTGTGAATTTAGTTATTATTATACATGATATTACTGTATTGATATTATCAATGGACTAATTCGAACTTCTTGTTAATGATTTAATGGAATGAATTTTTGTTTTTTACCTTTCTATTTTTATTTTTGGTCGTTTATTCATGATAGATTCAGTTCCACATAACCATTACATAAACCCTTTAGTTTTTCTCTTTCCTCATGATATGAAGAAGAATATTATGAGTAATATCAAGTATATGAGAATTTTTTAATTTCTATATTATATATATATAGAATGTAATATGGGAAAAATGTATAAACATAGTTCATAAATAATACTAAACTAATCAGTATTTGAGAATTTTATCCCTTGTATCATATTCCAAAGTAATAAAGAATATATTAGATTAGGGTTACTTGAGTTTGGGTTGTAACAAAATTGTTATTATTAGGATAGTAAAAAAACGAATACCAAAAAAAGAATTGAAATAAAAACATGGAGTAAGTCATCTTAAAACATAATACAAGAATAAAAAGAATGTATAAATCTTTATAAATAATCCTGATACATGAAAGCACAATATAATATTGATAATAAGCATAAAACTTTGACATCATTCAAATGTGGAAAAAAAATAATATTGAGAAACACTAAATTCAAGAGCAAGTCCATTAGTTCCCACACGAACGAGTAACAAAAGTTACTCATGAATACTTATCCCTTTAGGTATAAATAGTTATCTAATTAATTAGATAAAAATTTAATACCCATATAGGGATAATAAATACTTATGAGATCCACATTAAAATTATTTACTTATCACATAATAGAGATCCCATGGAAATAAAACTGGTTTCATAAAACATTAAAATTATATTCATTAAATTATTACATAATGATGAAATCATGTAATGAAAACTTGTTACATATCATTTTCAGGATAAAAACACTTAAAAAATTTATAATTATAAAAATATAATCCTAGGGAAAATAAATGGGTATCAAAATATTTTCACAAACATTGTTGGTAAATACCATTAAATCAAGATAATAAGCACACAATATTTACAAAACATAGATAAAGGGTATATAATTAAGTTAATGTATTAAAAAATCTATTGATATACATAATATATGTGAAACCCCTTCAATTAATTGAATGAAACATAGATTTTTCATAGAGAAAAATCATTAAATGATAGGTTATATTTATATACAGGGGATGAGTAGTAAATAAAAAGGTAAGGTTGGATCATTCTTCTAAAATAGAAGAAAATTATATAAAAAATCATTAGAAACAATCTGAATGTCATTTTTTAATACTTTCAAAAAAGTAAAATATATTCTATAATTTTTTTTAAACATTTTAAATGTTTTTTAAAAATCAAACTAGAAATAATAATTATCAATGATTTGTTGAAATCATTGATAAAGAAATATTTTATAATTCTATGAGAAAATTAATTTGTTTTATAAACCATTAGAACACTGAGAAAGATTTATAATTAATATTTCAATTTTCATGCTAATATTTGATCCCACAGAAAACAAATAAAATGATATTTTAGAAAAAATTCATAAAAATATGAATTTATAAGACACTTAAAAATGAAAATTTCAGAATTTTAATATAAAATTTATAAAAATATTTTAAAAAAAAGAATATTCAATAATATATCCTTGAAAAGGTATATTGGTTATCAAAAAAAATGTGGGCTGAAATATAAAACATTTAATATAAAAGGATATAAAACCTTTTCAATATCTTGAAACATTTTTGTTGATAAACCACACAATAAACATAGGAGAAGACATAATGTTTGAAAAATGAAATGGAAAATATAGAGGTATATTGTTAAACAGAATAATTTGGTTTATAATATTAAAGGATAACATTAGAGAGAATGTAATTTATGGGTAAGGAGGAGAAAATATCCTCAAAGAGGATGACGATTGTTCTCTATAATGAGATAATATTTGGAAATGAAATTTTATAATTTTAAATATCGGATGTAAATAATAATTTTACACCATATAAGAATAGATAAAACTATGAAATAAAACTCTTATAGTGGATGAAACAAATATTAGAAGAGATAAGTTCAAGATGAAGTATTATAACTCAACTGAAGAAGTTGAGTTAACAAAAACACTTATAAATTTTGTATGTTTTAAAACCAAATCCATGTAAAAAATTAAATTATATTTCTCACAGAAACCCATGAATTAAATTAATATTTAAAAATAAATTCATTATGTATTATTTACCAAATTCTAATGAAAACATTTCTTTTAATATGAAATATGTCTGATGGGGTGAAAATTTGATAAATAATACCCTTACCTTAATTCTAAACATATAATAAAGCACGTGAATTTAATAAATAAATAAAATACTATATTAATGACCTAATTCAGAATACTATTCAAATATATAACCTTTTATTAAATTAATTTATATTTATTTTCAACATTTATATTATTTTTTATTGTATATTTCAAATATCATTTTTGAGTAATATTGAATGAATTGAGCTGGTTTCATAATAAATAATTTTGGAATCATTACTCTCATAGAATATTATCATTTATAGGTAATGGGATTTTTGGTTATGATCATTAAAGAGGGAATCAATGATGGGCATGTTATAGTGATTTTTAATAAATGGTTGTTGGTATCCTGATTAATGAGTTTAATATTAATGTTAGAAATAAAAAAAATGAAGTAAGATATATATTTTCTTATTTACACAACATATTATAAATAAATGATTTATCATAATCATCCATGATAATTTTTTATATAATTGTTCAAGATGAAGGTTAGACAGAACCAAACATGAATTAAAATAATTAATGTATGATTATGAATATGAAATGAGTTTATTTTTTAATAATATCATTATTATGGAAGAAAAATGATATTATTTAGGATATTTTAAATTAGTTAGTGATATTATGATATTTTATAATTAATAACTTAAAAAATATTAAAAAACAAGATATCCTACTTAGTGGAGGTGGTAGTCCAAATGGCACATTGTAAAAAACTTCTTTTCTAAAAGAATTAAAGAGAAAGAATATGGAAAATAATTTTTATCATCATTATAATAATTATATTACATATTTCTCATTTATTTTCTAATTTCCCATATATAATAATTTAAGGGAGGTGGTGGTGAAAAAATTGGAGTCTTTACTTTGTGGAGGCAGTAGTCTACACAACACATGAATGCCTGTTTTCATTTTCGTAAAATGAAAGATGAAAACTAGTTAATTTTAATTGTCATAGAATAGTAACATTAATAAAACGAAAATAATGATTTAATTATTTATTATTGAGAAAAAAATTATTCAAATAAATAATAAAAGAAAAAAAGGTCCAGAGAAAAGTTATTGTTGCTGAGGACTTAGGATTTCTCTTTAAAGACTCCCTAGAAATTTTAGTTCAAAAAAATATCTTGGGGTATGATAATAAATTATTATTAATAGGGTTATAAAGTATATATAATGGTTATATATTTATATGGAACAATAGTTTTTTGGAGTACTCATGAGGGAGTTTTGTGAGGACCCTTTTATAAGTGGGGATAATGTAATTATTATAAACATTTTAACTTAATATAAAGAGAAAAAATGTTTCACATATATGTAATACTAAAAAATTGATACTAATTGATAAGGGGGGTGTTAATTCCTAAATTATTTTATTAAAAATAAAAAATAAAATTTAAGTGCCTTTAAAATAAATCCTAAACCAAATTTTACCATCATAATATTTAATCAATTAGAAGGAGAAAAAAGTTTTTAGTCAAAAATATTACCTATGTTCTTAAAAAGTTAAGAATACAATTCTAAATTTAAACCAATATATTAATATTCTAATAATTTATTAAATAAATACATATTAAATGATAATAAATCTTCTACGTAAGTATTATCTAAGGAAAATTTCATAAATATTATAGTTTTGTTAAAAATAAGTTTTCTTTTCAATTCTCCTTTAAAATAAACTATTTAAAAAATATCCAAAAAATTATCCTAATATAGTACTATTATTATAACTATATAAATAATTTTATTTCTTAAATTTAAATTATAAAAATTAGCAATTTATTATTTAAATTAAATTAAAAAAAATGAATATTTTATTTTATATAATAATGAATGTAATTTAAAGAATCCAATATATTACAATAATATTATTTTATAATTTAATGAATTTAATATATCATTTCATATCAATTTATAATTTAAATAATGTAATATATTATCATAATGATCATTTTAATGTTTTTGATTTAATTTATTAAATCTATACATAGTTATTTTTAAGATAAGAACCTTTTGAAAATATTAAATAAAATTAATTTTTAATCCTCTAAATGTAATAGTTTTTAATTTATTACAATATTGTTATTTATTGTTGATTTATTATTCTTAATTTTCATTAATAATTTTATTTAATATGGTTTAGTTCTTCTTGGTTTTATTTTTCATGTACTGAATATAATTAATATAACATTTATTTAAGAAAAATACATAATGAAATTTTGGTTCATTATATTTCCCCCAAAATAAATAAAATATGTCCTCCAAATAATAATTTTCACTTACTAGTAATAATAATTTAGGGTATCTTAATATATTATCGATTCAACATATTTATTTTGTGGGATATAATCCTTTCTCTCTCAAGGAAGAATAAATAATATATCTTTTCTCTCATAATATGCATATATTAAAATTCATAAAGATTTATTCTAAATATTCCAACACAGAAATGTCTTTGGGGTTTTTAGTTACATAACTTCCATAAATTCATTTTCAAGATCTTGTTTCCAACAAAAATTTTCATCCCAGATGACTATGATAATATCAAACATAATTTGTGTAAATGATCACATAGATATCAAAGCTCCAACCTATGTTATCTTCTCCATTGAAACCATTATTTCATACTGTGATACATTAATTTAATCTTTTTCACACTTGGTTCATACAATAACTATATAGGTTCAACCTATGCTATATTATGTTTTTTCTATCATACTTCTGTTCTTAATCCAATAAATTAATAAGGAAATAAATCCCTTGTTATGAATTTTTAAGAGAATGATATTAAATAAACATATACCCTTTGACTTTATATCAACTTGTGTGGTCTTATGGCCTTTCATAATGTTGCATATTCAATATTAAGGTGATACTCAGCCAAAATTTCTCAATATGATAACCTCAATGTGCATCCATTCCATGTCTGCATCAACTTTCTAGAATCTAAGCGGGGATGTAACTGTTAAGAAAACCACAAATTCTATTCTTTATCAAAACCATGGGATGCTTACTTGTTTTTAAACAAATACATTCAACTTATCCCTATGGTTTTCACTTATTTTCAATAGTATTATCTCTAAAATAGCTAAACTAATCCTAAAAAATAACTAAACCTTTCTCCAATACTGAATTTTGTGACCGAATATAATCATTTTATTATTTTAAATTATTTCCATAGTTTAAAAATAAAATCTAAAAAAATAATCTCATAATAACATAAACATACTTTTTAGTTAATTTGTGTATTTAATATAAAATAATTTAAATTTATACAACTCAAAAAAATTTCTCTATAATTGAGCCACACTTGACTCCTAGACTTCTCGAAAGTCATTATAATCATCATAACATTGGAAAATGGAATCATATAAAAAGGGTGGGAATATATTCTTAGTACTGGTAAAAATAAGCAATAAATTCTAGATATCATCTCTGATCATAAGATGACTATACGAGTATAATCAAGATAAATATAAAAAATATTACCAACATGTCATATATTAAAAATCCTCGAATAGATCCTATAATAACATAATAAATGAATATAAAGAGTGTGAAAACATGATTCAACAATCATAACAAATGATAGAAAAACAATATAATGATAATAATCACAAAACTATGAAATATTTCATGCATAGAAAAATGTTAATATAGAAAAAACAAATATTCACGAGCCACACCATTAGTTCCCACACTTATGAGATACTAAAATATACTTGTGAATACTTATATCATGAAATATAAACCTATAAACAATGAAATTAATGGTGATATATGACCCCATACATCAACTACTATACCTATGAGTTCAACTTGAAAATAATTCACGTTTCACATCCTAGAGGATATATGAAAATAATATTAGTTTCATAATATAGTAAAACTAAAATCATTCATGTTTTATAGCATGAATAACCCTTGAAATGAAATTAGGATTCATTTTCTTTTTCAAATAGAATAATATAAATAAATATTTCATTTTAATACTAGATAAACCCATGGTAAATAAAAATATATCCAAGGATATTGAATAATACTATAACTAAATACCATCCAATCAATATAACAATTCGCATGATACTTACACCATATAAATAAAGGGTGTATGGGTAGGTCAATAATTTACATAGTCAATTAACATATAGATTATATGATAAAATTATTCAATTAATTTAAATAATGAGTGTTCATGGTGGAAAAAATTGAAAGATAGTTTATCATTACAACCAGTGGAAGATTTTGTAATAAAATCATTGTGATGATCATTCCTCCAAAACATAATAATATTACATAATCCATCCAAAGGAAGAAGGTGGATGATATAATTTCAAAAAATTTCCGTGATTAATTATATGATATGTCTAAGAACAAATACTTAGTTGAAAAATAATGTTTAAGAGTTTTAGAAAATTAAATTTGGAAGTAAAAAAAAGTCTTGATAAATTGAATTTGTTTTGAATGAAATATTGTATAAATAAATTAGTAATTTAATATGTTTTAGAAACAAATAAAAAAATTGGTAGAATGTTTTATAAAAAATGAAAAAGGTGGCATAAAATGGGTTCAAAAAAAAAATATTAAATAAAATTTTAAAATAATATACTAATAAAATGAATTAATGGGTCACTTTATGAGGTTAATTTAAAAAATGTGAAGGGATAACTTTGAAAAATAATTCCTTTTAAGGACAAGCATTAATAATCGATACATGAAAGGGAATAACCTAAATCAGAAAAATAATAAAAAATTATTATTACAACACACAATAAAAAATATTGAGGTGACATGAAATAACACATAATATGGTTTTCTACTATAATGGATAACATTAGTGGGAAAATAAATTATTTACAAGGTGGGGAAACCACAAATAAAAAATATCATAATAATTTATAAGAATGATGTAATTTTTTGAAATGGAATTTCATCAATGTAAATTATTTTAATGAAAAGTTAATGTTAAAACATAATGGAAGGGGATAAAACTATAAATATACTATTAATTTGAAATTATCAAATCATGGTAGAATTTATTTTAAGATAAAGTAATATAACTCAATATAGGGAGTTATGTTAATAAAAAACCCTTCAACTTTGGTTTCTTTTGAAATGAATTACATTTAATTAGAGGAAAGGATATTGATAATCAAATTGCATGAATTAAATTTATTTTTTTAATTAAATTAATTAGGTATTATATACACCATTATAAAGAAAATATTGTGTGTAATAAGAAATATGTCTCAAGGGGTGAAAAGATTAGATAATCGACCCTCATCTTAATACTCAAATTACAATAAAGTGATTCACATTAATATATAAAAATAGATATGGTAATCATATAATTCAATAACTTATTCATATATATTTAATTTTATAAACAATATTTTTATTTTTTCTTTACACATATATTAGTTGGTAGTTATATATTATCAATATCAAGTGTGACTAAACTACATCATTTAGAACTGTTTTCATGATTATGATGTTTTTATTCATTTTTACTCTACATTTCATCATTCACATATACTAAAATGTAATGAAATTTATTATATTAATATATATATAATTTTATAATTCAATTATATCAATTTTTTTATAATCATTAAATATTAAATTAATAGTGTAATGGTTTTAGTGATTTTAATGAATGAGCATTGATATCACAGATAATGAGTTTAAGAATAAATTTAACACAAAAAAATAAAAAATAAAGAAATAATTTTCTTTTTTATTTCATATATTATATGTAATTGTGTTATTATATTAATATATGAAATTATTTTATTTTATTTTTCACGTTGTAGGTTAGAAAGACCAAAACAAGAACATACCATATTTAATGGATGATTATGATTATAAAAGTGGTTTTTTAGAATAATATCATTATTATAGAAGAATAATTATATTATTTACTCACTTTTTGGGTGGCAAATTATATTTTAATGGATATTAATAAATAATATATAATATAGATGAAAAAATGAGATATGTTACTTCATGGAGGTGGAATCCCACACAATGAATAACAAATGTTTTCATTTATCAAAGAAGCAGAGGGAAATATGGTGGTTTAACATTTAACACAATATTATTAAAAATATATTATATATTTCATATTTATTCATTAATTTCACCCATATAGTCATTGAATATTTTTTGTGGTGAAAAAATGTAAATCGTCTCTTTGTGGAGGCAGTAGTCTTCACAATGCATGAAGAATGATTTCATTTTTATTAACATAAAATAAAAAATGTGGTTAATTATTATTACCATCGAAAAAATATAAATATAAAAAATATTATGTCATTCTATCGGAATGATAAAAATAAAATTTCTTAAAATTAGATGGAAAAAGAAATGTTGGGGAAAAAGTACTCATGTTGAGGACATACGATTTCATTTGGAAGACTCTTTAATATTGGATGACTATAGATAATATATAGTGACCATAGGATAATGGAAAATGAGTTTTTTTATAAAGGATTTATAATGGGTAGAGGTTCAAGAGTAAATAAAATTTTGGGAGTGGTCTTAGTGGGGTAGTGAGAGGAACCTATTTATAAGTGTTGAGAATAATATTTTCCAAAATAGTTTACATTAATCTACTAAGAGAATATATTACACATGTAAAGAACTATCCAAAATGGTTAAAAGAGAGTGGGGAATTATTGGAGTTCATTCATTCCTTATCCATTCATTTTTAAAATAAATTAATATACTTTTATGTCTCTTACACATAGAATATTCACATTTACCATTTTTTATTTTACTATGGTAACTATTTTTCCCAACATTTTATTAATAAAAAAAATTAAGTGGAACTTATAAAATATTTAATATATAAAAATTATAAATATGAAATCCATTTTATAGTATAAAATTTCTATCATTTGGAAAACTGATGTTTAAAATTACTGAAAGTATATTGTAAAAACTCATTTTTAGAAGAAATAAAATGTATTCTTCTACTTTTAATTTATTTATAGGGTTAAATTATCAATATATTTTAATTTTAGGTTATGAAATGTTTTATTATAATACACATTGAAGTTATATTTCTATAATATCAATGAATTTTCTTTACCAAAAAAATATTTAATTAAAATAAAATCCGAAAATTAATTTTATTGGAAAATATTACCTTCATCATTGAAATTTGTATTTTTGATTCTATAATATCAACACAATATTTATAAAATTCATAGTATTTATTCAATAAATAAATATTCATAATTTTATAAATTTCTATGTCACACTTATCTTATGACAATGTCATAAAAATTATAATTTTGGTAAGGAAATGTAATTTTTACCATTCTGTTTAAAATATACTATTATAAAAAATCTAAAAAAGTTTATCCTAAGATAATATTTCTAATGTTAGTCCAAAAATGGTGTCCATTATTTTAAATTTTAATAAAAAAATTAATATATATTCTTTGTAATGAAAATAATAAATTCAAATAAAAACTACTTTTATTGAAAATGTAGTTTTTAAGATATAATTATTTTTAGTAAAATTTCATATCCATTTATGTTTTATATAGTGTGGTATATTATCATAATACTAGTTTAATAGTTATTTATTTAACTTTTTAATATTTTGAATAGTTATTTACAAAGAAATAATTTTTTATATAAATTCATAAAATAATATTATCCTCTAAATATGATAAATTTTTTATTTATTTCTATATTTATATTTATTAGTGGTTTTTTTATTCTTATAATTACATAATAATGTCAATATAAAAAATTTCATAATATTTTATTTATTTATTTTTAAATGAATTTATTAATATAATATATATTAAAATAAAATACATAATGATTTTTTTAGCATTTTCCACATTAAAAAATACGTCATAAAAATTTTAATTATCACTTACCAATGATAATACATAATGGAATCTAAATAAAATAATGTATTAAGACAAATCTTCTTTGAGATAAAAAACATTATATCTTTGGGAATATAAGTGACATATTCTTCCGTAAAAAAGGCATATATTGACGATCATAATAATTTATTATAAAAATTCCATTATAGGTAATTCATAGAAGATTATTGATATATACCATCCATAAAATCATTTTCATGATCCTATTTGTGTCAAAATATAAGAAACAAAATTATTATGATTCTATCCAAGATAATCGTAGTAAACGATCATATGAATATTAAACGTTAATTGTAAGTTGTCTTTGACAATGAAAACTTCATTTCTACTTATAAAATATTAATTTATACTATGTACCACTTTTTTAACCTATAAATACCTTAGATCTTACTAGTTTCCTTTCTGTTTTATTCTTTTAAACTTATTAACCCATTCCCAATAATTATTTAGGAAATAAATCTTTCAAAATTGCTTGTAAATACAGTGTGATTATCCAAAGCATATATTCCTTGAGTGTCTATCTATATGTTTACTCATATGACAACTCATCGTAAACTAGTGTAAAGATTGATTTTATACTAAACCAAACATTTTCTGGGTGATTTCACTTAAGTACCTTTTTTCCATAGAAACAATTACTTTATATTATCCCGATAGGGATATAATTTAATTCAGAACTGAAAAATCTCTAGATTACAATAAATTTAAGATGCTATCATATAAACTGACATTAATCTTATACACAGGGTTTTCATTAATGTTATATAGGCCCATATAAAAATCACCAATCATATCCTAAAATATAGTTAAACACTACCATGATAACAATTATGGTGAACTAATATGATCCAATGTTCATTTTACATTATTTTGATTTTCAAAACATTAAATTTCATAGAATAATATATAAATCTCATGAATAGAAGTTATATTTTATTTTGGGAATAAATTTATAATTAATTTATTTTACAATACTTTTAAACATTTATCAATAATTGGGTCACACTAGAATCCTTCTAGAACATTCATAATTTATAATCATCTTCCAAACCATGGGAAATTTGAGTATAATAATGTGGTGAGACTAGATGATCATTAAGGGTAAAAATAATAAATAACTATCAAATATAATTAGATATCCTACGATAAGAAATGTGTATAATCAAGGTATATTAAAATCATATACCCAATAAAGAATATAACATAAATAATGATATATGGTATCTCAGAACATAATAATAGAATATAAATATTGTGAAAACTTAATTCAATAAACATATGACATGAAATAATAACCTAAAATGAAACTAAGAATAAAATTATGACATCCTTAACATATGGAATAAAAACTATAATACAGACGAATTAATTTCATGAGCTACACTATCAATGTCAATTCTTATGGTAATCTAAAATTTAATTTTTAATACTTATCTCATGTTGTATAAACATTTTACGCGTGCATTGGATGGTGATATAGGACCCCAAAAATCATCACCCATACTTATGAGTTCCAATTTAAAATCATTCAACAATCAATGCATAATTAACTGATGGGAATTAAACGGGTTTTGTAAAACATTCAAATGAAAATCATTGACTAATTATTTAATGAATAACCCATGGAAATAAAATTTGTTTCAAATACTTTTCCAATTTAATCACATGAATACATAATTACAAATCATAAAAATATGATCAAATGAAAAATAAATGGATATCCAATATTATTTTGAAACTTTCTAGGTATACACCATTCAGTCGAGATAATATTAATATTTTTTTGACAACATAAAGATAAATGACATAAAGTTATTTATATAATTTCACCAATCAATTGATGTTTGAAATATATGTGAATACCCATTAAAGAGAGTAATGATATTTAGAGTGATCATAGATGAAACACTTTGGAAAATATAACGTATTTATAAACAATGGATTATTAGGAATGATAAAGGTAATAATCAATCATTTCAATAAAATTGAATTAGTATACAATACCCATACCAAAAAATAAGATTAAAGTTTTTTTAAATATTTTCTTAATCATTTGAATGATTTGTTTTAAAAAATTACTTAGTCAAAAAATACTTTTCATGAGTTTAAAAAAAACAACCTTCAGAATAATAGATATCCTTGATCTTCTAAAATAACTATAAAATAAGTATTTTATAATTAAAGATAAAAATTAATTTATTTTAGAAATATTAAAAAATTAGACATAATTCTTTATAAAAAATGACTATGTTGTAGGAAATATGTTTTCACATGAAAAAATTCTAAAAATAGATTTTAAGACACATTACTGAAAAGAATATGTTTCAAGTAACTTTAAATGGTTAATTGTAATAGTGTAAATATCAAAAATGGAATAAATTACCATTGAGAAAGAAACATCAATAATAGATCCTTGAGAATAAAAATATTTTATCAAATGATATTTGTAGTGAAATTTAAATCATTTAATCTAAAAATATAGAAACCCCTTTTAATGTTTTGAAATAATATTTTTGAAACCATGCATACTAACAAGATTAACCAATTTTCATTTTTAAAATAGTATATTGAAAATAAACAGTTCAAATGAGATAGAAAATATTATGGATTCCAATTACAGTTGTTATAATCGAGGGTGTTGTGAATTATGAAAATGGAGGTAAAATTATCATTAATGTGGGTTATAATTATTCTAAAAAATGGGTACTTTCTTAGAATGAAATTTTACTAATGAAAAATGTGCAAATTAAATGGCCATTTTACAATGTGAAGGAATAATACATTTCATGAAATAAAATCTAATTTTTGAAGAAACAAGTCTTGTAAAAAATAAGTTCATTATAACTCATATAAGGTAGTTGAGTTAACAAAAAAAACAAACATCTGTGGTAGTTATATAATCAAAAACTTTTAAATATAGAACATGATATAACTATATAAAACTGATGAATCGAATTAATGCAGTAAATTAAATTCATATGGAATTAAAAACACAATTCAAAAGAAAAAATTGTGTATCAAAAATAAATATGTCCTAATTTGTGAAAACCGAGACAAGAAACCCTTACATTAAATACTAATTTCCACTTACGTTATTTAATATATTTTATAACAAAATAGATTTCTTAACTATATATTTCATAACCTAATTCATATCTATATCCCTTTATATACATTATTTATGATTCTACTCTAAATGTATATTAGATCATTATTATCTATTTTCAATAATTTGTGTGAGTAATCATGATAGTTTTAAACTAGTTTCTTAATACTAGTCTTATAATTCATTCCTCTCTCAATTATAATCATTTGATGATAATACCAAAAATTTGAATTTACTATTTTTAATTATTTATATTTTTCAAATAAAATTCTATGTATTTAATATTTTTGTTTATTAATGATGAAATAAAAAATGATATGTGATTATATCAATATTCAAGTACCTGGTTTGATAATCCCAAACAGGATCATAACATAATTAATTGGGAATATTGATTATAAAAGTGGGTTATTTTGTAATAATATCATTATTAAAAAATGACTAATATTATTATTTTTTAAATTTTGTTGTGGTGAATCATATTTTAATATATTTTAATGAATAATAAATTAGCTTTCTGAAAAAATAAGATATGATACTTTGAGACGGTTGTAGTCCACAGAACTCCAAAATCATGTTTTTAGTTATCGATGATAGAGATGGAAATAATTTAGAATTTAAACTTATATCTTCGCTTGAAGATATACGATTTTCAGGTTTCCACTTTGGTCTCATAAACCCCTCCCATATCTTGTTTAGATTCGGCATTGAGGATGATTATTACAGGCTATGGGTTAAGTGATCATGGTATTTTGGTGGTTGCCTTATGAAAGTACTTAAATGGAATCCAGAGTTTGATCTTCATTCAGAATCACCCATTGTGCATGTCTTGGTAGGTTTTCTTCAGCTACCCCTTCACCAATTCAATTAGACTATTTTGTTCCCTATTTCCAGCCTCATTGGCTCCCCGTTGAAGCTAGAGTTAGCTACAAGACTTCTTTCCAGACCCTCAATAGTTAGAATTTGCATCGAAATTGATGTATCAAAATGGTTTCATTTGCACCTATGGATTTAAAGTGCTATGTTTGGATTCTCTTAAGAGGTCTTATATGAAAAACTGCTAGACTATTGTCACAAGTGCTTTAGACTTGGTCATCCCACAAACAGTTGTGCTAAAAGTAAGGATTATGCTAAAAGTTAGAAACCCACTTGGATTGAAAAGGGTAATGTTGGATAAAAATACATAGATACCCCCTCTAGATCCTTTAAATAGGGATTATCAGAAAATATTTTAGGATTGGATAATAACAAAGAACCTAAGAGTCAAATCTTAGATTACGTAAATGTTGTCCATGACATCTCTGCCAATATTCCTTCTTGCAAGGAAGAAAATTCTAACCAGATTGTGTCCTCTCGATCAAATTAAATGGAGGGAAATTGCACTGATCCCCCCATTGTTGAGGAACAGGTAAATCAAATTCAGACTCTAGAGGATGGAAGCTAGAAACCAGTTGAGGTTTCAGACTCCAGTGACTCCTCAATTGATGAAGATGACCATTCCGACCAAATTGACAAGTCCTATTTTAAATCCAAGTCTAGGAAAGGAACAAATGACATGTGGATGCTGATTGATCCATCACTCCGAATCTGAAGAAAACTATAAAATGTTGGGATTATTCTCACACTAAATGAACTATTGTTACTCAGCTGCTTGATGCTTCTAGGAAGTTCCTACTAAACCCGCCCATCAAAATACTGCTAAACCACCTTAGGAAAATCCTCTGACTGATGACCCGAATCTTGTTTTATACTACTTTTCGCAACACATCATAGAGGATGAGATTAAGGACTGGAACACACATATAAAAATGGAACAAGAATTGGTCCACCAAAAAATAAAACAAGGTATTATCTCTGCTAATCAATACCTTAGAGTAAAATGTTTCATCTTTAACCAGATGATGTAGATCTTTATCTAGGATCCTTAATATTCTTCATCATTTTCTAACACATAATCTGATTTTGTGCAAGATGCTGATTATATCCAACTTTGAGTTTTTGGGTTTTTGGTGCTTCTTTCTTATCTCTTGCTGCTACAACACTTTTGTCCCTCCTTGATGGACTTATACAGGCTATTTGAATTCAAATTCTGGGTTTTTGTTGTGATGTGCATTTCAGTACGATGATGCAATTTGGCTATTTTGGTTTGATCCTCTTATATGCTGTAATGTGCTTCTTTCATTCTTCCCCCTTTGAGATGTTACTGTTCTGGTTTTCTAATACTTTAACTCTCGGTTGCTCTAATAATCAATCTGCTTTGAGTATCTTATGTGGAAAGCAGATTTCTAATCCAGATCTTCTATATTTGCACGCACCTCTTTATTTGTATGCACATGGATACTATTAGATGAATGTGTAGTTTTAATTTTCTAGAGACTTTTGATGTTTTATACTAGGTTATTTAAAGATTTATTTCTGTTTGACTGCCTTCTTGTTTTCAGATGGTGTAAGATAATTACACCTCGTGATCTCATTGTAAACTTTTCATTTAAAAAATTCCTTCCAGCATGGATTGTGAAACCAATCCATGTCACCTTTTTAAATTTAGATTTTAAATTGTATTTTAATAATAATAATTATTTTATATATTTCACATATTTTCGTTAATTTACCCATTGTAATTAGTGAAGTGTGGTGGCGGTGAAAAAAAGAAATTCATCACTTTGTGGAGGCTGTAGTTAGAAAAATGTATTAATTAAATTTTCATTTTTTATGAAAGAAAGGATAAATATGATTAGTTATTATTACCTTACATAATTAAATTTTGTATGAAAACTATAATTATGTTAGTATATTGGATTGTTAAAATTATATTTTGGATAATATTAATGAAAATAAAAGATGTTTGGGGAAATTTACTCATGTTGAAGAATTAAGATTTCTCTAGGAAGAATCCATGAAAATGGAGCCAATATCTTTTAAATAGTGGATAGATGAATATGGAGAAAATGACAATGTAAGTATAATGAGAAGTTTTTTTGGTGGACAATAAATTTGGTATTGCTCTTCAAGGGGTGGTGAGAGGCCCCTTATATAAATGGTGAGAATGGAAATTTTCAAAATATCTCAAATTAATATAAATAGAGGACATGTTTCATATATGAAAAAGAATCGAAAATGGTTAATAATATAGTAGTTGTGAAATAAATTTTAGAATCCCTAAACCAATAATTTACACATTTTTTTGGGAGATCCCCATTGCTTCCAACTCAATGTCATAGATGGAATAGTCACACTAATGGGGTAATAACAACATGGTGCCATGAGATATCACAACCTTTTAATACGTCAAGAATCATTCCAAACCCATATGGAAAGAGTTAAAATGAACCTCGTAAATCAATCCCATCATTGAAAGTGGAAGAACCATTACACTGATCAACCTACCCTTCTCGTAGTCAATGTTTTTTGACACTAATCAGTCTAGATGAAGGTCTAATTATTCCTAGTAAAAGCTATTTTCAAGGATAAAATTTAAGAGAAATTGAAAAAAAACCACTAATAATATCCTTCCAACCCCATTAATTGCTAAAAATATTCTATGTTATTAGCCTCAAAATATGAAATAACTAAATCATTATTCAATGAATCTAGGATCAACCCATGATGAGAAACTAGATAACAATGTATGTTCACCTCTCACCTCGAAAACATGCACTTTCATAGAATATCATAGTGATGATTATATTAAAGAATCTAAAACATAACTTTGAGGTGATAAAAATATTCCTCCTCTAATATTATGTATATTAGCATTTCATCGATGAATACAACTACGGATTGGTCAAGGATTTTATGGAACACCAATTTCATCAGCCCCAATAATATGAATAGTGCATTCATGAAACTGAATTCCCTGACTAAAATCAATGTTCCTCTATACCAAAATTAGAAGAAATTTATTTGATATATTCATCCTTTACCATCATCTGATTAAATACAATAAAAAAATAATTATTAAAAATCATGATCTTTTATTCTATTAAAACTGATCATTTAGCCATAGACGAGGGTGAATTTTTTTTGAACATCACATAGTTCACCCTCTGGAAGTTCACAAATATCCTCATATTGAGGTCCTCTATATTAGAGAATTTTAATAGAGCACCCTAAAATGATACATTAGGTTGAATAAATCCCCTAAATTCAATTCAATGATTCGGATCCTCAACTCTAAAATCTCTATAGGTGGTATACGGTAGGGATCTTTTGAAATCAATGATCGGATTAGCTGTAACTCTATCCCAAAATCAATTTCACATCAAGGGTCTACCATCATAATATAATTGTAGAATATATCTATAAACTCATCATAAACTTTTGTAGTTTTCAATGCATATTATTTCATTAGAAACTGCACTAATTGAGAGAGAAGGGGATCCACAAGCAGATCACCCAGCCCTTTATTTTACTCACCAATGAATGCAACTCTCTATCCTCAATATCAATGAATGGAACTATGATTAGGAAAAAATAAGTAAAATTATTAATCAAATAAATAAAATAGATAGTAAATATTACATCATATAGAAACATTAATTACAATAATAAATCCCCCATCAACTGATGTTGTGTTGTCATATGTCCATACTATGAATAAATACCTATAAAGATAACATGAACTCCAACTAGTGTGGATATCACTAGGGGAACTAGAAGTATCTCCACCACTAGTCCAAATGTTCAAACTAAAATGGATGTGACAAATGAGTATAGAGCTATGATATCAATCAATACTGAAAATAAGGTTGATAAAAAAATATATCATACATTTGACTACCTATTGACCCTCTAACATAGGCACTACTTTGACACGAATATATATATATATATGTAGCTCTTATTCCATGCTAATGATGGACATTATTATTATGTTAATGTTTGGGTCTTTGAGGAAAATGTCCTTCACAGGCCTAACCACTAGCATTTCCTTTCACTCTTAGGTGATCATAAACCCAATGGGGTGACTACTGAACATGCATCGTCAGTCCCTGCTATTGATAAAGCCTTAATGGAAAATACAACTATAATGGCTAAAAATGGCCTCCACTTCCCATTTACATTGAACTTCAAGGGTGCATACCCACTTATTTTCATGACTACTATGATCTTTTTAGGTCTAACAAGTAAAATAGTACCCTCTGATAGATTTTAATGATATACTGACCCCAAAACAGCATTAACTAGGATGTTTTGGTCAGATTCGGGCTATTCGAAGCCTTGAAATCCCAGAAATCCTCAACCCACCATATAAATCTCTGCTACTTAAAAAATCTCCTAACCTATGTCATAATAAACTTTTCCATATAAATAAATCTGATTAATCACTTATAGGTTTTTATTCATCATTATTTACTTACTCAGTATAAATGGGGTGACTTCACTTCTAATCATTGAATTTAGTTCTTCTTGAAGATGCCAATCTCAGGAATCCTCATTAAAATAAACCAGAAGATAAATATAGTAATTCCCTGAACCTTATCCCATGATACCACACACATGGGATCTCATACTGCGGGGAGCTCTTATTCTTCCTCTTATCCTCATTAATAATCAATAACATGAACTCCAAGGGAAAATATTTTTGAAAATAATCATAAAAACATCATCTGTATTCCTCTTTAAAGATACACCATCCACCAATAACATTCCACCAATGATATTTTACTGATTGAAAATATGACATAATAATTAGACTGGGAACATATCCAATGGAAGAGGATATAATACATTTCCAACCATCACTCCACCTACTAATCATGAATTCTCCATGTATACATCACCATAATATATCACAAGGATTTATGAAATACCTTACTCTATATATCATCATCCTTAGATAGATCGAACCACATGTGATTGTGTGGATTATCTGGACGAACCTCTCAACGATACAAAATACACCACTAACATTGTACCCCTTAGGTGTTATTGAAAGAAAATATAACAGAATTCTTATACCATGATCAAATAATACTAAAGGACATATAGTGTTCCTCCAACCATCTCTCCATCGCCAAATCAAGTATTCTTTACTTATAGATGTCAAGAGTCCAACACCAAGATTCACATAATATCATCTTCTATATATCATCCTCCTCATACATATCAATCCATGGGGGATTGACTAGATAATCCAGAAAATCCTCTAATCCTTGACTAGAACATATATGAGGTCTTGAATCCTTACCAAGAAATTTAATGGAAACCCGCATCTTAGTAGCATGGAATTTCATAAGATTAATTTATTTAGTTTCTTTTCCAAAAATAACCACATAAAATCCCAACTAAAAAAATATATGATCCATCTAACTCTCACAGTTCGGTACCTATAAATAAGTGTAACTTCTCTTAAAATTTATATAAATATTAATGTCCTTGTATGAAATCATAAGTGAATATTAAATCATAGATCTTAGCTAGTTTCATATTCTTATGTATTGGGATAATCTAAACTAGTATGGTTTCCCAAACAACCCATCCATGCCACACAAGTGCTTATGTCCAACATCCACTCTTACTATTAACTAGAATAATTTTTGTGACACTCTAAACACCCCCTACATTAGTACCCCTCCTCACCCCATAAAGAATAGTGGGGGTATCCCTTGAAGCCTACCTAAAATAGGTAATATTTTGTTGAGTACCAGTATAATTACAAAATAGACATTGTGAGATATTTCAGAAAATTTTCATTGGAACATAGAAGAAAAATCTAGCCACATATATAAAATAATTATAATTTGACAATTAAAATGAATAGACATGAATAGAAAATTAAATATAGAATAGGGGCAGGGGAAATCCTATGTTAGAAAATCTAGAGAAAATCCATATCGACTCCACCCTCCTGGATGAATGTGTCAATATTGTTCTCTAATATTCTCTTAGTAATATAAAAATTGATTATATATATGTTGGGTTTGAATTAAGATAATAATCATTAGGATCATACCAAACATCTCTCATAGAAATGTGATAAAAGAATACTAATAATCCAATGAATTAACATCATTACTTATATCCACATAAATACATCAGGTAATTCCATTACCTACCTCATAATGGCTCACTCACCATGTAAGACATCCTATTTTGTATAATAATAAAATAGAACATATATAAAAAACCATGTAATTTATTCCCCCTTAACATCTGACTCTGATACCCATGGTAGTAGGGTATCATGAACATGAAGGACATCAATTGGGTACCCTACACCTACCATGAATGAACATCACAATAAATCAAATTATATATTGATACTAACTAAGAGGAAACAATCACCACTAGGAATCACCCCCAAAAAATCCATCATTACTCAAATAAACTTCAACTAAGACATCATTACTAGGTATCTCCCCATATTGGTCCCTCATCACTAGGCATCACCACCAACTGTTCCCCATCACTAACAATCCCGAAAAAATATTATATTGTTAACATGAACAATAAATGATGAGATAATAAAGAAGATTGAGTAGTTAACCATCCTCCTTCATAAACCCGAATGCAGGGATAAAATCTGAACCTAAAACATATATTTGTTGGTTATGGTATCATAATTAAGTGGGGTGAATTTTTAAATCACATAAAAATAAAAGAGTAATTATCTCACACACTACCAATCATATGTCTTCACATTAAAAAAACACTTGTATAACCCATAATATGATGACCTCACTCAATGAAAACCTCCAATAATTGTGATCAAATCTAAATGAAACTCAAAAAAAAGACCACATAGACAACCAATAATTCATCTCTTCATTAAAAAATTCTACAAATTCTATGTTTACTAGTAACTAACCATGTGAAATTTATTTAACCACATTATTCAATATTTTATAAAAAACATATTTAATTTTAGATATTAATAATTTTATTCAAAACCAGTCATCAGCATTCAATTTGTTAGTGAATTAACACATATTAAATACTATGTAACACCATTCTCATTCCATCATTAATGATAGTATTATATAATATCTTGAAAACTATGACAAGGATATCAAACAAAATAAATATTACTTTAAACAACAACCATTTCCCATCTGACACAAAAAATACCTAAAAAATACCGTTCCAAGTCAATTGTAGCCTCACTACCTCAACACATTCTATATCCAAACTAGTCACCCCATGACTAAAATATCCCCCCAATATTCAAAAAAATAAAAGAATAACAATAAGAACAATAAAAACACATAAAACTATATTTTACTCAGACCCATTTCCTTAAATTCTATATAAAGAATGATTTAATGGGTTTTAATCATCAACTGCATTGGTGTTTTCACATTATTTTCATATTTACCCAAAATCGATTTTTATTAATTTATATGAACATATAATTTTCTAATTGGTGAATATAATTAACTAATCATAGTATCATTCCACCATTTAAGGAAACCAAAACTAACACATCATAACAGATCATTATGTTCAAGATAATGGAAACAATATAAACAACATAAATCCAAGAAATTATTATGAATTCGAAAATCCCCATAAATTAAATTTTATAATGTTAATTATATTAAATTTTTTATTTCTTACCATATATTAAATGGAAGTTAATGTCATGAAAATCTCAAGGATGCACAAAAAGAAATAAGGGATCTAATCCCCTACTGTAACATCCTAGGTAAAAAAATAATATTACCTTTTCATTTTTATAAATATTTGTGAATAAAATATTAATATTACTATAATGTAATTCTATATTTGATGGTGTACCAAATACGCAACAACGAGTTTTCATTGAAATATTACGTTGCACACTAATAATATAATAATATTTTTTTTAAATGGTTGTTAATAGCTAGACATTGTAATAGTGGGAATGAACAAAACTAACAACAAAATTAATATATATGTTTGTTAAATATTTTTTCATTTACCCAATAAAGAATATAGGCTTAAAATGCGAATGAATTCAATTTTAAGCGAAATACTCATATATTCACTAAAAAACTGATTTATCGCCTTTTGATGGTGAACCCTCTCTAAAAATAGTTTTGGTCACACTTATACTTTCTATTGGACCAAATAAAATTCTTTTTTAGAATTGGGAAATCAAAATTTACTTTGTGTATGTTTTTGGTATTTTTCTGTTAAAGTTCACTTTTTAATGAATTGTGAAAAAATTGTATTTTAATTCAAAACCTCATTTTAATATAATCCATTTATTTGGTTATATTATCTTTTTAATTGGTTTTAAAGTGTAATTAAAATATATTTTTACCATTTAATCCCATGGTGGTCATCTAAATTAATTTCACTTTGAAATTGGACATAAACAAATGTCAATCTTTTGATATATATTGTTTCTTAAAAACACGCTATTTGTTTTGACAACGGGAATTAATTATAAAATTAATTAATGAAACTTATATTTTATTAATTTGGTGAAATAAACCTCATTTTTGAATTTGGAATATCAAATATATCTTAGGGTGAATTTTTGGTATTTTTCTGAAAAACTTCATTTTTGGATGAATAGTGAAACCACTAAGTGGTAGATAAGAAAACTGAATTTTTCATTAAATGAAACATTACCACTTCTTTGAATTGAATTTCAAAAATACAACATACATGGTTGTCATTATTAAGTAAAATGTGGTTAAATGAGAAGAAAATAATTTTTCGGTGAATAATAACTTTTTAGTTTTTTTAACCGTGATTAAAGGTAATTAGGGTAATTTAAGGTAAAAATGATATTATAAAAATATAAAAATATCTGGACACATGTCCTACCCTTATCGGATGAGTCATGGAAGACCGAGAAAATCCATCGGTCAATATTTGGGACCCCATGGAGCTACTTGTGTAAGATAATGACATTAATACCTTTTATTTAAAGTAAAAATAAAAATGTCACAAACATGTATTATTTTAATAAAACAATTTTTACAAGGATTTATACAAGTTATATTTTAAACATTAAATATTAATTAGAAATATAAAAATATTTCCTACAACATGGTAATTTTTTAATAATTTGTAGACATCATATAAATAAAATTACTTATGACACAATGATGATGCAGTGTTTATGTCATTAATGAATAAATTAAATAAATAAGAAGATAAAGTTTAAAACAATATCCAACACATGTCCAATACCTATTGAATTATTTTATTTCTAACATGGTCCACCTTATCATTGACTTTAATGATTTTTGGAGCTTTCTAAACCGAATTTATTTTATAATAAAATAATAGTTTCAAGATTTCCAAAAGAGCCCCTCCTACCCCTTATAAAAATACCCCACTTCCTACCAATATCTTACACATATCAAGAACTTTGGCTCATCCAAAATCAACTCAAATAAGATCACAGATCCCTCCCTTCATCCTATAAGCCTTACCTTAGGCAGAAAGCTCTTAAAGAAACCATTTTGGTTCAAACCAAGAGGAGTTTCCTGATTTAAAGGCAATGTCTTCTCTTATGTTTTTTTGTTTTATTTTGCTTCTCCAACCCCCTAAACTCTTTTTATTCCTTAATTTTGTAAAAAAAACCAGTATCTTCAATATACAAGGATGTTTTTATGAAAAGTATTCTAGATACACCTACACACACATCCATCTAATGGTTAAAGAACATACTGTTTCTGTGGGGGAGAATTATTGCCTCACAAAACGATGATTGCTCAATCTTCTATTAACATATCTCATGGTGGACATTATGATGTCACTGTGTTTATATATGATATATATTATTTTTATGTTTTTTATTATGCTTCTTTATTTTTCATTTATGACATTCCTTTATTTTTTCCATAATGGGTAAACGCGATAATTTCATTTTAGGAGAAGTGCGGACTACCGCCCCCTTAAAGTTATTTGAATCGTCAATGCCATATGTGGGATATATAAAGGATAGAGTTAATGATTATATATATGATATTATACTATAATAATGATATAACTATGTATCATTATATTTTTATTCCATTAAATTATGAAATAGAAATGAAAGTAGCATTCATGTGTACTTACGGCTTAACGTCTCCATGAACAATGCATTTTATTTATTATCTCCAAATGTTATGTACTATTATAAGTATGTATATATAATGGATATATATGAAATATATTACATCTAAATGATGAATATCATTCTCGAATTATAATATCTATCATTTAGTTTTAATTCCATTAATATGACAAAGAAATGAAAGTAGCGTTCAAGCATACGTATGGCCTACCGTCTCCATGAATGGTACATTTCATTTTTTATATCCAAAATTTTTGAAATTGTATAAAATGAATATATACTGGATATATATGATATTTAAATCCTTAATACTATTTCATAGATGATGTAATTATAACTACATGGAAAATTCATTTCAAACATGTTAATTTTTGACTCTTGTACAGAACATAGACAAAAACGTTTGATATGAACTCACATAATTAACTAATTATTATAACATTATAATATTTGATATGAATTGAATAATAAAATTTAAAGGAGTTAATTAAGCAATTATAAATTTTTCCAAAGTTTATTATTTAGGAATATAAAGAAACGAACAAGAGAAGTCGGACTTGAGGTAAGGGATCCTACCACTCTCTTTATTTTCATGTATTATCCTTTATATCATTTATTTTAAGATCCATGTTCTTATATTGGTGAAGTTATATTAAATTAATCATAATGTAATTTTTATGTTCATATGTTGAGATACCCTATTTTATCTCATCAATCCGTTTTTCTAAGTTTTAAGAGTCGCCATTAGCTGTCGAGTTTTCGTAAGGGATTTCTTATCTCACTTTTAATTCTTTGAGATTTCTATTGTTCACCACTTATTAATTACATGTGGTATATTGTGTAATGAATTTTGATATATATATTATCATTATATTCATGGTATTATTTGATTCATTTTGTTCTTATTATCTTTTTTTCAAACGACTCAATTGATTCCCACGAGGTAAGGGGTTTTTATCTCACTTTGTGTTCCCATGGGATTCATGCTACATTTGACACTATTTACTTTTATGTGTTGTATGTAACACCCATGATTGTATTATTTGTGTAGTATAATTTAATTTATAGGTATTTACAATTTCATTGTATGACCCTTCTTTCATGGGGTGTACGTTTCGAAAGTTACCCAAATCGGTAAGGGAACTTTTCACCAGCCTCTTTTTAAAAGACTTCTTTTTGTTATGTCTTTTAATTTACATATTCTTATGATGGGATATGTTCTTATATATCCTTATTGTTGTAAATGTAATGTCCACGTGATGATATTCCCTTTTTATCTCTCATCATCTCATTTTCTGAATTTTAAAGAGATGCTATTATGCTGTCGAATTTTTGTAAGGGAACTTCTTTACCCAATTTCAATTATTTGGGTTAAAACTCTACTTAGTGATTATGTCGTGATATTAATATGTGTGAATGAGCTCTGATTGTTTTACACTTAATATCCCCTTATATTGGGTGTATTTGTATTTTTCACACATAATTTTATAATTGATGTATCCTTAATCTAAGGGTTCCTTCTTTGTAAGGGACTTCGTCTCAAACTCTTGTAATTGAGGCATCCTTTGATTTATACACGACTTTATTTTATACGGTGCATAAAACCCTTTTGACCATTTTATTCCTTAACAATAAATAATGTTTTTAAAAGTAGAATAAATACCATAAACTCATTTTACATATTTTGGTATTGAAATGGTTTTTAGAATGGATTTATTATTTCAATATCTTAAAATATTATATTGTTATTGCAATGTGGGATTGTTATCTTTCCATTATGCTTAAGTTATGTGTTATTATTATGTCATGGTTCATAGGGAAGGGTTATAAAATCAGGTGGTTCCGTGATGAACTAAGTGCAGGTGAGCCTGAGATAGTTCTCCAATGGATTGGGTAACATGAAAAACATAAACACTAAGGTTTCTCATAAGCGAATTAGGGAATATACTGTGATGGGTATTCCAAATGTAACCATTAGGGTTACTCCCTACATAAGATTTTTATGAATGCCTCAAGTTACCTTTATGTCTTATAATTTCTATGAGTTATTCATAAATCTTATGATTTCATAAGGTATGTTAATGTGATTATGTATTATGAGTAAAATATGATTTCATTGATTCTTATGTATACATGGAATAATGTTTTCTTTTGTATTTTTATATCAATTACAGAGCTTTTTATGCTCATCCCATGTTTTTGAAATGTTTTCCATATGACTTAAAGATGAATAGGGTCAAGGATGGGATCATGGAAAGTCATGATATCTAAAACCTGGAACTGGGAATTTATCTTTTTTAGAGTTTTTATTTTATGAAAAAAATGGAAACTGAGTAGATGTGTCTACTTTGTAATATTTTGAGATGTAATAGTTATGTCCTAATTCTCTAAAACTCTAAACCTGAAAAGATACTCAATGTGAATTTTACATTTAATTCGATATTATGTAATGTTTTAAGGCCATGTCTTTATAGTTGGTATCAAATGTCAGTTTAGATAACTTTAGAGGATAAGGTATTCTTTAGGCATAAGTGACATTACAATAATGGTTAGGATTTCATAAAGAGTCACAGTTTTAGATAAATTCAATGAGTTTATGAATTCATGAATAATTATATCTTTGTATTTACCCTCTTCATAAGATATAATATGATGATTGTAATGATATACTCACACTGACCTTTTTGGTTTTAGTAAATGTCTTGATCTAGTACAGACCAAAGTAAAAGTGGATGTGAAGAAAACTGTGATGGTTTTCATGAAATAACAACTGAATGATTTTGGAGCTGCAATGAGAAATATTGGGGTTATTCTCACCAACTATCAGGAGTCATGATTAACCACTCAAACCTTGGTGAGTTATCTAATGCATCATCTATGAGATAACCAACTTGTTGTGGATGTTCATGTAATAATTATAAAGGTAACCATTACGGTTTATATGATCCTTACTTTTGAGGTAATTATGGGTTACTATATGTTATGATGGAAAATGAAAGGCATGAGATAAAGTTGAGGTTAAATTATTTTATGGTTATTTTTGAATATTTTACCTCTTTTTGGGGAATGGTTTATGAATTATATAGTTTTTGAAAAAGGACAACACATAGACCATGTGACAACCTGTCGCGTCAGATGATGCTATGAGAATCGAACCCACAACCAAAGTGAGACTGAGATTTATCGCCTACCATTGGACTACATGAAGTCCCTGGTTAGTATGAATAATTCTTTTTAGTTATATGATCTTATGAATCAAGAATAAGTGTATTTTGGTTTATCTGTGGAAATGATTAACATCTCATACAGGACATGTGACTAGGTTAATTACTTTTCAATATGATACTTTAAGAGCAACTGATGTTATTTGGAGATAAATGTTAATATTTATCTTGGAAGACTATATGATTAAATCCTTCGAAGATTTGGGTTTCAATCATAGTTTTGATTACATTGAAGAATTTTATGGATAGTAGTTTATTGAATGTTATTTGATGAACTTTGGGTTTTAATAGAAAATTTTTGGAGATTAAGAGTAGTTTTTCATTTTGTAAAAGATTATCCTTTCTGGAGATTATCTGATCTTGTACTAAACATTTTGGTTTTGGTTAAGGTCTAAAGACATGGAAAATATATAGTTAATATTTTGTGGATTAGGTGATTCTCAAGAAGTTGATTATAACACTCTTAATGTGAACAAGTCTTCCTAAATACAAATATTTTAGAGAAAATATGAGTTTTTGTTAGAAATATAGCAATAGATGAATGTCTACATGACAAGTAAGCAGGTTTACTTATGTTTTAGTTAGGCTCATAAAAAAATTCCTCAATAAAAATCATCTTAAAACAAAAACGTTTTCTGTTAACTTTTCTTACTGGGGAATCAAATACCGTTTAACTCATCACATGTTTGTGATTTTTTTGTGGTTAACTTTCTCATAATCATGTTTTCAATCACACTGTATCAAAAAGTGATGTTTTGTTTTTTCTTCATATCCAAGTATTCATGGAATACAAGTGTGGGTTATCTAGGGTGACCATTGTGTACTTTTCTTTCTTTCTTTTAAAGTGATAGTTTAATTTACTCTTTTTCTGATGTGGGGTTGTCAATGACGTTTCCAAGCCCAATTTCAAAATTTAGAGGATGCAATTTCCATAAGGGGGGATGGATGTAACATCCCCAGTAAAAAAAGAATATTTCTTTTTAATATTTAATAATATTTGTGAATAAAATATTAATATTACTTTAAAGGGGATGCTATGTTTGATGGCATACCCAATACGCAACAACGAGTTTCTTTGAAATCTTACGCTGCACATTAATAATATAATAATATTATTTGTTAAATAGTAGTTAACACCTATCCATTGCAATAGTGGGAATGAATAGAATTAACTACAGAATGATTATATATGTTTGTTAAATATTTTTACATTTACCCAATAAATGTTAGAGGCTTAAAATGCGAATGAATCCAACATTAAGCGTAAATACTCATATATTCACTAAAAAAGTAAATTTATCATTTTTCGATGATGAAACCTCTCTAAATATAGATTTGGTCACTCTTATACTTTCTATTGGAAAAAATAAAATACTTTTTTACAGTCGGGAGATCAAAATTTACATTGTTTATGTTTTTCGTATTTTTCCGATAAAGTACATTTTTAATGAATAGTGAAAAATGTTATATTTTAATTCCAAACCTCCTTTTAATATAATTTATGTATATGGTTAGATTATCTTTTTAATTGGTTTTAATGTCTAATTAAAATATGTTTTTACCAATAAATCCAATGGCGTTCATTGGAATTAATTTTACTTTTAAATTGGACATAATCAAATATCAATCTTTTGATAGATATTGTTTCTTAAAAACATGCTAGTTGTTTTGACAGCGGGAATTAATTATAAAATTAATTAATGCATCATATATGTTATGAATATGGTATAATGGGCATCATTTTTTAATTTGGAATATCAAATATATATTAGGGTTAATTTTTTGTATTTTTCTAAAAAAACTTCATTTTTTGATGAATAGTGAAACCACAAAGTGGTAGATAAAAAACTACATTTTTTGTTAAACAAAACGTTACCACTTAGGTGAATTGAATTTAAAAAATCCAACATACATGGTTTTAATTAGTAAGTAAAATGTTGTTCAATGGGATGAAAATGATTTTTTGGTGAATATTAACTTTTTAGTTTTGTTAAATGCGATAAAAGGTTATTAAGGGTAATTTAAGATAAAAATGATATTATAAAAATATAAAAATGTATTGAAACATTTCATACCCTTATTGGATGAGTCATGTTAGAACAAGACAATCCATGTTTCATTTTTTGGGTCCCCACGGAGCCACATGGGTATGATAATGACATTAATACCTTTTATTTAAAGTAAAAATAAAAATGTCAGAAACATATATGGTTTTACTAAAAAACATTTTACAAGCACTTATAGACGTTTTCCTTTCGAATATAAATTTTCATTAGAAATCTAAAAATATATCCCACAACATGGTAATTTTTTAATAATTTTTAAACATCATATAAATAAAATTATTTATGACACAATGATGTTGCAGTGTTTACGTCACTAATGAATAAATTAAATAAATAAGAAGTTAAAGTTTAAAAAAATATCCAACACTTTCCCAATACATATTGGATGGTATTATTTCAAACATGGGACACCTTATATTTGACATTAATGATTTATGGATCTTTAGAAACCAAATTTCGTTTTATAATAAAATACTAGTTTCAAGATTTCCAAAAGATCACCTCCTCTCCCTTATAAAAAGACCCCACATCTCACACTTTTCAATTACATTGGCTTGCCCAAACTATACTGAAATAAGATCCCAAGATCCCAATATTAATCCTAGAATCCTTGCCTTAGGCAGAAATCTCTTTATGAAAACCTTTTGGTTCAATCCAAGAGGAGTTACCTGATTTAAAGGTAATGTCTTCTCTTATATTCGTTTGTTTTATTTTGCTTCTACAACACCCAAAATTCTTTTTATTACTATATTTTGTAAAAGAATGTATTTTAAATAAACTAGGATGTTTTTATGAGAATTATTCTAGCTACACCTACACACACCTCCATCTAATGGTTAATCAACATACTGTTTCTGTGGGTGGTGAATTACTGCCTCACAAAATGATGATTGCTCAATCTTCTTTTAACACCACTCATGATGGCCATTAAGATGTAAATGTATTTATATATGATATATATTATGTTTATTTTTTTCCTTATTCTTCTATATTTTCATTTCTCCCATACCTTTATGGTTTCCATAATGGGTAAACACGATAATTTCATTTTAGGAAGTGCGGACTACCGGCCCCTCAATGTGATTTGAATCGTTATTTCCATATGTAAGATATATAAAGGATGGATTTAATGATATTATATATGATATTATAATGTAAATATGATATAACTAAGTATAATTATGTCTTTATTACATTAAAGTATGAAATAGAAATGAAAGTAGCGTTAATGCATACGTACGTATTACCGTCTCAATGAACGGTGCATTTCATTTCTTATCTCCAAATGTTATGTACTATTATAAGTACATATATATAATGAATATATATTAAATATATTACATCTAAATAATTAATATCATTATGGAATTATAATATCTCTCATTTAGTTTTAATTCCATTTATATGACAAATAAATGAAAGTAGCGTTCATGCGTACGTACGACATACAGTCTCCAGGAATGGTGCATTTCATTTTTTTCTCCAAATGTTATGGAATAGTATAAATTGAATATATAATGTATATATATCATATCTAAATCATTAAAACTATTTTTTAGATGATGTAATTATATCTACTTGGGCAATTTGTTTCAAACAATTTCATTTTTTACTCAAGTACCGAACGTCGACAAAAATATCTAATATGAACTCACATAATTAACTAATTATTATTACATTATAATATATGATTTTAATTGAATAATAAAATTTAAATTATGTACTTAATAAATTATAAATTGACCAATGTTTATTATTCAGGAATATAAAGAAACGAACAAGACAAGTCAGACTTGATTTAAGCGATCCTACCACTCTCTTTCTTTTCATGTATTCTACGTTATATCATTTTGTTTAAGCTCCATGTTCTTATGTTGGGGATGTTATTTTATATTAATCATACTTTAATTTTATGTTCATATGATGAGATACCCTATTTGATCTCATCAATAAATTTTTTGAAGTTTTAAGTGGCGATGTTAGGCTGCCGAATTTTCGTAAGGGATTTGTTATCTAACTTTTAATTCTGTGAGATTTCTATTGTTAGCCACATATTTATTGAATGTGTTGTATTGTGTAAATACTATTTATATATATATATTATCATTATATTCATGGTATTATGTGATTAATTTGGTTCTTATTATCATTTGGTCATACGACTCGATTGATTACCATGAGGTAAAGAGTTTTTATTTCACTTTGTGTTCCCGTGAGATTCATGCTACATTTTCCCCTACTTCATTTTGTGTGGTATATTTACTTCCCATGATTTTATTCTCTATTTAATATAATTTAATTTATGGGTATTTACATCTTCATTGTATGACCCTTCTTTCATTAAGTGTATGTTTCGCAAGTTACCCAAATCGGTAAGGGAACCTTTCACCCTCCTCTTTTTAAAAAACATATTTTTGTTATGTATTTTAATTTACATATTCTTATGTTGGGATATGTTATTATATTTCCCTATTGATGTAAATTTTATGTCAATGTTATGAGATACCCTTTTAATATCTCATCATCTCATTTTCTGAATTTTAAAATGACACCATTCGGCTGTCAAATTTCTGTAAGGGAACTTCATTACCCAATTTCAATTCTTTGGGTTAAACCTCAAATTATTGATTATGTCGTGCTATGACCTATGTGTGAACGAACTCTGATTGTTTTTCACTTAATATCCACTTATATTAGGTGTATTTTTATTTGTCACATATAATTTCATTATTGATTTATCCTTAAGCTAAGGATACAGTCTTTTTAAGGGACATCATCTCAATCTCCTTTTATTGAGGCATCCTTCGATTTATACACAAATTTCTTTTATACGGTGTATAAAACCCTTTTGACCTTTGGCTTCCTTAACAAGACGTAATGTTTGTAAAAGTAAACTAAATACCCTATACTCTTTTTATGTATTTTGGTATTGAAATGGTTTTTAGAATGGATTTATTATTTCAGTATCTTAAAATGTTATATTGTTATTGCAATGTGGGATTGTTATCTTTCCTTTGTGCTTAAGTTATGTGTTATGACTATGTCATGGTTCTTGGAAATGTTTATGAAATCGGGTAGTTCCATGATGAACTATGGGTGGGTGAGCCTGAGATAGCTCTCCAATGCACTGGGTAATGTGAAGGAGTTAAATGCTAAGGTTTCTCCGTAGAGACTTAGGGAATATATAGTGATGCGTATTCCAAATGTAACCATGAGGGTTACTCCCTACGTAATAATGTTATTAATACATCAAGTTACCTTTATGTCTTATGATTTCTATGAGTTATTCATAAATCTTATGATTTCATGAGGTATGTTAATGTGCTCATGTTTTATGAGTAAAGTATGATTTCATTGATTTTTATATATACATGGACTAATGTTTTCTTTCCGTATTTTTATATCCCTTACTGAGCTTTTTATTCTCATCCCAAGTTTTTGAAATGTTTTCCACAGGACTTAATGATGAATATGGTCAAGGATGAGATCAAGGAAACAAAATATATCTAAAACATGGAACGAGAAATGTTTCTTTTTAAGAGTCTTTGTTTTATGAAAAATGGAAACTGAGTAGATGTGTCTACTTTGTAATATTTTGAGATGTAATAGTTATTTCCTAATTCTATAAAACACTATACCTGAAAAGATCCTCAATTTTAATTATTCATTTAATTCAAGATTATGTAATGTTTTAAGGTCGGGACCTTATACCTACCATAATTAATTATTTATAAATCACAGTCAAAGAAACCCAAAATTTAAAGATGGATACATGATTGGAATCCCAAGAAGAAACCTTAAAGAATCAAAATAATAGAGGCCCAAGATAATATATTTCAATAAAACATCATGAATAATAAATTCCCAAGAGCACTATATTTTTTTGAAAAAGAAAATGAATGAAAATAATACGGAATGGAAGGAGAAAAATTATTGATTTAAAATAATTTATATCTGGAATACAGAAATCAAATCCACAAGAAATTGGTTAAAATACATAATAAGGACATAAATAGGTCACCAAGTAGTTTAATGAAAAGTTAGGAGAGTGATGATTTTTATGGGGTTTTATAATTTGTCCACAGAAGAGTTTTCATGAAACCATGACACAACTCCAATAATATTGCTATAGTGAGTATATTTTTACCCCAAAACACAACATAAGAGAAGGAAAAATGCCTAAATTTATCTCGATATAACTCCCACCTAGATCCCGCACCATATTAAAGAACCATATCTTATATACTATGGAAATAATAAAACATAACCAATTCCTGAAACCACAAATTCCAGGAAATTTTTAATGGTTTCATAACCAATCACGATTAGCCTCCATGATGAATGATATTATATTACACTATATGAATCCCATATATTTTCTTACTATGCCACAATACTTTGATAGAAAAATAACATTCTATCCAAATAATACAGCTACAGAACAACCTACCACAAAACCATAAAATCACTAAAAATTACTGAACTACTAGTACTAACATCTCCAAGACTCAAATTCATAAATCACCTCAACAAAAAACATAAATCCTTGTACCATTTATCATGTCATAATAAATACACTACTCCATAAAACAAGGGACTTACCTTACACAACATAAAGAAAACCCTTAGGTAATCTACCCTACACCATACAAAGATCAACTTAAACTTATTATAGTTGATATTGTAGAACACCCACTTCAAGGGGTTGACCATTTATTTTTGTATTATATATATATATATATTAAACAGTTTATGTTTTACGTAGTTCGTAGGATTTTTGTCATGATTTGGATGTTTTTTGGAGGTTCATAGTTTGAGTACAGTTAGTACAAACCATATACACCATTTATGAAATTTTTTGGATTTTTGAAGGAGGGATATTGCCATGGAAAATATGAACGACAATTTTACCAAACATTGTGGATTTTCCAAAAAGAATTTTCAATTTTGGAAAGAGGAAAAATCATGGTTAGTGAATGGTTTATATAACCATGTGATCCAACCATGCGAAGGGATAGATAAAGGTAGTATCACCTCATAGTTTGTGCATGGTCTACCAATCCTTGTAGCCTAACCATGAAGCATACATTTATAGATATGAGATTTATGGTTTTAAATTGGATTAAGTCTCAGAATCACATTTATTTTCCAAATCCTTTATATTTTAAAATTTATTTTCCTCCATAGGATGGATAAGAGATTCCTTTTTATCCAAGAGAATGTTTTATGTGATTCAAATCCTATTGTAGATCCAGATTCAATGATAATTATCTCTTCTTGGGCATTATTATGATATATATTATCATTTTATTTCATAGAACATTAGATCTAATCCAAAGTGGATCACTCCATGTTCATTGATGTGAATTATGATTTTTTATGGATGAGGATATTAATAAAAAGGAAATCCATTCCCAAATATATAGTATCATAGTGTCCTTATATGTTTTCATAAATGTTTGTGAGGTAGGTGTCTTCTCTCTCAACTCCACATGAATAGAAATTAATAGATTTCATCAACTGAATGTTTTTCTATAAATTATTGTAGAACACACATGTGATTCTTGATGAAAAAATATTTAGTGATGGTTTTGATGTTTTTTTTTGAAATTTTATGATTTTATGGAAAATCAAATTTGATGATAATTTTAAAATGGAGATTTTAAAATAATGGGCTTGATTTGATTCAGGGATATTGTTTGTTTTGATGTTTTAAAGTTAGAAATGAATTAGGTGATATTTATTGGCATGGATTTTGTCATAAATAGTTGGTGATTGTTTATTTTCATTAGACATAACCTTATGTAAGGGGAGTGTTTTATTAGGTCACCTAGTATTAGTTACCTTATGAATATATGGCGATTTGATGAGTGACCACTCATGAGTATGGAATTTTTAACTGGGAATACATGTGTTGATGTGTGGATGTGTAGAATCCTGTAATGGGTATTTTAAATGAGATGAAAAATATTTTAAAGATTTTTTTATTTTTTTTCTATTGAAATATTATTTGGACTTGAAATGAAATTTTTTTAACGCACATAATATCTTTTATATAATTTTTATAACAAGTTCGTTCATAGTGGAGTGAGTGGGGAAGTTAATGGGTAATAGCTACTAAGATTAGACTTAACCCCTTATTAGGTACTTTTTTTGTTTATTAAAGTCATTTATAGAGTCACATGTAAAGGAATGCTATATCAGATCTTTAGTTAGGCTTATTAAAACCATTGGTATGGATTATTGAGTTAGATCATGGAGAAATTTATGAGTTGCTGGGTTGATAGCACATTGGTGTCATTCTGTTTTATAGGTTCTTCTCGTATTCCATAAATTTTCTCTTGATTTCCGATTGTACAATAATTTGGTTGTTGGATTTGTTATGTTATTAGTGGTATTTTTTATACTCATGCATCATATAATGGTTTATTTATTATTTTCTTATTGTTTGGATTTTTATCTTATAAATTGAAAATTATCCCTCAAATGGTCTTGAAGATGTTTGTGACATTCCAAGTAAAAAAAGAATACTACTTTTTCATATTTATTAATATTTTTGAATAAAATATTAATATTAATATATAGTGGATTCCATGTTTGATGGATTACCCAATACGCAACAATGAGTTTCTTTCAAATCTTACGTTGCACACTAATAATAATATATTATTATTTTTTAAATGGTAGTTAACACCTAGCCGTTGTAATAGAGGGAATGAATAAAACTAACTAAAAAATTATTATATATGTTTGTTAAATATTTTTACATTTACCCAATAACTTTAAGAGGCTTAAAATGAGAATGAATCCAATTTAAAGCGTAAATACTCATATATTCACTAAAAAGGTCGATTTATCACCTTTTGATGGTGAACCATATCTAAATATAGTTTTGGTCAGTATTATAAATTCTATTGGACCAAATAAAATACTCTCTTAGAATCGGGACATCAAAATTTACTTTGTTTATATTTTAACCATTTAATCAAATGGTGGTCATTGGAATTAATTTCACCTTAAAGTTGGATATAAACAAATGTCAATCTTTTGATAGATATTGTTTCTAAAAAACATGCTATTTGTTTTGATAGTGGGAATTAATTATAAAAGTAATTAATGAAACTTCTATGTTATTAATTTGGTAAAATGGACATAATTTTTGATTTTCGAATATCAAATATATCTTAGGGTGAATTTTTGGTATTTTTCTCAAAAACTGCATTTTTTGATGAATAGTTAAACCACTAAGTGGAAGATAAAAAACTGAATGTTTCGTTAACCGAATCGTTACCGCTTCTATGAATTGAATTTTAAAAATCTGACATACATGGGTGTCATTAGTAAGTAAAATGTGGTTCAATGGGATGAAAATAATTTTTGGGTGAATAGTAACTTTTTAGTTTTGTTAACTGCGATTAAAGGTAATTAGGGTAATTTAAGGATAATATGATACTATAAAAATATAAATATATCATGAAACATGTCCTGCACTTATTTTATGAGTGATGTCTGACCATGAAAATCCATGGGTCAATTTGTGGGACCCCATGGAGCCACTTGGGTAAGATAATGACATTAATACCTTTTATTTAAAGTAAAAAAAATGTCACAAACATGTATTATTTTACTAAAATAATTTTTACAAGGGCTTATAAAAGTTATCTTTTAGAATATAAATATTAATTAGAGAGCTAAAAATATTTCCTACAACATGGTAATTTTTTAATAATTTTTGGACATCAAATAAATAAAATTATTTCTGACACAATGATGATGCAGTGTTTACGTCATTAATGAATAAATTAAATTAATAAGAAGATAAACTTTAAAACAATATCCAATACTTATAAAATACCTATCAGATGATTTTATTTTGAACATGGGCCACCTTATCATCGAATGTAATGATTTTTGGACCTTTAGAAACCTAATTTCATTTTATAATAAAATAATAGTTTCAAGATTTCCAAAAGAGCCCCTCCTCTCCCTTATAAAAAAAACCCACTTCCTACCAATCTCTGACAGTTCTCAAGACCTTTTTCTCATCCACACTCTACTAAAATAATCTCTCAAGATCCCTATATTCATCATATAATCCTTAACTAAGGCATAAATATCTTCAAGAAACCCTTTGCTTTAAATCAAGAAAAGTTACCGGATTTAAAGGTAATGTCTTCTCTTATGTTCTTTTGTTTTATTTTTCTTCTCCATCCCACTAAACTATTTTTATTACTTTATTTTGTAACAAAACAAGTATATTCAATATAATAGGAATTTTTTATGATAATTATTCTAGCTACACCAACACACACCTCTATCTAATGGTTAAAGATCGTATTGTTTCTGTGGGTGGCGAATTACTGCCTCACGAAACTATGATTGCTCAATCTTCATTTAACACCTCTCATGGTGTCCATTAAAATGTCACTCTATTTATATATGATATATATTACGTTTATGTTTTCTTTATTCTTCTATATTTTTCATTTATTCCATACCTTTGTGGTTTCCATAATGGGTAAATGCGATAATTTCATTTCGGTAAGTGCGGACTACCACCCCCTCAAAGTGATTTGAATTGTTAATTCCAAATGTGGGATATATAAAGGATGGAGTTAATGATATTATATATGATATTATACTTTAATTATGATATACATATTTATCATTATATTTTCATTCCATTAATGTATGAAATAGAAATGAAAGTAGCGTTCATGCGTACGTACGACTTACCGTCTCCATGAACGGTGGATTTCATTTCTTATCTCCAAATGTTATGTACTATTATAAGTACGTATATATAATGGATATATATGAAATATATTACTTATAAATGATTAATATCATCATGTAATTATAATATCTCTCATTTAGTTTTAATTCCATTAATATGACAATGAAATGAAAGTAGTGTTCTTGCATATGTATGACCTACCGTCTCCATGAATGGTGCATTTCATTTTTTATCATAAAATGTTGTGGGGTAGTATAAATTGAATATATAATGGATATATATGATATTTAAATCATTAATACTATTTTATATATGATTTACTTATAACTACATGGACAATTCTTTTCAAACATGTACATTTTTGACTCATGTACCGAACATCGACAAAAACGTTTTATATGAACTCACATAATTAACTAATTGTTATAACATTATAATATGTGATATTAATTGAATAATAAACTTTAAATGAGTTACTTATGAAATTATAAATTTACCAAAGTTTATTATTCATGAATATAAATAAACGAACAAGACAAGTCAGAATTGAGGTAATGGATCATACCACTCTCATTCTTTTTATGTATTCTCCTTTATGTCATTTATTTTAAACTCAATGTTCTTATATTGGGGATGTTATTTTATATTCATAATACTTTCATTTTATTTTCATATTATGTGATACCCTATTTGATCTCATCAATCCATTTTTGGATGTTTTAAGTGGCGCCGTTAGGATGCCGAATTTTCATAAGAGATTTATTATCTCACTTTTAATTCTGTGATATTTCTATTGTTCGCCACTTATTTATTGAAGGTGTTGTATTGTGTAATTCCTTATGATATATATATTATCATACGATTCATGGTATTATGTTATTCATTTGGTTCTTATTATCTTTTAGTCGTATGACTCGATTGATTACCATGAGGTAAGGAGTTTTTATCTCACTTTGTGTTCCGTGAGATTCATGTTACATTTGCCACTATTTTTTTTGTGTGATGTATGTACTTACCATGAATGTATTCTTTGTGTAATATAATTTAATTTATGGGTATTTAAATCTTCATTGTATGTCCCTTCTTTCATGGGGTGTATGTTTCGAAGGTTACCCAAATCGGTAAGGGAACCTTTCACCCTCTTCTTTTTAAAAGACTTCTTTTTTGTTATGTCTTTTAATATACATCTTCTAATGTTGGGAGTTGTTCTTATATATCCTTATTGCTATAAATATTATGTTTAAGTGATGAGATACCCATTTATCTCTCATAATCTCATTTTCAAAATTTTAATGTGACACCGTTAGGCTGTCAAATTTCTATAAGGGAACTTCTTTTCTAAATTTCAATTCTAGGTTAAACCTCTAATTATTGATTATGTCGTGCTATGAATATATGTGAATGAAATCTTATTGTTTTACACTTAATATACACTTTAATTGGGGGTATTTGTATTTTCCACACATAATTTCATAATTGATTCATCGATAATCCAAGGATACCGTCTTTGTAATGGACTTCATCTCAATCTCCTTTTATTGAGGCATCCATTGATTTATACACGACTTTCTTTTATACGGGGTATAAAACACTTTTGATATTTGGCTTCCTTATCAATCTGTAATTTTTTTAAATGGAAAATAAATACCATATACTTTTTTTATGTATTTTGGTATTGAAATGGTTTTGGGAAATGGATTTATTATTTTAGTATCTTAAAATGTTATATTGTTATTGAAATGTGGGATTATTATCATTCCTTTATGCTTAAGTTATGTGTTATGATTATGTAATGGTTCATGGGAAATGTTTATGAAATCGGGTGGTTTCGTGATGAACTAAGGGCGGGTGAGCCATAGATAGATCTTCAATGCATTGGGTAACGTGAAGATGTTAAACTCTAAGGTTTCTCCAAATAGATTTAGGGAATATACTGTGATGGGTATTCCAAATGTAACCATGAGGGTTAATCCCTATGTAATAATGTTATGGATGCCTCAAGTTAAATTGATGTCTTATTATTTCAATGAGTTATTCATAAATTTTATGATTCCATGAGGTATGTTGAAGTGGTTATGTTTTATGATTAAAGAATGATTTCATTGATTCTTATGTATACATGGACTAATGTTTTCTTTCCCTATTTTTTATATCCCTTACTGAGCTTTTTATGCTAATCCCAGGTTTTTGAAATATTTTCAAGAGGACATAAATATTAATAGGGTCACGAATGGGATCAAGGATAGACATGATATATAAAACATGGAACCAGAAATGTTTCTTTTTAAGAGTTTTTATTTTCTGAAAAAAATTGAAACTGAGTAGATGTGTCTACTTTGTAATCTTTTGAGATGTAATAGTTATGTCCTAATTCTCTAAAACACTAAACATTAAAATATCCTCAATTTGAATTATTAATTTACTTAAAAATTATGTAATGTTTTAATGCTGGGTCCTTATAGTTGGTATCAAAGCTCGATTTAGATAACATTAGAGGTTAGGGTATTTTAAAGGCATAAGTGACATTACCATAATGGTTAGGATTTCAGAAAGAGTCATAGTTTTAGATAATGTGAATGAGTTTAAGATAACATGGATAATTATATCTTAGTATTTGCCATCCTTATAAGATATAATATGATGATTCTAATGATATAATCACACTGAAATTTTTGGTTTTAGTAAATGGCTGGCTCTACCAGGAACCAATGTAACAGTGGATGTGAAGAAAACTATGACAGTTTTCTGAAAGAACAACTGAATGATATGGGAGCTGTAATGAGAACTCATGTGGTTATTATCAACCAACTATCAGGAGTCATGATTAACCACTTGAACATTGGTGAGTTCTCTAATGCATCATGTACGAGATATCCAACTTGATGTGGAAGTTCAAGTAATAATTATAAAGGTAACCATTAGGGTTTATATGATCCTTACTTTTGAGGTAATTATGGGTTACTATATATTATGATGGAAAATGAAAGGAATGAGATAAAATTGATGTTAAATTATGTAATAGTTATTTTTGAAGAATTTATCTCTTTTTGGGGAATGTTATAAGAATTATATAGTTTTGGGAAAAGGACAACACGCAGACCGTGTGACAACCTGTCGCATTTGAAAAAGCTGCGCGAATTGAACCCACAACCAAAGTGTCACTGGGATTTATTGCCTACCATTAGACTACGTGAAGTCCCTAGTTAGTATGACTAATTAATTTTAGTTAGATGATCTAATGAATCCGGAAAAATTGTATTTTGGGTTATCTATGGAAGTAATTAACCTCTCATGGAGGACATGTGATTAGGTTAATTACTTTTCAATATGTGACTTTAAGAGGATATGATGTTATTTGGAGATAAATGTTAAGATTTATCTTATAAGAATGTGTGATTAAATCCTTCAAAGACTTGGGTTTCAGTATTAGTTTTTACTACTTTGAATAATTTTATGGATAGCAGTTTATTGAATGGTCTTTGATGAAATTTGGGTTTTGTTGGACAAATTTTGGAGATTAAGAGTAGTTTTTCTTTTTGTAAAAGATTATCCTTTTTTAGAATTATCTGATCTTGTACTAATCATTCTGGTTTTGGTTAAGGTCTAAATAAATGGAAAATATATAGTTCATCTTTTTTGTATTTGGTGATTCTCAATAAGTTGATTATAACACTCTTAATGTGAACAAGTATTCCTAAATTCTACTCTTTTGGAGAAAATATGAGTTTGTGTTAGAAATATAGAAAGAGATGAATGTCTACATGACATGTAAGTAGGTTTACTTATGTTTTAGTTAAGCTCATAAATAATTTCCTCAATAAAAAGTAACTTAAAACAAAAATGTTGTCTGTTAACTTTTCTTACTGGGGAATCAAATACCATTTAACCCATCACAAGTTTGTGATTTTCTGTTGGTTAACATTCTCGTAATCATGTTTTCAATCACTCTCTATCAGACCTTGATGGTTTTTTTCTCAATATCCATGTTTTCATGGAATCCAAGTGTGGGTTATCTTGGGTCACCTTTGTACTTTTCTTTCTTTCTTTTAAAGTGATAGTTTAATTTACTCCTTTTCCTATGTGGGGCTTTCAATGAAGTTTCCAAGCCCAATTTTAAAATTGCGAGGACACAATTCCCAAAGAGGGCGAAGGATGTAACATCCCAGGTTAAAGAAAATATTACCTTTACATTTTTTTTAATATTTTTTAATAAAATATTAATATTACTTTAAAGGGGGTGCTATGTTTGATGGCATATCCAATACGTAACAACGAGTTTCTTTGAAATCTTACGTTACACACTAATAACATAATAATATTATTTTTTAAATGGTAGTTAACACCTAGCCATTGTAATAGGGGGAATGAACTGGACAAACTAATAAATGATTATATATATTTGTTAAATATTTTTACATTTACCCAATAAATTTTAGAGGCTTAAAATGCGAATGTGTCCAATTTTATGTGTAAATACTGATATATTAACTAAATAAATTGATTTTATCGCCTTTTAATGGAAAACCCTCTCTAAATATATTTATGGTGACTCATATACCTTCTATTGTACCAAATTAAATTATTTTATAGAATTGGGACATCAAAATTTACTGTGTGTATGTTGTTGGTATTTTTCTGATAATGTTCATTTTTAATGAATAGTGAAAAATGTTGTATTTTAATTCAAAAACTACTTTTATTATAATTTATTTATATGGTTATATTATCTTTTTAATTATATTTAAAGTTTAATTAAAATATAATTTTACCACTTAATACAATGGTGGTCATTGGAATTAATTTCACTTTGAAATTGGACATAAACAAATGTCAATCTTTTGATATATATTGTTTCTTAAAAACACGCTATTTGTTTTGACAGAGGAAATTAATTATAAAATTAATTAATGAAACTTTCTATGTTATTAATTTGGTAAAATGGAAATCATATTTGAATTGGGAATATCAAATATATCTTAGGGTGAATTTTAGGTATTTTTCTGGAAAACTTCATTTTTTGCTGAATAGTGAAACCACTAAGTGGTTGATAAAAAAACTGAATTTTTCATTAAACAAAACTTTAACGATTTAGTGAATTGAATTTAAAAAAATCCAACATACATGGTTGTCATTATTATGTAAAATGTGGTTCAATGAGATGAAAATAATTTTCTGGTGACTAGTAACTTTTTAGTTTTGTTAACCGCGATTAAAGGTAATTAGGGTAATTTAAGGTAAAAATTATATTATAAAAATATAAAAAAATCTTGAAACATGTACAACCCTTATTGGAAGAGTCATGTAATACCAATAAAATACATGGGTCAATTTGTGGGACCCCATGGAGCCACTAGTGTAAGATAATGACATTAATACATTTTATTTAAAGTAAAAATAAAAATGTCACAAACATGTATTGTTTTACTAAAACAGTTTTTACAAGGGGTTATACAAGTTATATTTTTTTACTAAAAATATTCATTAGAAATATAAAAATATTTCCTACAACATGGTAATTTTTTTATAATTTTTAGAAATCAAATAAATAAAATAATTTATGACACAATGATGATGCACTTTTACGTCATTAATGAATAAATTAAATAAATAAGAAGATAATGTTTAAAAAAATATCCAAAACATTTCCAATACCTATTTGATGATTCTTTTTCAAACATGGGAAACCTAATCATATACTTTAATTATTTTTGGAGCTTTATAAACCGAATTTAATTTTATAATAAAATAATAGTTTCAAGATTTCCAAAAGACCCCCTCCTCTCTCTTAAAAAATGACCTCAGTTTTTAGGAATCTATCACACTTCTCAAGCCCTTTGGCTCGTCCAAACACTACTCAAAAAATCTCCCAAGATCGCTCTATTCATCTTAGAAGAATTACCCTAGGAAGAAAGCTCTTCAAGAAACCCGTTTGGTTCAAACCAACAGCAGTTACCCTATTTAAAGGTAATGTAATCTCTTATGTTCTTTTGTTTTATTTTGCTTCTCCAACCCCCTAAAATCTTTTTATACCTTTATTTTGTAACAACACCAGTATCCTCAATATAATAGGATGTTGTTATTAGATTTATTTCAGCTACACCTACATAAAACTCCATCTAATGGATAAAGAACATACTATTTCTGTGGGTGGCGAATTACTGCCCCACGAAACGATGATTGCTCAATATTATTTTAACACATCTCATGGTGGCCATTAAGATTTAATTTTATTTATATATGATATATATTATGTTTATGTTTCTTTATAATTCTTTATTTTTTATTTATTTCATTCATTTATGGGTTCCATAATGGGTAAACGCGATAATTTCATTTTAGGAAGTGAGGATTGCCGCCCCTTCAAAGTGATTTGAATCATTAATGCCTTATGTGGAATATAAAAAGGTTAGAGTTAATGATATTATATATGATATTATACTTTAATTATAATATACTTATGTATCATTTTGTTTTCATTCCATTAAAATATGAAATAGAAATGAACGTAGCGTTCATGCGTATGTACGGCTTAACGTCTCCATGAACGATGCATTTCATTTGTTATCTCAAAATGTTATGTAATATTATAAGTATGTATATATAATGTATATATATGACATATATTACATCTAAATGGTTAATATCATTATGGAATTATAATATATCCCATTTAGTTTTAATTCCATAAATATGACAATGAATTGAAAGTAGCGTTCATGCGTAAGTATGGCCTACCATCTCCATGAACGGTGCATTTCATTTTTTATCTCCAAATGTTATGAAATAGTATAAAATGAATATATACTGGATATATATAATATTTAAATCATTAATACTATTTTTTAGATGATATACTTATAACTACATGGACAAATCTTTTCAAACATGTTCATTTTTGACTCATGTACCAAACATCGACAAAAACGTCTGATATAAACCCACATAAATAACTAATTATTATAACATTATAATATGTGATATGAATTGAATAATAAAATTTAAATAAGTTAATTAAACAATTATAAATTGACCAAAGTTTATTACTCAGGAATATAAAGAAATGAACAAGACAAGTCAGACTTGAGGTAAGGGATCCTACCACTCTCTTTCTTTTCATGTATTCTCCTTTATGTTATATATTTTAAGCTCCATGATATAATGTTGGGGATGTTATTTCATATTAATCCTACATTATGTTTATTTTCATATGATGAGATACCCTTTTTTATCTCATCAATCCATATTTGGATGTTTTTTGTGGCACCGTTAGGCTACCGAATTTTCGCAAGGGATTTCTTTTCTCACTTTTAATTCTACGTGATTTCTATTGTTAGGAACATATTTATTGGATGTGGTGTATTTTGTAATGACGTTTTAAATATATATTATCATTCTATTCATGGTATTATGTGATTCATTTGGTTCTTATTATGATTTTGTCATACGACTCGATCGATTACCAAGAGGTAAGGAGTTTTTATCTCACTCTGTGTTCCCGTGAGACTCATGCTACATTTTCCACTATTTCATTTTTTGTGGTGTATGTAAGGCCCATGACTGTATTATTTGTGTTATATACTTTAGTTTATGGGTATTTACATCTTCAATGTATGACCCTTCTTTGATGGGGTGTACATTTCGAAAGTTACCCAAGTCGGTAAGGGAACCTTTCACCCGCCTCTTATTAAAAGGCTTATTTTTGTTATGTCTTTTAATTTACATCTTCTTATGTTGAGATATGTTCTTATATATCCTTATTGTTGTAAATGTTATGTCCAAGTGATGATATAAAATTTTTATCTCTCATCATCTCATTTTTTTAATTTTAAAGTGAAGCCATTAGGCTGTAGAATTTCTGTAAGGGAACTTCTTTACCCAATTTCAATTCTTTGGGTTACACCTCTACTTATTGAGTATGTTGTGCTAGGAATATGTGTGAACATACTCTGATTGTTTTAAACTTAATATCAACTTATATTGGGTGTATTTTTATTTGTCACACATAATTTCTTAATTTATTTATCCTTAATCTAATGATACCGTCTTGGTAAGGGACTTCATCTCAATATTCTTTTTTTGAGGAATCCTTTGATTTATACCCGACTTTCTTTTATACAGTGTATAAAACCCTTTTTACCTTTAACTTCATTAACATTCTGTAATGTTTTTAAAAGGAAAATAAATACCATATACTCTTTTTATGTATTTTGGTGTTGAAATGGATTTTAGAAATGGATTTATTATTTTAGTATCTTAAAATGTTATATTGTTATTGCAATGTGTGATTTTTATATTTAATTTATGCTATAGTTATGTGATATGATTATTTCAGGGTTCTTGGGAAAGTTTTATGAAATAATGTGGTTCTCTGACGAACTAAGGGTAGGTGATCCTGAGATAGCTCTCCAATTCATTAGGTAACGCAAAGGAGTTAAACGCTAAGGGTTCTCCGAAGAGATTTATGGAATATACTGTGATGGGTATTCCAAACATTACCATGAGGGTTACTCCCTACGTAATAATGTTATGAATGAATCAAGTTACCTTTATGTCTTATGATTTCTATGAGTTATTCATTAATCTTATGATTTTAGGAGGTATGTAAAAGTTCTTATGTTTTACGAGTAAAGTATGATTTCATTGAATCTTATGTATACATGGACTAATGATTTCGTTCCGTATTTTTATATCCCTTACTGAGATTTCTATGCTCATCCCAAGTTTTTGAAATGTTTTCCACCGGACTTAAAGATGAATTGGGTCAAGGATGGGATCATGGAACGACATGATATCTAAAACATGGAACCAGAAGTGTTTCTTTTTAAGAAATTTATTTTATGAAAAAAATGGAAACTTAGTAGATGTGTCTACTTTGTAATCTATTGACATGTAGTAGTTACGTACTAATTCTATAAAAATCTAAACCTAAAAAGATCCTCAATGTGAATTATTCATTTAATTCAAGATTATGTAATGTCTTAATGCCAGGTTCTTATAATGTTGGTATTTACTTCCAGTCTTTGGTGTCCTCAGGATGTCACTTTTATCAATTCACACCTACCGCCTCTACCCAAGCCAATGGCTATTGTGACAGATGTTACAAATGGTATCATTTTATTCGATCCAATGGAATCGTGTATGTTCAGTACCAATGATGGAAATAGTATCAATATGACTCCTGTGATGGTGTAAAAGATATAGGATCTTTGAACCTGAAATGTTCTGGATAAATTTCAAATTTAACCTTTTTTATTTGGAACATCATGTTACAATGGGGTTTTCATACATGAGTGTTCTGAGATGCTTCTAGCAGAGTTGTCACCTCATCATCATGGCTTTATCTTATGAGAGTATCATGAAATGCATTGATATTATGACTTTACACTAGGACTATATTTATCATTATTGAGTTAATGATTTATAGAAATGGTCAAAATAATTCTTTTTGAAATGTGTTGAAAATGTTTTGATGTGGGTAAATTTTGAAAGTGATCCATTTTTGTATTTTAAAAATGTATAAAACTTATTATTGTGGATAATCATGATTGGGGAACTTGTTGAAATGATAATTTGAAATATCTAAGACTTATGTGTCTAGGGTGTGAGAATAAATAGATCTTTTTTATGTTTATAGTGAATGGAATCATGTAGGCTTGGTAATAACTAGCCGAAAGAGGCTACTAAGAATGTGGTTTCACCTAATCTATAGGCAATCTAGTAATTTTTAAAATGTATTGCTTTGTATTTAATTCCATATATAGATAAAATACAAATAATGACCTTATAAAAGTGGTAAATTTATTACAATTGCAAAAAATAATCCACTAACCATTTAATTTAATTACAAACTTGAAAAAGAAGATTTTTGGATGAATTGGATGATTCAAATATTATTTTTCTTAGGCACACAAGCTAATAAGAAATTGAAGATGAAAATGTATATTTTGGAGTGTATATAGAATACTAGTAAAATGATTTATCAATTTTTTATAAATTACCCCAAGTAATGGAAAATGAGAATTTTGAATAATTTTTTAACAAATAATTCTATCCTTGCACATTAATAATCTCTAGAATAAAATTCTTATTAAGTTTGATGAAGAATAATATTTCGTTTATCGATTATCTGGGTAAATTTATGAATTTAGTCCAATTTATACTAGACGTTACTACAAGTGCATCCCTGAAGGAACACTTCATTGAGTCAGGGTTGAATCTAAAAATTCTATCAATCTCTTTCATCATTTTTATAAAGGATTGTAGAGAAGTTGTCAATAGGTTAATGGTGGAAGAAAAATACATATAATGCAACAAAGTTGGAAGGAGGATGTTTATTTCTATGGTAACATGTGATAATTACAATGATAAGAAAATAGGAGGATGAGAACCAAATGTCAAGGGGTGGTATATAAAATAATTAGACTATGGTATCATTCAGCAGTCCTCCTTAACCAAAGAGTAAGCCTATATTTTTTAGTTTTTTTTCATATGATGCGAGATTATATGACCCCACCTAGATAATGTCACAAATACGAATAAATAGGATATATATAGTTTAATTTTTCAATGTGATTGATAGTTAGGTGCTAGGGAAAATATCATGTTTCTCAAATAAATTTGTTTTATGGGATTAGTGTAGTATAATAGTTCTAAAACTTAATGTTGAGAAAACCATTGTGATTATAGGTAAACCATGAATCCTCAACCAATACAAGAATAAAAAGGTAACAATGTTTAATGCAAAGTGAACAAGAAATTGTATAGTGGTTGAAAAATGATCAGAAATTATCTATTAAGACCTTCAATGGTGAGGGGTATGATTATTTATAATTCTATCCTTGTGAAATATTTTTATTACACACATGTATCCCACTCATTTATTTTTTCTCTTATCATTGATATGATGCATTTATATGTACTTAATGTAACCCTCTCTTTAAAAACGTCAAAAACCTTTGGGATATTGAGAGTGTTGAGAACTGAAATGTGTAGCATGTTTGATATCAATTTATGGGACTATGTTAGTATAGTATTTCTGGACGTTGGATATTGATTTATGTGAATTGATTCTGGGAAGGTTTTGGCTAATGAACTTTAACAACGATATCGATTATTATTTATTGAAATTGAGTTTCAAAACATCTAGTAAAGTTATAAATTTCATTAATAAAGATTATGGAGTGGATAAAAATAGATTAGGATCCTTTGTATAGGATGTTGGAAAGATCTATTATTAGTTGAGAGTACTTACCTTAGCATCAATAGTTGAGATTATGATAATGAAACTTCCGACTATCATGGGCCAGTTCCATGTCATTTTTACAAACAATTTATCTAGTATTCTTTCCAAAAAGATAAGTGGATTTTACTACAAATATTCTACTCGAGACTAGTCCTACATTCCTCCCTTCCTATTGGATGAAACCAATCGAATTAAGGTAATTGAAAGGTATGTTCGAAGAGTTGGAATGTATAGGTTTTATCTGACCAAGCACACCTCAATGGGTAGAACCAGTACTTTTTGTGAAGAAGGATGATGGAACTCATAAGCATTGTGTACATTATTGTATTCTAAACCATGTTTTTATAATTAATTGGTATCCTCTTCAACAAATTTATGATCTATTATAGTGATTTTGTAGAGCCAAATGGTACTATAAAATTTAATTTTTTTGGGAAATAAACAACTACAGTTTTGAAAAGAGTGTATTCTAAAGGTATATTTTAGTAGAATATAATACCATTATGATTTTTTTTTTCTTTTTCATCTTAAAAATTCACCATATCTACTTATGTGAGTAATGAATTGTATATTTCAATGGAATCTAGATTCTTTTGTGGTGGTTTCTGTGAATAATATACTACTATATTCTCTGAAAAAGTCGGATAATGAGAAACACTTGGATATATTGTATGGTATATTGATGGACCAGTTTTTGTTTTTCATTTTATTAATCTGTTCTTTATAGGTATAAGTGTTATGTTTCATTGCCCATGTAAATTCTTAATGTTTCATTTTTGTAGATTTGGAAAAGATAAAATTTGTTAAATCTTTGAAAACACTAATGAATGACTTTGAGATACATAGTTTCCTCGACATAATGGAATGCTACAGATAATTTGAATGTGATTTTTCATGTTTGGAATTATCGATGATAGATTTTTCAATGAATGGGTTTCCTTTAAAATAGAATGATGAATTCCAAAAATCATTTCAAGTGATTAAGGTTTGAATTACCTCAGCACCTTTAATAACATTTCTAGATTTGGGACATGTATATGTTGTCTATTGTGATGCATCATGATCTGGATTAGGATGTGTTACCATGTATAGAGATCATGTTATTTCTTATAGTTTATGGTAGATACAGTTTCATGAGATGAAATACAAACCATATGATTTTTAATTTGATGTGGTGGTCCATGCATTGAATACATGGAACTATTATCATTTTTGTGAGAAAAGTATGGTGTTTGTGGAATATAAGAGTTTGAAACACTTCTTATCCGCACTATTTTTGAATCTAAACAAATAGATATGGAGGTAATACATTTAAATATTATAAATACACATGATTCATACACCAATTAAATTAAATTTAATAGATGATGAATTTAGTGGAAAATAAAATAATCAGTTGGTAAAAGAGGCTTCAGATCAGTGGGTGTTGATGTTTTTTATAGAAGACATTCACCTATAATGTTCTGATCAGAGTGATGTTTTAGTTTTCCTTATCATTTCATTTTTTTCATGATATAGTTGCTAAATTAAAAATAATTTTATTTCAAATTCTTAATGTGTTGCTAGAAGTTCAAAACTCAATAGTAGGGAGACTATTTAGGGATGAAACATGGATGGACTTTTGCTTTTTGGGTTAAAGATCATATCATAGTAAATTTGGTTTCTTAGAAAAAGATTATTGATTCTTAACCCCATTTAAAATGGTTAGTTCATCTTTGATTTCAAAATCATTATAGAGTGATGAAAGAACAGTTTCGGATGGATATTAGGAAAAATTAAGTGGGGGAGTGTGTTTTAAGATTCCTCAACTATCATAAAGTCAATGAGAAACATGAATGAGATGAGATATATTGTAGTATTTAATATTTCCCATGTTGACTTGGGAGTATATTTCCTAATATTTTTATCAATTTTATGAGAAACATTCAATAAATATGATCCAACATGGGTTAATGTGGATCAGATGATGTTGTTTGCTGACATTGTCCCTATTAAAGAATCTTATATGGTGGAGGAAATGTCCAAACTATATATCCAAGAAATTGTAAAACTGTATGAAATTGAAGTCTCAATTTTTTCTAAGAGTGAACCAAGCTTTAATTCTCTCTCTTTTTGAAATACATATTGCACACCCTTGGGACTCAGTTGACTATAAGCATAGCCTATCATCCTCAAATGTATGTAAAATCAAAAGGGACAATTCAAATGATGCAGGACATCCTTAGGAATTATTTCATGAATTTTTTGGCTCATGGGAAGATCAGTTATCATTATTTTTGTTCTCATACAACAATATTAAACATTCCTTGATACATATAGACCCTTTTGAAGAAGGTTATGGTCATAATTTTCATTCCACTCTTGGGGGGGGGGGGATAAATTATACACCACTATTTATAAATATCTTGGTTAATGATATATAAGAATATTCAATTGATTATAAAGTGGGTGGATATGGATCATAGTCTTCATAAATCATATTTTGATAATCATTGATGACTGTTTTAATTTGAGTTGTGTGATCATGTATTTTCTAGAATCTCTCTAAGGCTTGGGTGATGTCATTTTGTTAATATGTGAATATTTTATCCTTGTTACACATTCCCTTTGAAGATTCTAGAACATGTTGATGAGGTGAAATATTGGTTGGATCTTCTGGTAAAGTTCAATTTAGTGTATAATGGGTTTCATGTTTCTCAATTTAACAAGTACCAACGAATCATGTCCTTATGATTTGATGGTAAAACACATATTATTATTTATTAAGGATATATTGAAAGTAATATTAATTATATTTTCAATTAGAAAAACCATATACTCTATTTTGGTGGTTGCATCACCCTAGTTAATAGTGTCCTTACCTATATTCTCATGCATGCCTTGTCATGCCTCTATGTCCACAAGGTGGACATGTGTAATATTGAGAATAAATCAACCACATTAATCTGGGATGAAAAACATGAAGGTAGATGCCATTATACATCATGGGAGTGGATGGCCAGAGAGGCTGTGAAAAGGGGAATTCAGCTTTCAGGTTTCACTGAGACAATGTAACGCCTTAAAGAATTTTGTTCATGAGACTGTGTGTAAGTAACATCACTGTGGGAAAAGTTAATAATAAATAAATAAAGGGAATATCAGAATGACTTGGGGGAAGGTGGTTTTGGATGTGGGAATCAATTTGGTTCCACGTATCTATTCTCCAATAGAAATCATGGAGGAATATTGGGAGTGGCAGGATTAACTACTACGATAAAAAATGGTTTGGAATCCTGATGGGATTTCCAAGATGTCTATTCATATATATATCCTTCACCCATGATACTAGTTTTCTAATATTTATCCTTGAAAACAATAAAACTATGGAACATGAAGTTTTTGATAATATTTAAAATCTACCCATATCAGTACAGGATTTTTATGGAATCCTCAACTGATATCATTTTTTCGAAGTCATATCGGTGTTTCATGCATGAAAATATCAATCAAAATGAATGGGGAGGGTTTCCTTTGTGTAAAGAGGTCCAATTTAAGACTAACATCTTTATTGGTTGTATCTATAACCATACTCTACCCATATGTGGGTGGGTGAAGTGAAAGTGAGTCTCAATTATTTCCCTGTTTAATTTATACAGTAATCATAAGGATGATTATTTCACTCACATTTTCTTTAAAGTGTAATGGGAATCATCCATTTGTAATGTATTTTATAAATTTAACAATCTTGACATCCATGAGATTACCAAAGACATTTTCTTTAGTATTTCTACCAGGAAATAGAAGAAAACAGCCATGAGTTTAAGGTGAGATCACTATTAATGGGGGCCAGCTACTGGAGCATATGGAGGCTCTTATTAATCATATACATGATGGAATTACTTGTTTTCCTTGTAAGTTATGGTTTGGGTTGGTCCCATATGGTTTATTGGGCTTATCTTCTTATGATGTGGGACCATTCACATTCTTTGTAGTTTCTCATGGATGGTAGGCTTGTTGTTAACATGGTTCATTGTTAGAAACCACGTTTTTATTGGGTGAAAAAGATCCATCCACTTCACCAAAATATCCACAACACTAATAAGCCTCCACTTTTCCTCCCATGGCTTGAGAGGTGATTCCCATTATTACAGGACCATGTTTTAGGAGATTTAAATCTCAATGGAGATCCATATTCTTTGGTAAGTCTCTGTTCATGTTTTCTATTCTTATATTTCTTCTCTTTCTCCTTCCCATAAGATGATATATACTTTTCTAGGGATATTTCCTTGTTCTATGATTGTAATTAAAATGTTTCATTATTGTATCAATTGAATGAAAGTAGATATGAACCCAATTATATAGGATCATAGTATTGTTCATCATTTTTACAGTCTTTGTGATGTATTTATCTTCTCTCTTGACTCAAAATGATTAGTAAATAATGTATTAAAATGATAGGATTGTTTTACATGAAATGGTTTGGAAACATCATATGATTTTTGAGGGAAATATCATTGGGATGTTTTTTGAAATTGTGGAAATTAGATAATTTCATGGAAAATCATCTTTTATGGAACTTATAAAATTGTAATTGTAAAATTTGGTTTTTGTTCGAGGAAAGGAAAGTAGTTGTTGATATGGTTTAAATAATTAATGGTTTATGTTAGATTTCTTAGTATGGATTTTATAATCCCTGGTTTTGATATTTCATTTTCATTAGACGTGACCTTGTAGAAGGGGAATGTTCCATTACATTCCCTCATCATATTGGTTACATTGTGATAGCTTGGTAGATCGATGAGAGACTTATCATGAGTCTAGAACTATCACCAATACATAAATGTGTATATGTATGGATGTGTAGAATCATATAATGGGTATTCCAAATCAAGTGAGAAAGGACTGACAAGATTGTATCTTTTCCTTCCATGGAAAACTGGTTAGGCTTTAAGATGATTTTTTAATCTATTTTAAACTATTTTAGATACGTTTAACAAACTTTTTTTTCCTTTTGGAGTGAGTTGGAAAATCATTGATTATATTATTTTGTTTAATATATTTATATTTTAAAGGGATAATTTTCCTTCAAATGGTCTTGTGGCCCTTGGAATTTATTGTCAGCCTTTGGTGTATTGGGGATGTCACCTAAGTCCAATAACACTAGCCGCTTCTTCCCAATCCAATGGGTGAGGGTAGGGATGTTACACTTACTATGACCCAACATAGAGTTACATACCAATAATATCACTTTACGAAAACAATATAAATTCATGATACCCTTACACTAATATTATATCACCCTTATGTAAGATCCCATACATAATATCCCAAACCTCCACGCCATAATCATCTTCTGAGATGAAATTTTATCTCCAAATCCTCTTATAATTCCCCAATACTTCAATATATGTTGTTATCTACTAAAACAAAAAAACATAGGTATATATAAGATCTGAAACATTACAAGGAGGAACATGGACTTCACACGATGGTAACTATCCCAAAAAATTTCAATCTTTGATGAATATTCATTCTATATAGTAGTGTTTAATGAGATTCCCAGTTTGATATAATGAAATGTTTTATGTCGGACATCAAATTATTAGACATTTATTTTTCATGTTTTTTTATCTTTACTATCTATATAAAATATTTATAACAAATTACATGTCCCAAATTCTAGTAATGACTTCACAAATCATTCAATGGGTTTTATTTTTATATCATTCACTTTACTTTATACATATTCAATATAACATTATATTTTGAGAATTTTGAACTATGTAATATTACTCTTTAAATAGTACATCTATGGTTATGTTTACCTAAGCAAAAATAATGACAAAATATTCTTCCTTAAATAGTATAAAATAATTTTTTTGTCGGTCCGATCACTTTAATAGGAATGTATATGATTAAATCTAATACATTAAAACAACATTTTATATCAATACCTAACAAAAATAAAGAGGATATGTGTGTGGATTTAAATTTGAAGAATGTACCTACCTTTGTAAATAGATATTTTATTCTATAAACTTACAGAAGATAAGGGATAGGGGTTTGTACCACTAGATAGAAAATGGATTATTATAAGATTTTTATCCCTCCTTGAATAGTGAAATACCTATTAGTGGGTGACATACTCACATGCTGAGTGTGTGAAGAGTGATTATAGGATCATGTGTGTCTTCACTGCTTTAAAATTTAGTATAAATTGTTTTATTATTGATATTCCATGTAGGATCAATGTAGACATATGGGGGTGAATATGGTCTTTCATATTTTTTAAAAGTAAAATATTTCAAGAAATCACTTTGAAATTTTACCAATATTTCTTGTTAGTGCACATGGACCTATTTTCTGTTTAACCTACCTATAACCAATTATATGCAAGAAGGTACTTTAATAAATAAAAACACAGTATTTTTATAATGCTAGGTATAAAAACCAACTCCTTTCTGTGATATTAATTCTCCATAATCGATGCTCCTCTACTATATTCAATTTCATTAAATATAAGTTGACCAAATCAATGTCACACCAATATTATCTAATCTAGAGTCACACAAAAAATTTCCAACTGATCCCATGACTTTTCTTTCATGATTATCATAGTAATTCGTCAACATATTCTTACTATCATCATTCAGTTTCATGGTGATCTCCCTGTATTCCCTAAGTCACATAGGTTCCATAGAGTCCCACTATATATATCTAAGTGTTCCTTTGGAGTTCTTCTTGGATAGAGAACTTGTATTCTTAACCATTGAGATATATCTCCTTCTTCTCACACATGGTTTATAGTAAAATTTTCTAGACATCTAGTATGAAACACCGTCCCTACTTACATCATGGATTCATAGATCATCTAGTGAATATGGTCAACCGGTTGTCTCAATTAATTATCTTTTATGATATTTAAACCCATAGGTTACTAATAACACTAAGTGACTCATTAACATTTTAATAACCAATAGAATACCTACACATTTCCTTTTCTCGAAATATTCTTAGTAATATTCTCCAACTAAGGGAGTCCTAAGAACATGATCATATTCTTCTTCAAGAAAACATGTATTAGAAAAAATTTATTCTCATTCCCCAAGAGTTTTTCTTAAAATCATTATCATAGTGTAAAAAATATTAGCTTGTATTCTCTTCAATCTATCCATACATCTCTCAATGTTTTTCCTTTTATATGTAGGCCATTGATATTTGATTTACTACATCTAGAATATATAAAATACTTATAATATATGGTTTTTATAAAAAACAAAAATGATTTCTCATAAGTATCTAATGAGGGATTCTCTCATGACCTCAACACCTCTTTCGTACATGGGATCATCCCACAATCTGAGTATTATTATTTCTGAAAAATATGTTCTCTTCTATAATGACAAGAGTTCCATTATTATTTTATTCTCATATTCTTTATCATTTCTCTCATCTAGAAACAACTATTTTAGATTATTACAATAGAATTAGGATACAATTACTAAATCTATATTATGTTTAAATCACCCAAAGGATAAATCCCTTATTCAAATAACTATTCCAAAAAAATTAAACAACTTCTATTTTCAACATCTATTTCAAGAATACATAAAAAATTTCCTATAGTGTATAAGTCATTCTATTTTATATTGACAGTTTTAACGAAGACCTATACATATTGTTTATGAATTTGTACACAATTTTTCTATCACATGTATTCTTTAATCTCACCAAAAAAAATTGAGATCATCTTCTTCATTATTTAGAAATACATAGTTTTTTCAAAAAAAAAACATAGTTATTGTAGATTTTTATATTGAAATATTATATTGATATAAGAATCCCTTTTATTTTATGTATTTCATAATATAATCACATGATCACGATGTATAGAAAATTTCAAAATAACACTTGTATCCATATAATTATATTAATTTAGAATTAAAAATGTCTGGAAACACTCTTTATCATTTTGCTTGGATCTTCCTTTTTTTATGGATGATGATAAATTCTTATTAATTCAAAATCTTGAATAACACACCATTAAACTATTTTTTATGTTTTAATACTCTAAGAACAGTTTTTGAGTCATTATAAACCATTTCCCTCTTCAATATATAAATTCTATTAATCTAGATAATTTCACCTAGTATGTATTTAACAATTGGCTATGTGAATCTTTGTGTGGAATTCACATATGTGGATATTATGTAAATAAGTATCATCTTATATCAAACATTACCTTTTATAATTTGAATACACAGTGTGTAATTCTCTTATGTGGTTTGACTATACATACGTGGGTTGGCTACTCATCATTTAGCTTTTTAATTCAGATTCAGCTACGCGGAGATTTATTGATATAAATGGTTCCCATATTTTGATGCATATTAGAATTGAGATATATGACGTAGCTACATGGAATATTGAATAAAATTTAGTAACTAACATATTTGGATCATCAATTATGTAGCCTTTTGTATCTGTGGAATCTTTAGAAACATATATTTTCCTACAATGATGTAATTTATATATGTGGATTTTCACTGAACAATTTCATAAAAAATCATTCATTTTTAATAAAGAAGATACTATTTAATCATTTTCCAGTACCATCCCCTCAATAAAAATTTGGGCATAATTGGTAATTTTTTAAACATTTTCATTAACATCAAATCAATCCCTATTATCTTTGGAACAACTAATTATTTTCTTCATTAACTTCTTCAAAATCATTTACTTACATTATCCCTTAATTTTAAATCATATTTCATCCAAGTGTATTTATTTAATAGTTTAAATATTACATAAGTACTAGAACACAAGGATATATTCAAAAAACTCCTGGGTCTTTAAAACATCGAGTTTACTAGACTCTACTACATACATTTAACATGTATTAAAATTTGTATTTTGAGTTATCCATGTTTTCTAGTAAAGGTAAAATAGCTAGATCATTCTCCCTATTTCTTCGTGGTAATCTATTTTTTAAATACATCATCCTACAGCACATTCCATTCATACATGGACTAAATTATTTAATCCTTTGATGTAATGGGTTTCCATTGGAACCCATCCACCTCAATGTCAAGGTCAGTCAAATTCACATTTCTATTTATCCAATATAAGGGTAAAAAATCAACTACTATAGTTGTCGGATACTCGAGCCATAACCCAACTCATTTCTTCATTTATTACAAAAAATATTCTTTATTACAATGAATATTACAAAACACCTTTACGCTATTTTGTCACCCCATTTGGTTTTAGGTTCAATTAAAAAAAATTCCAATTTGATTACATTATTCAATGTAATTACACTCCTTCTAAATTATAATAACTAAAAAGGGGAGTAAATAATTCAACCCCAATTAAAAATGTGGGTATGAAAGTGAAGATACATATTTAATTATGCTAGTAAAAAATGCACCATGATCTCTTGAATATGATCATCTTTAATAATTAAAACATTACAAAAAAGTAAAATTATACATCTTGACCAAAAATAATATTTGATATAAATTTAGGTTTCATACCAATTATAATACCAGTTGGGATGTAAATTGATACCAATTGAAATAATTGGGATCTCTCTTCATTAAATTACTCTCCCTACTAATATTTATATATGAGAGGAATTTGGAAACCTTTTGTCTCCTCATCAATCCTGAAATTTTCTACATAATGAATGGGTAACATAATTAGATACCAATTATAATTTATAATTTATGATACCTATTGTAAATAAAGAACATTTAAAAATCCTTGAAACCATTCAACATTTTCCAATATCTCTATAAATCCCTTGAGATATGGAATTAATCTAGTTTTATATCACACTAGTTGAAAGTGGGAATAATAAATGAAGATCAATATAGAATCATTTAAACTAACATAGAATCACATTTCTCTAATGACTGGGTTATAAATAAATAAATTCAAAATCTATTTTGGATAACTCTTTATGAAAAATAAAAATAAAAATCATAGATAACAACTCTTATCATATTCTCACACGTGATACCAGTTTTTTCCTTCTCACTATAGGGGAAATATGTAAACATATTCATAAAAATTCAAAACCCCACACTCACTTAAACACATAGATCAAAATATTTCAACTTATTGGTATTCCTTATAGGTTACATAAAAACTCCTTCTTTAAAAAAATAATATCTACATGCTAAAAAATACATGGGATATTTAAATCGTACCTTAATCCTTATTTATCATCAAATATTTGAGCAATTCAAGATTATGCGAAAATGAATAAATCACTTGAAGATTGTATTCTTTCAGTATGCTCCCCACAATAAGTGATTCTAATAAAATATTTCCATTCATCTCCAAAAAAAGGACATCAACTTTTATTAAGGAATAAGGTTGATCTATGTTACCTTATTAGTTGTATTTTTAGGAAGAGATTTCTCTCTCAAATAAATTTCAATTTCATTCAAATATCTAAAGTGTATTGTCTTATTCATGTCGATATACAATTAATCATTATTTAATTTTTTACCATTTTTCAACATTTATCACTTCTTATTATAAATATTCATCATAGCTATAATGGAGTTGTTTTATTTAGCTATCAAAATAGTTTTAGATTCTGATGCTTACTCTAGACTCATGCCATCTTTTATATAATCGAGCGATATGATCTAAATATAATTTATCTCATACACATCCATTTTCATTGGTGTGGAATATATATTTATAGAAATATATGTTTTAATTCAGACCATTAGTTCTTTCGTTTTATTATTCAGTAGTTCTTATTTTTCTAGAATCTATGTAATACATTTGAAAAACAATATGGCTTACTACTTAATCATAACACTGATTTCACATCAACCAATGTGTTACCCTTTTCAGGTACCTTCTTAGTTCTGACATCAATGATTTACTCCTTCAGGAAAATATTCTTGTTCATATCTTTTATTTCCTTTTTTATTCCTTTTGTTTTCTAATATTTTCAGGTTTATATTACATGGATTATTTACAATAATCCATGTCATGGCCTTTGATAACCATATAGAAGTGTTTTCTTCTATTTGTTGTGACATATACATTTTTCTTCTACTTATTAGATTTATATTATTACTTGAAATATTTTCATCTATTTTAATAAATATATTTGATTTCATTATCTGATTTCATGGGAGCTGTACTATTTCATAATGTGTTTTTTCATCAATTTCATTATTCTTATATAGTGCAAATCTATCCACATGGTTCTAGATTCATCATGGGTGTGAAAATATCATTATATATCACAATTATGGAAAATGATGTTTCAAATTTCCTATAAATTATCTAGATATTCTTATCAGTTCTTTAATTGTAGATTATTTTTGTTCTATGACTACATCATCTATTCAACATGTTTTTATTTCATATCATCATATATTCCTATCTTCTAGTGTTATTTTTATTTACTATTTTTCAATACTATACCAAAAATAAATTTCCATGTTCTAAAATATCTAAAAACACTATCAGTATCCAAAAAACCACATTATTTTATTTTCTCATAAAATATCACAAATTTTTTTCTTGACAACCATGCTTTATTGGGTTGTTTTGAAACACACTTGGGATCAATTTGTGAACTACACTTCATTGATATTCTCAAATATACTCTTGATGATGTTTTAATATTTTTAGAAGTTTTTCTATCCCAAATTTGAATAATATTTTATTTTTCCAGCATATTTTCCTAAAAGTTATGTTAAATGCACAATAGATTCTATATTATTTGGTTTCAATTCTAGTTCGAGATGAATTAAACTAATATAATTATTTTCTGTTACAACTGAGCTCATACTATTTTCTAATTATCTCTATAAATTATATAACATTTCACAATGTATAATTCAATTATACACTAAGTAATTATATAACCCATTCACTCAATTTTCGTTCAAATCAAGCAAGGATTATTTCAAAATCATCTAAATGTTTTGAAACAACTCTTAAATATGGAATACATAAGTGATAAGAAAATTAATTACATCCTTGTCAAAAAATCGTACTTTTTTATTTCTTATCACTCAGTGATAAGTTATCTTTTCAAAATAATACTACTTCACTATTTTAGCACAATTTCTAACCTTCTAACTTGTTTTTTCCATTAAATTATCTATTGAATTAACATCTTCATCAAGCTATAATTTTTTATTATGTTGTCCCTTGATATGACATAATATGTATAAAATAACTTCACCTGAAACTATATTCACAACACATTTATCTATTGAAATAAAATCTTGTACTGATTTATCACATAGAATCTCCTCAAATTCTATACATATTGAACTATATTCTTTTCATGAATATCTTATAATTGGATTCATAGAATAAAAATCACTCTGAATAATTTTAGATAGTGGCTGACCATCCACCTGTTAGAGTTGGTGTCCTGAGAACTAACTTTTTATACATTGATTACATGAATGTACACTTATTATATATTGTTTATTGTTCTGCATGAGTATAATATAATAATGTCCTACAATATTTATTGCATTAATAAGGTCATGGATGATCCCTTCTATAATGAGAACCTTGAAATTCTATAACAATATTCTTAAATAATTTTCTACGATTTGATGACATACTCTGATAGGACACATAGTATACAGACCATCAAGTGTGAGTAGTCGTAAGAAGATGAGACTCTCTCTCATTGAGTTCGCACTTGGTAAACTCAGAGATGGAAGATTATGAGAACAGACCCACCAGTAGTGATTCCACATGTATCATTGTCATTGAAAATTTCTATATTTGAGTGTGTATAATGGTCCTTAGACTGGAATATTTTCATTAACTCATAGCATGACTCACAAACTTTGATTTTCTGACAAAAACCTCCAAGAAGACAGTTGGAAAGAAGTAGGGTACATTGGGTGTGTCACGAATGACATGTTATTAATGGATAAGTCGAGGAAGGATTTTTTTCCTTCCATATTTATTGAAGTATTTATCTTGGGCCCTTTTATTGAAATAGAACTTTCGCTGAAATTCCATGTCCATGTAGTCACAAAGAATTTATTTCTGGAAGTCAAAGAATGATGGATCAAGCATATAGGTTTATGACACTTCCAGGAAACCTACTTGATGAGATATTGAGATGAAGGGATTAAATTACACGTTAAGCGTTCATATGAGGTGACACGTCAAGGTGGAATAAACTTCTTTCTCATGGGAACATTGACCCATTGCTAGATAGTAATCTTGGACTTTAGGCAAGCCTACCTAATACCAACGAGAAAGAGGCCTAGAGGGTCACACACTATGTGTATCGAAGTATCTTACGCATAATAAAGATTATTCCTGTATACGGTTTAATAATTATTCAAGGAATTCTAAAAAGTTTTAATGTTGGAAGAAGAATAAAATGAAAACAAGTATACACGTCGTGTACATTGAATGTACACACCGTGTAGCTTTCATTTTGGAAAGGAAATGAAAAACAAGTACACAACGTGTGTTAATGATTACATGCCGTGTAGTTTTTATAGTCAGGATTTTGAGGAAATAATATTGTTTTATTAAATGATATTTATTATAATCAGTGTGTGCGCATGTCAAGAAATTAATGATTCGACATGGGGTTTTTTAATAAGACTTAATGAAATAAATAAAACATGTAACGCGTTTATTTAATATCATAAATCTATAACCTCAAACCTGATTATAAATATCCTCACAACCCTAACAGTTTTACTTAATCGTTGTGCGCAAAAAATTCTAGTGAATTATTTTATGGCTGAAAGAATTCCTTCCACCAAGAATTCTATCATGACTGAGAATGATCCTCCTCCATCGGATCAATGCGATCTATGGCAGACATTGTAAGCAAATGTTTCTCCACACTACCACCGAGAGACTCCTTTGGAGATATACAAAGATATGTGGTGCACATGTGGATCATTGCTAGATGAAGTCTACACTTGGTTTCTACAACGCAATGACGAATGCAATTGGAACGTGATCAGAAACATCAATGAAGAAAGAACGCTATAAAAGTTACTTCTTGTCAATTAATTAATTTAATTATAATCAACCTGTGAGGATCCTCATTTTTGGTTCCAGGACAATTCTTCTTCTTTGTATATTTCTAGTATTCAATCCACAGATTCTATCATTTTTCGTCATATTGATATCGGATTGATCATTTCTAATGAGAAAATCCAAGTGGGAACATCCACCCATGAGCTTCTGCTATGCCCATAACCTTCAGTTTGTATTAGAGTGAGGTTATAATGTTGATTATAGTTATTTAATTTTCGTTGATAATTTAAACATTTATATTTGATTCAATTCAAGATAAATCTTCCTATAAAACATAATGAACACGATCTGTTCTTCCTCATTTGTTTCTCGATTCACATCACAGAAACAACCATTTAATTTTAATTTTGAATAAAATAAAAATGGGGAACCCATTCAAAGGAGATACTCTTTCTATCTGTACAACATAATAATACATGGAATGTACTGAAAACTACATGCCATGTACGTAGGTTCAACAAACCGGTACTGGTCTGCCAAACCACACCCTGTGAATTGAGTATACCTAATTATTTATTACACCCTGTTGACCAGAACTGAACGACACATGTAAACTGGAATACACGGCGTGTATGTTGAATCAACATGCCGTGTAGACCGATCCGACCCAGGTGAAACCATGTATAAGGAGAAGCCTTGTACCGCGTACACCATATTTCCAAGCTGGTAACTGCGTAACAAGGAAGTACATGCTGTGTTAGATTAATATATACGATGTGTACTCCAAAACTTCCAAAGTACAGAAAACACGCCAAAGCCCCCTGCGTGTACTTTGGATAAAGGGTGCAAACAAATACACACCATGTAATATAGCCTACACGCTGTTTACTTTCATGAAATGGAATTTCACAGGGTTTCCTCCAAAGTACAATGACATGTACAAGGAATACGGATGAGAAGAATCTCAAGGAAATTAAGAATGAAATTTAAGATAATGAATTGATTAATTATAAGATTACAATTAATTGAATTCTACCATGAATTATCTTGAATAACATAACGATTAAAATAATTTGAATAATAAATATGTATAAATGTTGTTACATGCTATGGATGATCATGATCTAGTCCAAAGACCTTTTGTGTGTGTATTGTTTCATTTAAATTTATTTAATTTTAATTCGTTGGCCTGCGAGCCTTCTTCCAATAATATGTTGGGCCTATGTTCCCATGGTGTCTATAATGTAAAACCTATGTAATGGTGGATCTCCCAAGCCATAGAACAAGGTTCAAAATCCAAAGCTGAGGTAAAACCAACCCATGATGATACAATGGTGGAAAGGTGGGAGATGAAAAAAACAAACCATCAGGTTTAATGTGTTTCACCATGGTCAGGGATAGCTTATCAAAACTGCAAGATATGCTAACCAATAGAAGCTCATGATCATGCTATATTATTTTATTTCAGTCTGATTTCATGGTTTATTTATTATGTATGTGTTGTCTCGATCACATAGTTAATGAAATAAACAATCATGTAAAGATGGAATAAAATAAAAACCGGACTATGCGTAAACATTATCAGAACATGGTTAATCACTTAAGAAAGCATCACTTAATATTAACAAGCATGTGATAATGCAAAACTATGCATAAATAATAAAACCCTCAAATACCATATTAAGTCAGACCAAGCCTTCCATTATTTGATTAAGGGAAAGGCTCAATAAAACTATGTGTTTGACCAACCCTTGTTGGGACACTTACTTTTATAAAGTAAGATTTTATGAAATTTTCAGGTTGACTAAAACATTTTACATCAAGAGGAGTATCCCTTACTAGACTTGTTGTAAAATGGGGGAAAGTGTTGAGGAAATCCAAGTCATGATTTCAGGATTGGGGAGTCCACTCAACAGATCAAGGAATTGTAAGTTCACTGTTGGGAAAGACAGTCCTACCTAAATACCATTAAATTTATTGAACAACCCTTGTTGGGGTTATGCAAAGGGTAATATGGATCCTTTCCACTAGAATGTCATAGAAACTGGACACTCCGAGTACAATGTTGAGGGACATTGGGGCTTCATAAAATAGTGGGATACTTAATAAAATTTTGTTATTTCTCATAAAATGTAATCACGAAAGTACTGATAAAATTTCTCTTTTAATTTTTAGAATCAATATGAAAATCTCCTATACAACATTTTCTGTGTGATTAATTCTGGATAAAGACAATATCCTCACCGACAGTAACTTGCAGGAATGGTTTAGGCACCTTTGGGTTATCCTACTCCATGAACGAAATTTTTTCATGCTGGAGTCCTCACATCTTGATTCTCCTGCCCAAGGGGCGAGTGATGAATATTTCCTATTCTATGGTCAACATTTGAACGATGAAATCAACATTCATTGTTTGATTCCCTCATCAATTTCTAGTGAGCTCATGAAGTCTCATGAAGAAATGGATGCCTATAGCATGCTCGAGCACCTCTGTGGTCTATAACAGGAGAGTGCAAGACATGAATGTTTTGAGATCTCCAAGGCTCTATTTTAGAGAAATCTTAGAGAGGGTTCCCCAGCTGGGCCTCATGTAGTCAATATCATTGGATACATTGAGTACTTTTAGGTTCAAGGGTTTAAATTCCCTAAAGAACTAGGTACTGATATCATTCATGCATCACTCCCCCATATGTTGTCTACCTTTGTTGTAAATTTAAACATGAACAACATTGAAAAGTATATATCTGATCATCTTATCCTCATTCTCCAAGTGGAAAATGATATGAAGCATGAAAATCCTTCTATCCTTATGGTGAATAAATGGAAACGGAAGGCAAAGATATTTAAGCCCAAATATTCTTCAATTCCTTCCAAGAAAAGAAAGATCAAAGGGGAGGAAAGAGAATAAGAGGTTGTTTGTTTCGAATGTGGCAAGAAGGGCCACTGGAAGAAAAATTAAAACCAGCCAAGGAATCATGGGGAAGATTCAAGTGCATTTGTCATCGAATGTAATTATCTATTTCTACCAATTTGGTGTTAGATACTGCTTGTGGTGGACACATCTGTATCAAAATACAGGATCCAAGTAAATTCCGAAATATTGACCAAGGTGAGGTGGATCTGTGATCAGCTAACAGAGCCAGACTCGCTGTTGTAGCTGTTAGAGGTTACCACCTCACATTGACTACTAGGATGGTCATGGTATTAAAAGAATGTTATTATGTACCCTTTATAACCAAAAAAATTATTTCAGTATCCAGATTAGTATTGATGGATTTATCTTCAAATTTGGAAATGAATGTTTCTACTTTTATAAAGATATCATTTTTTTGGTAGGGAATATGTATATAATGGCCTTTATGTGTTAGACAACACAAACCAAGTAATGGAAATCGATGAAAAAGTTAATTCCGATGAATCATACCACACCGAACATTGGAATCACTGGATAGGTCATGTAAATGAGAAACGTTTGACAAAATTACATCAATATGAGTATTTATGTTCTTTTGAACTAAAACAAATTGTTTTATGTCATGCGTTTCTACAAGGAAAAATGACCAAATCCATTTTTAGTGGGAAAGGTGAAAGGGCTGAAGAGATTATAGAATTAGTTCACACAGATGTGTGTGGACCATTTCTAGTTGAAGAAATGGGTGGGTTCTTATACTTCATAACTATTAATGATGATTCTAGTATATATGGATATATTTACTTAATTAGGTATAAGCCAGATTATTTTGATCGGTTCAAAGAATACAAGAATGATGTTGAGAACCCGCTTGGTAAGAAGATTAAGAAACTCTGCTCAAAAAGATGGGGAGAATATCTTAATCAAGACTTCTTTTATTTCTCATGGGAGATTGGGATTCTATCTCAACTCACTTCTCCTTACACACCTCAGGGGAATGGTGTAAGTGAAAGGAGGAACCACACCCTGTTGGACATGGTGAGATCAATGATGACTCATGCGAGTCTTCCATTATCCATTAGGGGATCTGCATTACAAACAACATAACACATACTAAACCAAGTACCATATAAATCGATAAATGGTATTCCATACGAGTTATGGAGTGGATGCAAAGTCATTTTTATCAAATTTACATGTGATTGGGGGGGGGGGGTAGCGAAGCAATTGTTAACACCTCTTCTGGTAACAAACTTGCACCCTGAGGCACAAAGTGTATCATTATAGGATATCCCAAGGAAACAATGGGATATTACCTATACAATCCCTTGGATAAATATGTTAGATTGGTAAGACATGACATATTACTTGAGAGGGAGGACATATCTAAAAGAGATAGTGGGAGCGAGATAGACTTCGATGAAGTCGAGGGTCAAGATACACATGAGTTGGTACAAGAATAGATTCCAAAATTCCCTATGGAAGAAAAATCTATTCCAGAGACACAAGAACTACATAGGAGCATGAGAGAGGTGAGAGAACTAGAACAATATGGTTTTCTTGTCACCAATGATGGTTTCTAATTATTGGTTGACAATGATGATCCTCTTACCTACATGGAATCAGTTGAAGGCACAGATGTTGCCAAGTGGCAAGAAGCCATGAATTCTAAAATGGATTCCATGTACCAAAACCAAGTCTGGATTTTGGTAGATCCTCTAGTTGATGTAGAGACTATTGGTAATAAATCAGTATTTAAAAAGAAACTGGACATAGAGGGACAAGTCAGCACCTATAAGGCATGACTGGTTGCATAAGTTTTAAACAGTATTAAGGAATTAACTATGATGAAAACTTTTCACTGGTAGGGATGATAAAATCCATCATAATCCTATTGGCCATTTCCGCTTACCATGACTATGAAATTTGGCAAATGGATGTCAAAACAACATTCCTTAATGGGAACCTCCAAGAAGATGTCTACATGAAACATCCTGAAAAGTTTCTGATTCTAAAAGATGCCAACAAGGTATTCAAGTAACAAAAATCCATTTATGGATTAAATAAAGAATCAAGGTCATGGATCATTCATGTTGATGAATCCGTAACAGAATTTGGATTTATTAAGAATGAATGTGAGACTTGAGTCTACAAAAGGTTTAGTGGAAGTGCAGTCATTTTCCTAATAGTATATGTTGATAACATATTACTAATTGGAAATGAAGTACATGTCTTACCGTTACTTAAGGAATGGATGGATAAATGATTCTCTATGAATGAATTGGGGGAAGAAACATATATTCATGGGATCAAGATCCATCATGATATATCCAAGAGAATGCTGGGCATGATTCAAAGTACATACATTGACAAAATATTGAAGAGATTCAGTATGGAACAGTCCAAGAGGGGATTTTTTCCCGTGTCACATGGCATTCATATTTCCAAGAAAATGTGTCCACAAACACATAAGGAAAGAAACAAAATGGAAATTATCCCTTACGCATCCGTGATTGGGTCAGTCGTGTATGTATGCTATGTACAAGGCTAGATGTTGCTTACGCATTATGTACTGTAGGCAGATATCAAGCTCATACAGGAGACCACCATTTGATGGTAGTCAAGTCTATCCAAAAGTATCTGAGGCGTAATAAGGATATGTTTCTAGTTTATGGAGGATATGAGGAACTAGTCATCATAGGACAGGTAGATTCTAGTTTCCAGACTGATCAAGATGACATGAAGTCGTAGACTGGATACATCTTTAGTTTGAATGGAGGTGCAGTGAGCTGGAAGAGCTCAAACAAAGGTGTGGTCGTAGATTCTACAGCCATGTTCGAGTATATCACAGCTTCCGAGGCAGCTATTGAATCAGTATGGATGCAAAGCTTCAACCAATAGCTAGATGTAATACCTAGTAGTAAAGATCCTATCCCACTCTAGTGTGATAATGCTGTAGTGGTGGAACTTGCAAAAGAGCCAAGGTCACATCACCAGAGAAAGCACCCACTTTGAAAGTATCATCTATTGAGGTATTTTTCTCAAAGAGGTGATGTTGCAGTGAGCAGTATTTCCATGGAAGACAACGTGGCAGACCCCTTGACTAAATCCTTGACTTAGCAGAAACATGATCATCATGTGAGGTCTATTGGACTTAAAGTCATAGGCAGTTGGATCTAGTCCAAGTGTGAGTTTGTTAGAGTTGGTGTCCTGAGAGCCAACTGTTTATACTTTGATTACATGAATGTACAATTATTATATATTGTTCATTGTTCTACATGACTATAATATAATAATGTCTTGATTTTTTTGTTGGATTAATAAGGTCATGGAAGATCCCCGCTATAATGATATCCTTGAAATGCTATAACAATATTCTTAAATAATGTTCTACGGTTGGATGACATACTATGACAGGACACATAGTATACATACCTTCATGTGCGAGTAGTCATAAGAAGACGATACTCTCTCTCAAGGAGTTTACACTTGGTAATATCCATGATGGGAGATTATGAGAACAGACCTTCCAGTAGTAATTTCGCGTGTCTTGGTGCCATCAGACATTACTATCTACGAGTGTGTTTAATGGTCCTTAGACTGAAAGATTATCATTGACTCATGTCATGAATTGCACACTTAGATTTCCTGATGAAAACCGCCGCGAAGACAGTTGGCGAGAAGTAAGGTACGTTGGGTGTGTCATGAATGACATGTTGTTAATGGATTAGTCGAGGAAGGATTTGTAAATTCCATATTTATGGAAGTAGATATCTCATGCCCTTTGATTGAAATAGAAGTGTCACCCAAATTCCATGGCCATGGTGTCACGATGAGTTTCTTTCTGGATGTCAAAGAATGATGGATCAAGCATATAGGTTTATGACACTTCCATGAAACCTTATTAATTATATAATGAGACAATGGGATTAAAATACCAGATAAGATTTCATATTAGGTGACATGTCAAGGCGAAGTCAAATTCGTTCGCATGGGTGCCTTGACCCATTGCTAGACGGTAATCTTAGACTTTTTGAAAGCCCACCTAATGCCAAAGAGATGGATTCCTAGAGGGTCACACAATAAGTGTATCCAAGTATCTCTAGTAGAATAAAGATTATTCCCATATGTGGTTTAATAATTATTCAAGGAAGTCTAAATTGTTTTTATTTTGGAGGATGAATAAAATGAAAATAAGTTATAAACGCCATGTACATTGAATGTACACACTGGGTAGTTTTCATTTTGGAATGGAAATAAAAAACATGTACATGCCGTGTGTCAATTATTACACGCCATGTAGTTTTTCTAGTTGGGATTTTGTGGAAATAATATAGTTTTATTAAATGATATTTTTTATAATCATCATGGGCGCATGTCAAGGAATTAATGATTGGACATGTGGGTTTTCAGTAAGAGTTAATGAAATAAATAAAATGCGTAACATGTTTATATATTGTTATAAATCTATAACCTCAAACCCGGTTATAAATATCCTCACAACCCCAAAACTTTTCCATAATCATTGTGAACAACAATTGTTGAGAATTCTCTCAAGTCCAAGAGAATTACTTCTTCCATGTACGCTCTCAAGACCAAGAGAGATCCTCCTCCATTGGATCAACGGGATCTAAGGCGAACAATGCAAGAAAAGCTTTCTCCACACAAGAACCTAAAGACTCCTTTGGTGACATCCAGAGATACGTGGTGCACATGTGGATCATCGGTAGAGGAAGTATACACTTGGCTTCTGTGACACAGTGATGGATCACATCGAAATGTGATCAGAAATATCATCAATGAAAGAATGCTATAAAAGGTACTTCTTTTCAATTAATTAAATTATTTATAATCAACCTGTGACGATCTTCGTTTGTGGTTTCAGGACAATTATTCTTCTTTGTGTATTTAAGTGATTTGATCCGTGGAGTCTGGCATTTATCGACATATTGATCCTGGATTGATCACTACTAATGACAAAAATCCAAGTTGGAACATCCACCCACGAGCTTCCGCTGCGCCCGGACCTTTCACCACCACCATTGAGGTCTTCAATTTCATATCCATTTTCTTCATCATATTTCTCATAGTTTTTTGCGAGACCTATGATTTAACAATGACAGGAATAAATCATTTATTAACATGAATGTTTATTCTCCCATTATCTCTACTATCTACCTCATTAAACTAAATGAAATATAGTAAATCTTACTAATATATCTTATTACTCTTAACCTCCTCTTATACAAATTAATATTCCATATAGGATCTGTTTAGACATTAGGGGTGGGAAGAATTAGTTATATTATAACATTAGTAAATTATAATCTTTCCTTAATCACTGTTGGAATTGAACTATTGTTTATCATTAGTGAATATAAATCTATTTTAAGCTCTTCTTAAAAGTTATTATTAATATTCTAACAAGTAAATAAATTAAGATCCACTTAGTATTATTACAAGGAATAGTAAAATGAATTACTCCTTTAGCTTATTATTTTCTACCCAATAAAGGAGTATCCACTATCATCAATTTCAATAATTGAAAGTAGAACATAATCTAGTGAACTGGTATTCTATTTTCATGAGTCACATCAACCACTCTCCTAATCCTTGTGGGACTTATTATTCTTACATCCCAGTGGACTTCTAAAAAATATTTTCAATATAGTCACTGAGTTTAATGGTGTTCATCTTTCACACCCTAAATCTCAATGCTTTTATACAGTTAAACTATATAGAAGAAATAAAAACAGTAATGTTGTTCATGGTATTAGGTCATCTAATCTTCAAAGGTTACCTTTTAAAAAATGAGATAAATATCTTTATTCATCCCAAATGTATTCGACTGTAATAAGATTCTTCAAGATATAACACACGGAACATGATCTATATTTACTGATCATATTCATAGAACATCTAATTAATTTAGTTAAATTTATGTCTTAATAAATGTGCATGTATGATCTTTAATCCTAGTAGCTCCTGATAGCTTCATGTCAGTTGACTAAATTCAAATAACCAATATAATACCAAAACATTGTACTCAATCAACTTCTTTCTATCAGTCTTCTAAAAATATTGATATCATTATATCTTCTTATTATTCATATCTAGAGCATTAAGTGAATACATAATCTTATTTTTTATCATGATAAGTTATTTAGATCATTCACACAACATAGTATCAGTCAACTCATATTCTCTTCAAACTCACTATTACTCTAACTCGACATTTTTCCTTTTACACAATAGACAGTAGTATTTGATTTTCTATAATTTAAATATAGAAAATCCTAATAATATTTGGTTCCCATTATCATCTCATATAATTTCTCAAATTTATTAGATGAGGAAAACTCAAATTATCTCAGAAGTATTTTCATACATGGGAATCCCCAATGATATTAGTATTATGTTTTATAAGAGCTATTTTTTATTTTATAATTATTTGAGTTCTCATTTTAATTTATACTAATTTTTTTCTAATTCCCCTTGACCATTATGAAATATTATAGATTCAACCTATAGCCTTTATACCGCCTTAAATTCTTCCTTACCTTCTTCTTATAAATTTTATTACATCAAAAATATGTGTCTTCTTATTGATTCACCACTCGGATAAAATTATTTTCCCACCAAATATATCCATTAAAATCCACATATATAACTATCAATGTTTTTTAAATAAATAATATTTAGATATTATTGTGTGGAAATCATTTGAATTATTCCTGATAGATTCAACGTAAATACGTAATGATTTAGCATGAATCTTTACACAATGCTAATATCTCATCCATTCTTCAATTTCACAAAAACTTCCCCATCACATATTCTTAATTATATAGAAATAAAAACTATTTTTATCTTGAAACATATTACATATTACAGTAAAAACATCTTGAATCAATGTCAGTATTGTCTACATTCAACATGAATCATAATTCAATCTCACTATCATGATATTTAGAAAATTTAAAAATAGAGTATGTCCATTATGAATTTCCTTTTGAAAAAATTAAAAAATTATAGAGACTACATATATCATTTATCTTTGATATTATATTTATATGGATAGAGACTATCTTCACTTTCATGTCATGATTTAATCACAAACCAGTTAAGCTGTTTGTGATGTTTGAATCCTTGAATATCATCTTCAGTGTTATTAGAAAACATTTTCTTCTTAAGAATATAAATTAAGAAATATATATATATATATATATATTCACCATGTACATATATGAAATTTGGAAACATGAATCACATTGTAAAATTCATTTAAATGGATTTTGGGTATGTGGGTATCTTCAAATGTCATTCTTCATGTTTGAGAATTATTTTACACTCTACTTACATCCCATACATTTTATTAATGCATATATGAGGGTAAGCTACATAAATTTTCATCGGGTTCTTTAGATTTGGATACCTGGAGCTCTATTAAATTACATGGTTCCTAAATTCAAAACTGTCAAAGTATTTAGATACATGATTTTGATATGTGTGATGTTTGACTAATTTGTTTTTATCACATATATGGATATCCACATATGAAATTATTTTCAAACATGGTGACTTCAGTTGTGTGGATTCACCTATAACGCTAGGATTCATTTTTATAGATCTTCCACATATCATTTTTCAAGAAATAATTTATCTTTCATCAAGGCCCCTCTTATTAATCATCAATAAAATTTAGTGATCCTGAAAAACTAAAAAAACATGGGAATTTTTGAAATGATATCATGTACTTTAATAAATTCCAAGCTCTTCAAAACAAATTGAAATATTCCCCTTTGAGTTATTATATATTACATCATACACTTATCCCTTAATAATTCATTAATCCTTCACCCATGTGTACTTCTCCACTACTTTCAGTAGTCTTTATGTATTGGTAGAATGCGGTAGATTCTACACACCCATGGGCTTTAAAATCTTATAATTAGTCAGTCTCTACTCTAAACATTAATGCTATTTTACACATGGTATTCACAACTATCCAAGATATACGAATTTGTGGTAGCATTCAACTCACAATTCCTATTTCTTATTACTAAACCATTACATACAGTACATCTTTTACTATGATATGTCATTAAAACAAGAACCATTTTATTAAATAAATAAATGAAATGGGATTCCATTCAAACCTTTCCAACCAGATGTTAAAGGGTAGTCATCCACAATTTTTCATGTCCCCAATTTTTAGGCTATAACTATTAATATTTTATGGTTGGATACTCAATAAATTAGCCAAACATTAATTTATTTCTAACATTGACAAACAAAATTGAAAAAATCTTCTTTTCGCACTTAAATTATTATTCTTGAACTATATATATACTTTTCACTAAATTATTTATAGGTGAATTTTTTATTCTCATTATCAACTATGTTATGAGAATAATATTTAACATAGATTATATTTATTAAATTGAAAATTCACCTTCCCCTTGTCTATTACCATATTACCATCTTGGACAAATAATTTGTATCAAATCTACCTTTTTAAAGATCACCATATTAGAAATTATTTAATGTTTCAAAATTTTATGTATTGTTTCTGGTATTAATCATCTTCTATTGACTATAAAAAGTCTCTAGTGATCTTTTTAAGTGATATATTGATTAATGAATGAAAATACTTTTAATCCGAAATTTCCAATATACATCAATGGTTATAAGTATACATAGAAAAATATTCATATGTAATATTATTACCAATGTAATGATGTTTAATAAGGGGATACAGAAAAAAATAATATGTTTTCCCTAATCTGATCAAGTAAATTTTAAAAGATTAAAACGTTTCATATATGAGATTAATTTTTAAGTTAGGAATATTTATTATTTCTGGTCTATGTAATTTTTTTTCAAAAGATATGTTTATTATCATTATCTCCTTAGATATATAAGAACATTGTGATAATAATTTTTTAAGAAATAAGCGATAAATAATCTATTGATAATATATACTGTAATTATAGAAATCCAAGACATATTAAATTAAAATTTCAAATTAAAATGATGAAAAATAATATTGATAAAACTGTATTGTATTTATTGTAAGGTAATTAAAATATAAATTTGAGTCATTCAAAGTTGAAATATTATTTGTGAAAGAATAGTAGCCACAGAAAAAGTAATTCCCTAACCCCAGTTACCCAGAGTCGGTGCAGTATTACATAACATTGGCATGATACATGGAATAATGTCCCGAAAGACCGGTCAGTTCAATATCCTTGGAAGTACTATATACGTTCATAAGTTTTAAATTACATCATGAAATAAAAAAATCAACAACAATTTTCCCCTTTTGAATACACTTATATCCTTATTCTATCCCTACAGGTCAAACATAAAATACTTCTTCACATCCTAGGAAAAATAAAATATAGAAAGGGGTGAGATCAGATGCTCAGTAAGGATAACAATATAGTAGGACCTTTCATAAATAAGCATAAACATTTAAGGCAATGTATAAGACTAAAAAATGTATTTTAACCATAAAATTCAGCATAATATGGAAAAGGTAAAATCTAATAATTCTTTATACTTATTAACATGGATATTCAATTAGCCGAATAATCACATGAAATATCAATATCCACTTTCATAATGATGAAATGAAGAATGCCAGAATTCATAACTACATAGTCATGGACTTGTGCCAAGACTACAAATAAGATTTTTTTCAAGGCATTTTTCTGAGACACTAGTTTGTCTCATGAGACCTACTGATGCATCGGGGAGCTATAGCGGGCTCCACCCATCAATTACTAAGTCCAATGAATTCGTCATATGAAAAGGTTTAAACATAACATATACATCCGTTTTAAAACTAGCATAAGAAATGTCAATAATTTATCCATAAACCATGAATTGTGTAAAAATAACACATCCATAGTCAAACGTATCACAAAACCTTCAATATAATATGGAAGATTTGTATCATAATAAAACAACTTCAAACAAGTTAAAAATCCCTCAAAGGATGATGACATAGATGAAATGAAAACTATTTGAAATAAATATATCTTTCTATTTTGAAATCCTTTAAAAGTCAAATAATTATAAAAGAAAACATTTATTTTAAAAATACTCTTATAATCTTATATGGGAAGCTTCTACAATGTTATAACGGTGGAATATAGCCACACCCACCGTACAAGTTAAAAAAAGACATTCTTACCTTAATTTTGCTGAAAAGGTCATAAATTACCATGTTTGGAAAATGACAGAAATATTCTTTTCCAAACAAATATGGTCAAATAAGGGTATAAACTACTTTAACCCATAGTCTTCTTAAATAGTAAAAATGTTTTGAATTACATTTTTAAGAAAACACGGATGTGGATGATATAGAGGTCCCATTAGATACTTACGTAAAAACAAACTCGGATAATAAAGAGATTGTAGAATTAACACTAACGTTGTACTTTTCATTAGTCAAGGGTATTTTAACCTCCTGTATAACAGTTAAAACATAGATATTAAATTATACAATAACTATATACATATATGTGATACCATTTATGATCCCCTAATATTGCTTTGTTAATAATATTTCAGTAGTATCATCATTTTGGGTTTTAATTGATTCGTTTTACTTTATATGCTTGGTTACGTAAGCCATTTTTGTTATGGATATGATGTATTTTATTTTTATACATAATGATATTTTGTTTATAAAAATTAATTTTAATCATAAAATAATAATAATTCTTGATTGATTAGGACGGGTAATGAATCTCATCGCGTTCGTGGAGACGTTAATCCATACTTACGCACGAGCGATAATATCATTATATTGATGGTCAAATCGTATGTAATTTGATGGTATATCGTATATAATAAATAATTAAAATGTTATATTTATTATTTACTTCAGTTATACTCATTATTATACCCATCCAAATAATGATGTGTTTGAATAACAAACTACAATGTCACGTGGAGACGGTAATCCCTGTGTACGCATGTATGATGACTTTGTCATTTATAGGTTGGATATAATAATGAATATGGTTCTAAAATATTTTTAACAACATCCCATTATGTATAAGGTATTGGATTTTTTAATTTTTATGGAAACAACAAAGAAATAGAAATTCGAAGAAGAAAATAGCTAGAAAGAGGTGATGAAATATTGACATATTTTTCGGGTTCTTCCATTTGATTTGATCAAAAGGGATAATTTGATAGGATTTATGACCAAAGTAAAGACTCTAGGATGAAGGGAGTAAAGTTGGTATGATATTTATGCAGGGTTTGGCCATTCCAAATGTCTTTGGACGTGTGAAATTAGGAGAAGGGAAAGTGACCATTTATAAGAGAGGTGAGGGTCACTTTCGGAAAAGTTTGAAATATTATTTTATAATAAAATAATTTTCGGTTTCTAATGGATCCAAAATGAATTATTTAGAAGCTTAGGTGAGTATGGGTTGAAAAACCTTCAACAAATAGGTTTTATATAGGTTTAGGTCATCATATTAACCTTATCTTTTAGATTTAACTCTTAGTTAAATAGTTTGACATTTACCATGTCTCTTTGGATTTTTATATTATATGGTTAATAAACTTACTATAAAAAAACAATAGAACCCCATGTGGTTAATTATTAATATATATAACCTTATTTATGTCTTTTGGCCTCAATTTATATTTTTAGGAATATTATACCAATTAATAATATAGTATTTATTTTAAAATCTCAATTATGTCAATTTTGACACTATTTAGTATTTGATTTTTTTGATATCAATAAAAACTTTATCACTTTAAATAAAATTTATTTAACCTATCCTAAAATGTTATATTAACCTATAATATTATTTTAATTCATCATAAGTCTCAATTTACATTTATTTGGATATTTATAACATCAATTATTTTAATGTTTTATGAATAAGGTAATTACACCATCATCATTGTGTAAGAAAAAAATAAATTATTTAACGCCTAAAAAATAAAAATAAAATAAAATTATGTAGGAAATATTTTAGATTTATAATTAATATTTATAATTGACTTTATATTGTGTGTAACCCTATATTAAAAATGGTTTAGTTATTAAACATTGAATTTAACTATTTTAACACTTCTTTAAATAAAATAATAATAAATGTCCTAATCTAATCCAGGTGGACCAAAGGTGGTCATAATTTATTCCTAATGTTGTTTTCGGCCTAATTACACTTATCCAATAGAATTAGGACATGGGTTAGGGTAATTATTATATCATTTTTACCCTTAATTACAATATTTAATTTTAACTGTGGTAAATAAAAGTCAAAAGTTACTATTGAAAAAAAAATTATTTTCATCTTATTGATCCGAATTTTACAAACTGACATCAATCATGCCTTTTATAGTTTTTAAATTCAACTCACATAAGTGGTAAAATTATGTTTTATTCCAATTTTTAAATTCTTTTTGAAGGTAGGTAAAATAGGGTAATGCTTTTAATAAAATTTTATATATCTAAACTAATTATAAAATGAATCCAATAAACGAAATTGAATATATATAGGTATTATGTATATATTTTGACATAAAATAAATTGAAATATAATAACTAGTTACTAAAATAAAAATTTAGTTTTAAACAATAACATAGTGTTTTTCTCTATTCATCAAAAATTAGAAGTTTTCAGTAAAATACCAAAAATACACCTTAAGCTAATTTTGATATTCAGAATCCAAAAATAATGTTCATTTTGAAAAATAAAATTTATAAAATTCCAAAAAGTTGGTATTACTATTCATAAAAGATACTTTGATTTGTCATGGTGTGTTAAAACTCCAAGTTATGTACAACGCAAGCTACTGCCTTATTCAAAGTGAAACGTACCATGGAATCTTGGGGTGTTACATTCTCCCCTACGTAAAATAATTTCATCCTTGAAATTTCTAGAATATTATTGCATAGAATGATTTGGGTGGTTTTTCATCATATGGGTTCCCACGTAGCCTCTTCCATCTTATGGTTTCTCCATAGAACTTTTACTAGACGAGTCGTCCGGTTTCTCATTATTTGTTCTCTGATGTCAAGAATTTTGAAAGGCTCATCACAATAATAAAAAGTAGGTTCCTGTTCAATTTCCTCATAGGTGATTACAGGCGTTGGGTCAGACATGTATTTTCTCAATAGTGATACGTGGAACAAATCATGGACTTTGGAGAGACTTTGAGGCATTTCCAAATGATAAGCTACAAATCCAATTCGTTCTAGAATTTAGAAAGGTCCAATGTACCTCGGACTCAATTTACCCTTCTTACCAAAACATATAACAATTTTCAATGGAGATAACTTCAAGAAAACTCGGTCCCCTACTAGAAATTAAAAATCCTTCCTTCGTTTATCAGCATAGAACTTTTTCTTACGTTGGGATGCTTTGATGCGGGTTTGGGTAACCTTTAACTTTTCCATTTTTTCCTCAATAATTTCTAGGCCAACGAGTTTTCTTTCACCAACATCATCCCAACAAGTTGGGGTGTGACATGTCTTTACGTATAACGCTTCATATGGTTCCATATGAATACTTGAATGGAAACTATTAATATAGGAAAATTCTAACAAAGGAAAATATTGATCCCAGACACCATGAAAGTCAAGTGAGAAAGATCTCAAAATGTCTTATAAGGTTTGAATAGTCTGTTCTGATTGTCCAATGGTTTGAGGGTGGTAGTTAGTGCTCAAATGAATTTTAGTATCTAGGGCTTTTTTGAAAACATTTGTAGAATCCTGATGTAAAATGGGGATCACGATTATAAACAATTGATTGGGGTACTCTATAAAGTCTTACAACTTCAATAATATATAGTATTTCCACACGTTCAATTGATAAATCTTTTCATATAGCATGAAAATGTGCTGACTTGGTAAAACGATCAACAATGACCTATATTGCATCATTTCTTCTAAAAGTTATTGGTAGTACCATGACAAAGTCCAACGTAACATATTCCCATTTCCACTCAGGTATGGGAAGAGGTTTCATGACTCCTCCTGGCAGTTTCCTTCTAGATTTGACTTGTTGACAAACCATACATCTTGACACAAAATCAGAAATATCCCTCTTCATGTTGTCCCACAAAAAAAGCTCCTTCAAATCTCTATACATCTTTGCGATCCCAGGGTGTATAAAGAAATTGGAGCTATGAGAATCATCCTAAAATTCCATTTTTATATCAGGTATGTTAGGAACACAAAGTCTTTTCCCACATTTCGAAATTCCATCTTCATATATGAAGTCACTCAATCTCCCATAATTCACAATTTTAGTCTTCTTTTAAAACTCCTTATCATCAGTATAGGAACTTTTTATACTTTCTAGTAATGATGGTTTGGAAACCATTTGAAAAAACCTTGATGTTTCACCTTCCATGGTCATTCCCATTTCCATATTTAATAGATCCATGTATATAAGAACCATTTAAACTCTCATCTGGTGAAAAACTCCATGATTCTTTCTTCTGAAAGCATCTTCATCTTTATTTGCCTTCCCGGGGTGGTAGTGTTTAGTGAAATCATAATCCTTGAGTAGTTCAAGAAATCGTATTTGTATCATGTTGAGTCATTTTGGAGAGGAAATATACTTCAAAATCTTGTGATCAGTATAAATCTCACATTTTTCACCGTAGAGATAGTGTATCCATATTTTCAGAGTGAATATCACTGCTGCTAACTCAAGATCATGATTAAGATAGTTTTTCACATTGATTTTTAGCTAATCTGATGCATAGGCAATAAATCTATCATTCTACATAAGGCCACAACCAAGTCCTTTCTTTGAAGCATCACCATAAATAACAAAACCATCGTTCCATGACGGTAGAGTCAAGATAAGATCATTGAGCAATCTTCTCTTCAGTTATTCACAACATTCTTCACTCATTTTTCCAAACAAATTTAACCCCTTTTCATGTGAGCTTGGTTAATGGGTTAGCCAACTCGGAAATATTTTGGACGAATCGTTGATAATAACCTGCTAAACCAGTAAAATTGCATACCTCAGTTATACACATCAGTGCTAGCCATTCTGGGATTTCCTTTTTAATTGAAGGATCAATAAATATTGCATCCTTAGAGACAATATGGCCAATAATAGAAATCTCCTGAATCCAGAATTCGCACTCTCTAAACATCCCATATAATTCATTTCTTCTAAGATTCTTTAGAATAATGTGCATGTGACTTCCATGATCTTAATAGATTTTGGAGTATACCATGATATCATCAGTAAATAACACTACGAATTCAACAAGATATTCATTGAAAACTATATTCATTAGATCCATGGATATAGAGGGTGCATTAGTCAATCCAAAAGGCATTAGTATAAACTCGTAATGCCCATACCTAGTTTGAAGTTCTATTTTTGGAATGTCTTCCTTCTTCACACACAACTAGTGATATCCACATCAAAGTTCAATCTTTGAAAAATATTGAGCTCAATGAAGTTGGTCGAATAAATCATCAATGCGAGGTAGGGGATACATGTTCTTTAATGTTATTGCATTGATATCCCTATTGTCAATGCACAAACTCATAGATCTGTATTTATTCTAAACAAAAAGGTCAGGGGATCCCCGTGGAGAAACACTAGGGTGAATAAATACCATATTACTCAATTCCTCTAGTTGTTTCTTTATTTCCACTAATTCCACAATAGCCATTCTATAAGGGGTCTTTTATATGGGCATTGAACCAGGAATTAAATCAACGGAAAACTCAATTTCTCACTCTGGAGGATGTCTATGTAAATATTCTAGAAACACAACTATATATTCTTTCACAATAGGTACGTCCTCTATTTTAACATTATTTTTCTCACCCAAAGTTATTTTATTCTCTTGTTCTCTTCCTTTTCATTGAAGTCGTAAGTCATAGAGAATTCTTTTTCGGTCTTGATAGCACATGTGACAATATCTTCGTATAAAGAGAATGATTGTAAGAATACTGCTCGATGGAGAAATGGATTTAACCCATAAAATAATCAATTAATAATACTCCTTGGGTTATGTATGTAATCTTTTTCATTCCTTTCTATCCTTGTAATGTTAACCTCATACTTTGCGACATTCTCATCCTAATTTTTTCTTAGACTCAGAAATTTTATTTCCATATCTACTCAATGGTCACGAGGAAAGTATTTTTCTAAGAAAATTTCATTAAAATTATTCCATTCAATGATTGGAACTTCTTCTTCTTTCATTGTGTTTTTGATTAATGAACACCATTGATCTTCATATCCCGTGAGGCGATAAACTTCCATGAAAACATTTTCCCTTCTGCTACTCCACAAAGCATGGAATATTTTCTCTAAGGAAATTATCCATTTCTAAGATACTAATGGATTTATACTCCCACTTAATGTTGGTGGATGTTTCCTCATGAAGCGATCTAACATTGATCCTCCGTGTTGTGGATCAGGGTGATCCATATTGGTGAGGTTATTATTCATACCCTGAGTGAGTTTTCCTAGTATGGTGATAAGCTGATAAGCAACAGTTTCTTCACCAGCTAAATTATAATTATCTTGAGTATGATGGAAATACCTACATGGATTATATACATTTATACGGTTTCCATTCCTTCCACTAGGTTCCATTTATAAATAATGTCATGCACTAGAATAGTTTATGAATCACAATACATAATTCCAAACATGCTAAATAGTTAACATAAATCAAACAGTTTGTGGATATAAACCACAATCATAAAAATGTTTTCTTTGTGGAATTATATAATCATAATACATTCATAATGGTTTGTAAATAAAATGATAAATATCTTAAGTATATCCCTCGGGAGTGTCATAGCCAATAGTGCAGCAAGGCCCATTTTCGTGCACCAGTTCCCGTTCAAGTCTAACTCAAAGTAGTGTTTTCAGGTTTTACCCCTAGGTACATCTATTACAGAGCCACCTCTACCTACTTCTATCCAGACAGTGATGTATTTCTTGGAAAACTCACAAAATCTCAACAGCACAAAAATTCTAAAAATTTCTTCGAAACTAATCCTCAAAGTATATCTTAGGGTAGTGTTATCTAATCAAAGATTTTCTAAATATAGTTTCCAAGGTTCTTACTAAACTTCCTCTAATACCAACTGTAACGCCCCGACCCTAGTTACCAAGAGTTAGTGCATTATTACATAACATTGTCATGATGTAATGAATCATGTCCTGAAAGACCAATCAGTTTAGTAGCCATGGAAGTACTAGATATATTCAAAAAATTTACATTACATCATGAAATAAAAACATCAACAGAAGTTTTCCCCCTTTGGAACACTCTTATATGATTAACCTCTCTCTTCAGTTCAACCACAAAATACTTCTCCACATCCTGGGAAAAATAAAACACAGAAATGGGTGTGCTTAGATGATTAGTAAGGATACCAATATAAAGGAAACTCTCATAAATAAGAATAAACATGTAAGGCATTGTATAAGACTAAAACAAAAGTCTTTTAAACATAAAAATCATAATAATATGGCTCAGATAAAATAAAATAATTCCATTTACTTTTTCACCTGGATATTCTACTAAACAAATAATCACATTCCATATCAATATCCACATTCATAATGACGGAATGCATAATTCCAGACTTCATAACCATATAGTCAAGGCCTTGTGCCAAGAATAAAAATAACTTTTTTTGTCAAGGCCTTGTTCCAAGACACCAGTTTGTCTCATGAGACCAACTGATTCCTCGAGGATCAATAGCGGGCTCCACTCGTCACTTACTAAGTCCAATGCATTCCTCATATGAAAAGGTTTAAACATAACATATACATTCGTATTAAAACTAGCATACAAAGTGTCAATAATTTATCCATAAACAATGAATGGTGTGAAAATAACACATCCATAGTCGAACATATCACAAAACATTTAATACATTAAGGAATATTTGTATCATAATAAATCAAATTCAAACAAGTTTAAAATCCATCAAAGGATGTTGACATAGATGAAATGAAAACTATTTGAAATAAAAAACTATTTCTATTTGGAAATAAATTGAAAGTCACATGATTATAAAAGAAAACATTTATTTTGAAAATATTCTTATAATATTGTATGGGAATCTTAGACAATGTTATAAAGGGGTAAAATATCCACACTCGCTGTATAAGTTAAAAAAATACATTCTAACCTTAATTTTTTTGAAAAGGTTATAAAGTACCTTGTTTGGAAAACGATAGAAAGATTCCTTTCCAAACATATATGGTCAAATAAGGGTATAAATGAATTTAAACCATAGTCTAGTAAATATTAAAAAAAATTTGAGTTACATTGTTAATAAAATACGAATGTGGATGATAAAGAGGCCCCAATAGATACTTACATAAAATTAACCTCGGATAATGAAGAGATTGTATAATTAACCCTTACCTTGTACATTTACTTAGTATATGGTGTGTTAACCTACTTTATAATTTTAAAAAAACTATTATTACATTATAAAATAACAATATACATAAAAATTATATTATATATGATCCTTTAATATTGCTTTGTTAATAATATTTCAGTAGTATCATCATTTTGGTTGTTAACTAATTTGTTTTCCTTTATATGATTGGTTATGTAAGCCATGTTTGTTATGGATAGGATGTATTTGATTGATATACAGAATTATATTATGTTCTTAAACATTATTTTTAATCCAAAAATGATAATTACTATTGAATGATTATGATGGGGAATGAATCTCATCGCGTTCGTGGAGACGGTAATCTGTACGTATGCACGAGCGATAATATCATTATATTGATGGTAAAATAATAAATAATTGGATGGTATATCATATATAAAAAATAATTACCATGTTATATTTATTTTTTAAATTAGTTATACTCATTATTATACCCATCCAAATAGTGAAGTGTTTGAATAACAAACTACACCAAGACGTGGAAACGGTAATCCATACGTACGCACGTATGGTGAATTTGTCATTTATAGGATGTATAGAATAACAAATATGGTTTTACCATATTTATAATAACATCACAGTATATATAAGGTACTGGATTTATTATTTTGGTATGGAAAAATCAAATACAGATTAAGTGGAAGAAGAAAAGAACGTGAAAGAGGTGAAGAAATATTTACCTTTTCTTCGGTTCTTTCTTTTGATTTGTTCAAAAGGGATCCTTAGGTGATCTTTATAACCAAAGTAAGGACTCTTGTATAAAGGGAGGAATGTTGGGAGGATATTTTTTCATGGGTTGGATAAGCCAAATGTCTCTGGATGTGTGAAATTTAGATAAGGGGGAGTGCCCTTTTATAAGAGCGGTGAGGGTCACTTTAGGAAAAGATTGAAATATTATTTTATAATAAAATAATTTCAGTTTTTATTGGATACAAAATAAATTATTTCTAGGATAAGGTGGGTATGGGTCTAAAAACTTTTAACCAATAGGTTTTTGACAGGTTTAGGTCCTCATATTAACCTTATCTTTTAGATTTAACTCTTAGTTAAATAGTTTGACATTTACCAGGTCTCTTTGTATTTTTATATTTTATGGTCAATAAACATACTATAAAAAGCCAAGAGAACCCCATGTGGTTCATTATTAATATATATAACCATATCTAAGTCCTTTTTCCGAACATTAGATTTTTAATAATATTATATCAATTAATAATAGAGTATTTGTTTTAAAACCTCAATTATGTCAATTTTGACACTATTTAGTATTTGATTTTTTTGAAATCCATAAAAACATTATCACATCGAATAAAATTTATTTAAACAATCCTAAAATTTCATATTAATCTAGAAAATCATTGGAATTTATCATAAGTCTCAATTTACATTTATTTGGATATTTATAATATCAATTATTTTAATATTTTATTAATAAGGTAATTACTGCATCATCATTGTGTCATAAATAAATTAAATTATTTAATGTATAAAAATTATAAATAAAATTACATTAAGTATGAAATATTTTTAGATTTATAATTAATATTTATATTTGAATTTATATTGTGTATATAACCCTATATTAAAAATGGTTTTGTTGTTAATCTTTGAATTTTACTCTTTTAACTCTTTTTTAAATAAAATAATAATAAATGTCCTAATCTAATCCAAGTGGACCAAAGGGGGTAATATTTTATTCCTAAGGTTGTTTTTGGCCGAATTAAACTTATCCAATAGAATTAATACATGTGTTAGGATAATTATAATATCATATCTACCCTTAATAACCCAATTTACTTTTAACCGTTGTAAATAAAAGTCAACGTTACTATTCACCAATTTTTTTTCATCATATTGAACCACATTTTACATACTGATATCAATTGTGTTTCATAGATTTTTAAAATTCAACTTATAGAAGTGGTGAAATTTATTTTTATGAAAAATTTCAAATGCTTCTAGAATGTGGGTAATGGACGGTAAAAAGTTCAATATAATTTTATATATCTAAAATTATTATAAAATGACTAAAATAAAATAAATTGATCATATAAGTATTATGTATCTATTTTTACCCAAAAAATTATAATAAAATAACTAATTATTTAAATAAAAAGTCAATTTGAAATAATAATGCAATGTTTTTCAATATTCATCAAAAATTGAATGTTTTCAGAAAAATAAATAAAATAAATCATAAGATAAATTTGATTTTCCAAATCCAAAAATGAACTCCACTTTGAAAAAAAAATTATAATATTTCAAAAAGTGGGTATTAATATACATAACGGCTAATTTGGTTGGTCGTGGTTTGTTAAAACTCCAAATTATGTACAACGCAAGCTATTACATTATTCAAAGGGAAACGTACCATGGATGCTTGGGATATAACATTCTCCCTTACTTAAAATAATTTCATCCTTGAAATTTCTATAATATTATTTCATAAAAAGATTCAGGTGGTTCTTTATCATAAGTTTCTCAGGTTCGCACATTTCCTCTTCCATCTTATGGTTTCCCCAAAGAAATTTTACCAGACGAGTTGTCCAGTTTCTCAACACATGTTATCTAGTATCAAGAATTTGGACATGATCTTCACAATAAGACAGATCAGGTTCTAGTTCAATTTCTTCATAGGTGAGTACATGCATTGGTTCAGGCATGAATTTTCTCAATAGTGATACGTCGAACACATCATGAACATTAGAGAGACTTGGAGGCATTTCCAAATGATAATCTACTACTCCAATTCGTTCTAGAATTCTGAAAGGTCTGATGTACCTGGGACTCAATTTACCCTTCTTACCGAATCGTATAATACCCTCCCATAGTGACACCTTCAAAAAAACATGGTCTCCTACTTGAAATTCCAAATCCTTCCTTCAATTATCAACATAGAACATTTTCCTAATTTGGGATTCTTTGATGTGGGTTTGGATAACCTTCACCTTTTCTATTATCTCCTAAACAAGTTCTGGGCCTATGAGTTTTCTTTAACCATCATCATCCCAACAAGTTGGTGTGTGAAATCTCATTCCATATAACGCTTCATATAGTTCCATCTAAATACATGAATGGATGCTATTATTATAGGAAAATTATACCAGATGTAAATATTGATCCCACATAACTTGAGAGTCATTAGAGAAAGTTCTAAACATGTATTCTATGGTTTGATTAGTCCGTTCTGATTGTCCATTGTTTTGAGGGTGGTAGGATGTTCTCAAATGAAGTTCAGTATCCAGGGCTTTCTGAAGTCTTTTACGGCAACATGATGTAAAATAGGGATCACAATCAGATTCAATCGATAGGGGTACTCCCTGAAGTCTTAAAACATTATTAATATATAGTATTGCGATACGTTCATGTGGTAAATCTTCTCTTATAGAAGGAAAATGTGCTGACTTGGTAAGACGATCAACAATAACCTATATTTCATCATTTCTTCTAGCAGTATTTGGTAGTCCCATGATAATTTATATCAAAATATCATCCCATTTCCACTCAGGTATGGGATGTGGTTGCATGACTCTTCCAGGCTGTTGGCTTCTAGGTTTCACTTGTTGAAAAACCATACATCTTGATAAAAAATCAGCAATCTCCCTCTTCATGTTGTCCCACCAAAAATATTCATTCAAATATCTATACATCTTGGTGCTCCTAGGGTGTATATAGAAATTGGAGCTATGAGCATCATCCAATAATTCCCTTTTTAGATTCGGTATGTTAGGAATGAAAAGTCTCTTCCCACATTTCAAAATTACATCTTCATATATGAAGTCACTCAATCTCCCATCATTCAATGCTTTAATCTTCTTTTTAAACTCCTTATCATCAGCCTATGACCTTTTTATCTTGTCTAGTCAATATGGTTTGGAAACCATTCGAAGAAACATTGTTGTTTCACCTTCCATGGTTATTCCCATATCCATATTTACTAGATCCATGTATATAAGATCCTTTTCAACTCTCATCTTGTTCAAAACTCCATGATCATTTCTGCTCAAAGCATCTGCGACTTTAGTTTCCTTCCTCAGGTGGTTGTGTATAGTGAAATCAGAATCCGTGAGTAGTTTAATCCATCTTCTTTTCCTTATGTTGAGTTCTTTGGGTGAGAAAATATACATCATACTCTTGTGATCAGTATAAATGTCTCATTTTTCACCATAGAGACAGTGTCTCCATATTTTAGGAGCAAAGATTACATCTCCTAATTCAAGATCATGAGTAAGATAGTTTTTCCAATTAATTTTAGCTATTATGATGCATAGGAAATAACTCTATCATTCTGCATAAGTACACAACCAAGTCCTTTCTTTGAAGCATCATTATAAATAACAAACCCATCATTCCCTGATGGAAGAGTTGAGCTATGTGAATTGACTCATCTTCTCTTCAGTTCTTCAAAATATTCTTCACACTCCTTTGTCCAAACAAATTTAACCCCTTTATGTGTGAGCATGGTTAATGGGTTAGCCAACCGAGCAAAATTCTAGACAAAACATTGATAATAACCTGCTAAACCAATAAAACTACGTACCTCAGTTATACTTGTCAGTGCTGGCCATTCTTTGATTTCCTTGGTCATTGAAGGATCAACAAAGATTATATACTTAGATACAATATGGCCAAGAACAAAAATCTCCTTATGCTAGAATTCACATTTTCTAAACTTCCCATATAATTCATTTCTTCTATGATTCTTTTGAATAATGCTCAAGTGATTTTCATGATCTTCGTAAATTTTGGAGTATACCAAGATATCATCAATAAATACAACTATAAATTCATCAAGATATTTCTTTAAAACTCTATTCATTAGACCCATGAAGAGAGAGGGTGCATTAGTCAATCCAAAAGGCATTACTGTAAACATTTAATGCATGTACCGGGTTTGAAATGTCGTTTTTGGAATTTCTTCCTTTTCACACACAACTGATGATATCATGATCAAAGGTCAATCTTTGAAAAATATTGAGCACCATAATGTTGTTCAAATAAATCCTCAATGCGTTGTAGGGTATACTTGTTCTTTATGGTTACAACATTGATCTCCCTATAGTCAATGTACAACCACATAAATCCATCTTTCTTCTTAACAAAAAGGACAGGGGCTCCCCATGGAAAACACTAATGTAAATAAATTCCTTATTACTCAATTCCACAAGTTTTTTATTTAGTTACACTAATTCCACAGTGGCCATTCTATATGGGTTCTTTGATATGGGCCTTGAACCAGGAATTAAATCAATGGAAAACTAAATTTCTCACTCTGGAGGATGTCCGGGAAAATCCAATGGAAACAATTCAACATATTCTTTCAAAATAGTTACGTCCTCTATTAAAACATTATTTTCCCCACCCAAAGTTTTTTAATTATCTTCTTCTCTTGCTTTACATTGAAGTCGTAAGACTTAGAGAATTCCTTTTCAGTCTTCATAGAGCATGAGACAATATCTTCGTATGATGAGAAGGATTGTGAGACTAATGCTCGATTGAGAAATGGATTTAACCCATAAAATAAATGATTAATCATGCTCTTTGGGTTATGTATATAATCTGCTACATGCTTTTCTAACCTTGTAAAGTTATCCTCATACTCTGTGATACTCTCATCCTCCTTTTTCCTCAGACTCAGAAATTATCTTTACCTATCCACTCAATGGTCATGAGTAAATTATTTTTCTAATAAAATTTCTTTAAACTCCCTCCATTACATGTTTGATGCTTCTTTATATTCCTTTGTGTTTTGGATTAATGACCACCATTGATCTTCATCTCCCGTGAGGTGATAAACATTAAGACAACTTTTTCCCTTTCGCTACTCCCCAAAGCATGAAATATTTTTTCTAAGGAATTAATCCATTGCTCAGTTACTAATGGATTTTTACTCTAATTGAATGTTGGTGGATGTTTCCTCATGAACCGGTCTAAAGTTGATCCTCCACGTTATGGATCAGGGTGCTCAATACGGGTAAGGTTATTATTCATAAGCTTAGTGAGTTGTCCCAGTATGATGATAACCTGATCAACACTAGTTTCTTCACCAGCTCTACTATAATTCTCTGGACTATGAGGGAAATCCCTAAATTAATTAAGTACATAGATACGGTTTTCATTCCTTCCACTAGGATCCATTTAGAAACAATGGCATATAATAGATTAGTTTATGAACTGAAATACATAATTCCAAAATTGAAAAATAGTTAACATAAATTGAATAGTTTATGGATATAATCCATATTCATAAATATGTTTTATTTGAATAAGTATATACTAATAAACAATTATTAATGGTTTTAAAGGAAAATGAGAATTATCCTAAACATATCCCCTAGGAGTGACATAACTAAGAGTGTAACAAGGCCCGTTGTTGTGCACCAGTTCCCGTCCGAGTCTAGCTCAAAGAGGTGTTTTCAAATTTTACCCCTAGGTTCATCTATGCCAGAGACAGAACTACCTACTCATATCCAGATAGGTATGTATTGCTTAGAAAACTCAAAAAATCTCTACTGTACCAAATTTCTAGAAGTTCTTCTAAAATAATCCTCAAAGTCTATCATAGGGTAGTGTTCTCTAATCAGAGTTTTTCTAAACCTAGTTTCCAAGGATTGTACTAAACATCCTCAGATACCAATTGTAATGCCCCGACCTCAGATACCCAGAGTCGGTGCATTATTATATAACATTGGCATGATACTAGGAATCATGTCTCGAAAGACCGATCAGTTTAGTAGCCTTGTAAGTACTAAATACATTCATTAGGTTTACATTACATCATTAAATAAAAACATCCACAACATTTTGTCCCCTTTTGAACAAACTTATATCCTTAGCCTATACCTGCTGGCTAACCATAAAATACTTATTCACATCTTGGGAAAAATAAAACATAGAAACTTGTGAGATCAGATGCTCAGTAAGGATATCAATATAGCAGAAACTTTCATAAATAAGCATAAACATTTTTGGAAATGAATATGACTAAAAAGTCATTTAAAAATAAACATTAGCATAATATGGAAAAGATAAAACCAAGTAAATCCATTTATTTATTCACATGGATATTCTACTAGTCAAATAATCACATGCAATATCAATAGAAACTTTCATAATGATGGAATGAAAAATGCCAGACCTCATAACCACATAGTCAAGGCCTTGCGGAAAGACTAAAAATATGATTTTTTTTCCAGGCCTTGTGCCAAGACACAAGTTTGTCTCATGACACCTGCCTATGCATTGAGGAGCTATAGCGGGCTCCACCCGTCATTTACTATGACTAATACATTCTTCATATGAAAAGGTTTAAACATAACATATACATTTGTATTAAAACTGGCATACAAATTGTCAATAATATATCCATAAACCATGAATGGGGTAAAAATAACACATCCACAGTCAAGCATATCACAACACCTTCAATATAATATGGTAGATTTGTATCATAATAAATCAACATCAAACAAGATTAAAATCTATGAAATGATGTTGACATAGAAGAAATTAAAACTATTTGAAATAAATACCTCTTTCAATTTTGAAATCATTTAAAATTAACATAATTATAAAAGAAAACATTTATTTTGAAAATGTTTTTATAATATTTTATGGGAAGTTTTAACGATGTTATAATGGTGGAAATAGTCGCACCTGCCGTATAAGTTAAAAAATGACATTTTTAACTTAATTTTGTCGAAAAGGTCATAAAGTACCTTGTTTGGAAAATGATAGAAAGATTCCTTACAAAACAAATATGGTAAAATAAGGGTATAAATGACTTTAACCCATAGTCTATTTAATAGTGAAATTTTTTTGAATTACATTTTTATGAAAACACCGATGTGGATGATAAAGAGGTCCCAATAGATACTTACATAAAAACAACATCAGATAATGAAGATATTGTAGAATTAACCCTTAACATGTACTTTTCCTTAGTAGATGGTATGTTAACCTCTTGTATAATAGTTGAAGCATTGTTATTAAAATATACAAGAACTATATACATAAATATGTTATCATATATGATCCTATAATATTTCTTTGTTGACAATATTTCAGTAGTATCATCATTTCGGGTGTAAACTGATTCGTTTTCCTTTATATACATGGTTACGTAAGACATGTTTATTATGGATAGGATATATTTGATTCATATATAGAATTATATTATGTTCGTAAACATTATTTTTAATCATAAAATGATAATTATTCTTGAATGGTTATAATGGGGAATGAATCCATTGTGTTCGTGGAGGCAGTAATCCATACGTAGGAACAAGCGAAAATATCATTATATTGATGGTGGAATTCTATGTAATTGGATGGTATATCATATATACAAAATCGTTAACATGTCATATTTATTATTATATATATTATACCCATTATTATTCCCATCCAAATGTTGAAGTGTTTGAATAAAAAACTACACCATGAATTATATTGAACATATATAGTTATTATGTATCTATTTTGACCAAAAATAAATTAAAATAAAATTACTAATTACTTAAATAAAAAGTCGGTTTTAAACAGTAATGCAGTGTTTTTCACTATCAATAAAAAATGAATTTTTTCATAAAAATACCAAAAAATCACCTTAAGCTAATTTTGATATTCCAAATCCAAAAACAAAGTCCATTTTGAAAAAAAAAATTATAAAATTTCAAAATGTGGGTATTACAATTCAAAACGACTACTTTGATTTATCATGGTGTGTTAAAACTCTACGTTGTTTACAATGCATGCTACTGTATTATTCAAAGGAAAACGTACCAAGGACGCTTGGGGTGTTACATCAAACATGATTTTCCAAGGCTGAAAATAAAAATAATTTTTAAGAAGAAAAATAATCAATGATAAATTTGAGATATTATGAATGGTCAGATTCATGTGATTAATGTGGATGTGAATACAAAAGTAGTAACAATAATTTAATGGAAAACTATTCTATGATATAATATTCACCTACTCACTAAATTTTTTTGTTTCCTGGGAGAGATATCTAAGTAACATGTAAATATATGTTTATTGTGAATGTTAAATGAGAATAAAAATTCAAATTATGATTCAAATTGTAATTTTAATACTAAATCAACATATAAAAATTATTATATTAGATAATTAATAGAATTGTGTGATTTATATCTAGAAACAATTAAAGAGATGACTTTCATACATTCATAACTAAAAAAATATAGGAAATTTAATAATTATAAAAAATAATAAACCCCTTGAAATTGATAGTTTTGAGACTTCTCTTTATGAAATATTTAGTCATATTATAGAAAATGTTATAAAAATGTGGAAAATAAAGATTATTAGGATAAAAATAATATATTTTGAAACAATAAATCTAATTATAATGAAATTTATGTTGATTATTTGGATTTTATTTAAAAAGAAAATGGTGTATTGAAAGATAATATTGAAATCCATAAATAAATGTATCTACTTTTTTAGGAAATAAATCTAAGATGATATGATGGTTAGGAATAAAATACACAAAAACAAAATTAGACATCATTATAATAGATTTCCACCTCAAATGTACAATAATTTTTTTTGTGAACGATAAGTGAATATATATTTCAAATGTTGTCTATTATAAATGTGGTTCTTTTATAAATTAGGATTTTAATTTTTCTTAGTGGTTTGATCAATTTGTTGGACCTAAGGGTAGTTTTTTATAAATCTATTTTTGTACTAAATTTTCAAAACATTAATTAGATAAGGAATATAAGGGAACATATTCAAATACTAATGGGAAAAAGTGGTCTGGATGTCTAATTAATTATATATATTATTTTAAATCATGGAAACATTTTATGATTTGGTATATTATAATCATTATTTCTATATCATAATTTTTATTTTTCGACTAGTGAGGACAAATAAAATATTTTTTATGTATATTAGATTATGATAAACATGTTTATTTATTTGAAATGAAAATATTTTATTAATACATCAAAAACATTAATCAATTAAATCCCTTATTTAAAAATATTTTATATATATTAGAAGTTCACTTCTAGTATATTCATAAAAATACAAAAAAAAATGTGTGATAATATTATGTAACTGAAGAATAAATTAATTGGGTTCCTTAAAATTTTTACATAAATATTTTTAATTTTTTAACTATCTTTATAATCCATAAATTTAAGTTATAATTTACATATCATTATTTCAAACTAAAATCATGATGAAATATGATCATTTTGTTTTTGAGTATGTGATTTTTATTTTTTGAGGGTGAATCGTTTATTTATTTGAATTTTTAAAACATATTACTTATTCATTCTATTTTGTATTTTAATTATTTATATATTTTTTAATTATATAAAATATTATTAATCTCTTGTCGCATTATTGTATCATTAATGAGTATCATATATGTGTCTATTATGGTTGTTTTTATATTCTTTTTGAAGAAAAAAATTATAACAATTGGGGGAGAAATATCTATAAGAATGTTTTTAGATATATTTTTTTTAATTGAAACATGTTTCACTCTTATTTTTTATATTATTTTTAATAATTTAGAAATTGGGAAAATTAAGAATTTTTTTTCGATTTTTCAATTATTATTAATTATAAATAGAGGATAATATTTGTAACTATGTTCAGTTTTGTATGTATCAAAATAGGGGATATTATTTTTTGGATTCAAAACAATTCATTTATTTTTTTCATTGATAATTAAAATACCACCCTTCAATTTTTTTGTGGTTTTGAAATTATATTATTATCTATAATATTTCTTAAGAAAATATTAATTGTTCTTATTATTTGATTCTTGAAATTATTTTATAAGAAAATAATAATGATTAATTTAGTTATTATTAATTAATGGTTTATTTTATAATTAATTAATATTCATTTATATTGATTTTATACATACTATATTTCTGATTTTGGTTTTCAAAATATTTTTTTATTATGAAGGTTTTGAGAAATAGTGTTTTGAAGTAATTCTATGTTTCATTTCTTTTAATATATTAGATGTATTACCCTAGAAAAAAATGTTTTATGGTCTACTAAAATTTCAAATAATTCCCAATATTTGTTAATGTACAAATATAATGCTATCTAAAGTCTTAGGTTATTTCTTAAAAGGTCTTATTTGGGATGTAGAACTCTACTAAAATTTATCTCTCAAAAATTTATAATTCTTAAAAATTATGAATGCCTTAAAAAAATTCGTAATGTCATTTAATATTATATAAAAGAAATACCAACAATAAAAGAATTTTTAAATTAGATAAATGTTTTACGAATATGCTATTTTAATTTTAATTAGTTTTTATTGATTTTTTACTTGATTTATTTATTTATTATGGATGTTTTGACTATTAATTGGGATTTTTATTTTATAGTTCAAATTAATTTGAATATTAATGGATTTTTACTTACATGGATATGGGTGAATCTAAGTATGATTAAAGGATGAATAGTCTGAGTATTTAATAATTCTTGTACTTATATTATTACTTATCATTAATTACGCTATTTTACAAATAGTTCATTTTATTTATTCTGTAATGAATTTTTAAAACTCTCCATGTAAATATTATTATTATTCATTTATGATTGAAGGATTACATTCTTATAACCACAATAACGAGACACATTATATTCCATATTTAATGATTTTAATATCCACACAGTGGTGACTAATGAGATTCACTATTCAATACAAATAAATTCTTCATGACGAGAACTATATTGTGAGACACCTCATTTTCTAGTTTTACCAAGTCTTTATTGTCTTCATCATGGAGGGACAAATTATTACCTATTCCATATTTTAGAAACATCTTCAATAGTCATTCATTTGTTTTCTACATTTTATCATTCACTAAACCTGATTTTCTACACTATACATTTATATTATAAGAATGTTATAGGAGGTGATAATACCCATAAAATGCTACATGTACGACAATTCTTACCACGACCAAAAAAATTTAAAGGTTTTCCCTAAACCCATAAAAAGGTAAGTTTGGATGTTCTGAATAATTAAAAATGAATTTATAGGTTTAGGGATTGTCTAATAAATATACATCTTCTATGTATACACATTAAAATAGAAAAGGATAGAACTTCCCCTTTGAAATTCTATTATGGGTATGCTCCTATAAATGGTTGGTTTGTTTTCTATACAAATTAACGACAACAAATTTGGATTTGTGACTATATAATTAAAAAGGTATATTGAAAGATTATTCACACTCCTTCCAATGTGATATACCCTTTAGTGGGTGACATAGTCTCGCACTTAGAGTGTGAGGAGTATATAAAGGATCGCAATGAAATGATCTACTACAAAAATATATTTTAATTTCTATTTTATTAATATTCTTAATATCATTACAGTATATGAACTTAAATTATTATGGTAAATAAAATTTAATCCTTGGATCCACCTAATATGTTTAAATCATATATATATATTTTCTATCATTTTTTTGAAGATTTTCACAGATTTATTTGATAATGCACTCAATATGTGTTATTTATCATAGGAATTAGAATTTCTTAGTTCAAAAGAAAAAACTACAAAAAAAGTGAAAAATTGGATATTAAATGTCCTGAAATCTACTTACATGGCATGTAGTAGAATTTAACGACATAATTAAAGCGGTGAACATAGTTGTGAAAAAAATACAAGCAATGAAGCTCGTTACACGATGTGAATCTACATCACATAATATGAAACTTCCTAACATGATGTGGATCACCAGTCCATGATGTGGAGAATTCAAATAAAATATACCACTAGAAAACAGTAGCTTCAAATCATGAGATCCAGTTACACATCATGAATGGATTAAAATTTTCAAATCGCTAATGATATTCGCTCGAGATACACACAAATTCAATACAAATGGACAACCATGGACCGACCTTACACTACGTGAATTCCTATTAGACATCATGCAATATTATGTTTATATATAGAGTAGCTGGCAACCAAATTTATAAGCTTCAGTGCATGGTATGTACAGTGACCCCATTTAACTTATATTTATATTACATCAATTTAGATGAATATTCAGTACATTAAAAAAAATACATGACTGGCGACTGTAATAGTTTAGTGTCTCTGGAATCATGGAAACAAAATCTTCCGTCCTGGTGAATGATACTTAAAATTTTCCATAAATATCCCTAGATTATTAATTATACCTAAAACATTTCATCATATCTTAGGAAATGAAACATATGAATGGGGCGAGCTCATATGCTCAATAATGGTAAATAAAAGAAATTCATAATCATAACATGAAAAAATGGTATGGAACATGAGAATAACAATTGAAGATCATACGCCACATATCAGAGATCATAATAACGATTGGAAGATCAAAATCCATGAATGAATTAGAACTAATTAATATAAATCGTGAAAGTATAACATAGAAATAAAATATTGAATTGTGGAATACACATAAGCATATAAAAACCATATGATAAAGCAGCCTTACAAGGCCTTTGTAACTTGTTTGGATTGGGTTAATCATTAGTGTACCTCCTATGGGATTGGGATTCCCTCTCATATACCCAAATATTTTAATATTAGGATCTCTCCCATATAAACTCTTATTTTGTTCTTGAGATTTCCTCCCATTTACCCTCTTGTTTTAGGCTTGGGACGTCCTGATGTATACCCATATGTTTCGAGCTTGGGTTGTCCTCTCATTTTCCCTCTTCTTTTGGGATTGGGATATCCTTTATGTACCATCTTGTTTCTAGATTGGTATTTCCTCAATTATACCCTCTTATTTTAGGATTGGGATTCCCTCCCATTTACCCTTTTATCTTATAAAACATTTACAATTACTTATCACATTAGAGGTAGATATGAGTCCTACACGTTACATAATGAAATCATACATCAATGTTCCACAAAAAATCCATCATATCATATCTCTTAAAAAGATAGGGGTTATATAAAAATAAAATAAAAACCAATGAAAGTAAATGGATATAATTATAATTTAATCACTTTATAACCTATGTAAAATATATTGGTTTCATAATCACTCTGTCAAAGCATAACCTGGGAAAAGAAGCAGGTTTCGAAATAATATACCTCGTGGAAGAGAAACATGTTTCATAAAAAATCATCACCTCAAACCATTAACCATTTAGTGAAATAATAGGAATGTAACCATTAGATCATTTCCAATAATGGAATAAGAAGCATCAATGGATTTAATCATAGATGGAATCTTATTTAGAAATAATTTTCAAAAACATTTTTTTGGCGAAGACATCCTTTCGTCATTGAAATTGGGATTTTAATGAAAAATATTTTTTAAAATAATCTTCATAGAAAATAATTTAATAATTATAAATATGTATTTTATAACCATTAAAATTTTTTAAAACCCTTTTGCTTTAAAATGATCTTCGAGGATCATTTGAAACCATTTTTGAAAAAAAAAATCCAAAATAAAATTGATTTTTGACTGAAGAAAGTGATACAGTGATATTTTTAATAATTTTTTTAAAAATTATATTAAGTAACAAAGAGTTAAAAATGGTAATACTACTTGGATATTTCATGAATAAAAATAGGATAAGGAATCTATTTTTTGTTCTTGAGAGATTTATCATATCATAATCATCATATTTATTTAATTTTCCTGAAGTCCAAAAACATACAAAACACTTAATGGAAAACCAAAAAGGAATAGTAAAAAATATTAAGGGGGTCTAAAGTAATGGAGGATAAGAGCATTCCCTCTCACAAGGTTGATTCCCTCTGGAGGTAAGTCATGGACGTTGAAAAAATAGGTAATCTAAGTATGCTGATCTGCCTTAGAATTGAGAAAGTCCACCACTTTATTACTCTCCCGCTAGGTATGATGAATACTCATCTGATTATTAATTAGGCCCCTGAACCATGGAATGATGTGTGGAATAGACAAAGGAGTAGTGCATGAACCAAGAAAGGACTTATAGAGCATCATGGAGTCCATTTCAACTGCTGTAAGTTTGATGTTAGCAAGATTGCAAAATAGAATACCCGTGTTTAGAGCTCTGGCTTCAGCCTGAAGTGAATATCCACTGCTATAGAAGACATAGAAAGCCCAAATAACGAAACCCAGAGAGTCCCTGGCCACCCCACCTCCCCTCATGACACCCGAGGAAAATGAGCCATCTGTATTCAACTTGGGGCCTACTCTCTGGGGGTAGCACCTGACCCAACATCCTTAGTAAAAATTAGATCTTGACTAAGCATGGGAAAATCAAGAAGTGAGAGAGTGGAGGGTAGGCGCTTCCATCCAATTTTTTAAGAGCCACACAAGGTTATCTAGGAGGAAACGAGTTATGGAGACAATCATCCTCTTGGAGCATGAAATACCTTCAAATCGGGATTTGTTCTGAGCATTCCAGATACACCAACAGTCGGTGGAGATGACAACTGTCCTTTCATTCGATTCTAGATGAGCAACTCTAGCACCATGAAACCATTTCTCTAGGAACGCAGACTCCCACAGCTTAGGATAATAGTAGCCAGTGAAATCCCCAAAAGCTAACTATAACTCACGAGCCCAGCACACTTTGAAGAAGAGATGGTCTAGACTCTCCTCCGAGTGATCAACACAGCATGCACACCAGGAAACAAAAGAAATTCATGTGTTCTTAATGATATCATTTGTTGTAATTTCCTTATTATGGATCCTACACACATGAAAACTGTTCTTTGCAGGGAGTTCCTTACACCACACCAGCTTTCCCCAGATTTCCATCTACCTGGCCGAATGTTTAATCCTGTAAAAATACTTCACAGAGAAGATTCACGATGATGATCTAGTAAAAACACATTTGTTAGTCCCACTGTTGAGAACAATACACTCAAAAACAGTGTGTTTCTTCTCATTCATAACAGTATTAATGAAACCCACATATCTTCATGCTTGATTGAGGGAAATATCTGGGACATGACATCCAAGGAATCCGAGATAGGAGCCTACCCAATTATGATGCCAGAAAGAGATCTCACCGTTTCCCACAATCCACCATGAATGATTTTAATGGGAAGGAATGTTAGGGTGGATGATAGACCATAGGGATGAAGCACAACCTTTATCCATATCTAAAGTAGCAGTGATTTTTTTTCCATGAATCTGCCCCATAAAGTCTTCCACTCATGGACCTCCCAGTCCAGCTCTGTCTGCATACACTAAAGAGTATCCGAGAGATTTCTGATATTAATAACACCTTCCTCAATCTGATGAGCCATTCTGGCCCAGGACGACCAATGATGCTTGCCTTCAATATTCTCATCCCATATAAACGAGGCAAATATCTTATCAATCTAAGAGACCACCCCTTTATTGAACCAATTTAGCGGAGAGATCATGCACTGGGATAGAGGAAATCACACTATAAACTAAGGTAATTTTACCTCCAAGAGAGAGAAAACAATTGTTCCAATTCAGCATCCTTCCAGTAATTCTTCCCACAATTTTATCAAAATGGTGGATACATGGTTTAGTTGGATAAATGGATGCTCCCAAATAATCCATAGGAAAAGTTCTTCATTACATGTCAACGTTATTGGACAAGGAGGAAGCATGCCCATCCGGACATCAAGTTGATATGTAAAAGTTACTTTGAATACAATTAATAACCTGGCCACTCCATTTGGAATAAAAATCAAGGACTTTGTTGATACCTCGAATAGTCCTTGTGCTAGCATTCAAGATAATTAAGGTATCATTAGAAAAAATAATGTGATAAATGGGACAAGATTACCTCATATATTTGAAGGGAAGCACATTCCCCTACCAGATACTCCTATTGATAAGATGACTGAGAACATCCTTGATCAAGATAAAAACGGTTGGGGATAGAGAATCTCCTTGTCTAAGCCCACAAGTCGCCTTGAAAAAACCACAATTATGGCTCATGATAGAAATAGAGAGCCATGGAGAACTGTAGAACTTGAACATGAGATCAGAGACCCAGGATGAGAACCCCATTTTTCCAAAGAATTTAATAATAAAGTTCCATTCCAAATGATCATAATCATTGTCCATATACAGTTTTATGAAAGTGTTGGAACCTGTAACCGTCAGATTGATATAACTGATCATCTCTTGGGAAGTAGCTATTGCCCATTGTATAGTCCTTCCTTTAATAAAACAACGTTGCTCATCCGAAATCCAGTTGGGAAGGTATGAAGACATTCATATATTAAGCACACTAGAAAGCACCTAGTAAGGAATTTTACTCATACTGATTGGGGGGTAATTCTGAAGAGAGGATGGATCATTAATTTTGGGAATTAAAAGTACATAGGTGCATACCAAATTATGTGTCTCAAAGAAGGCAATTTGATAAAAAACTACATTACAGATTGGGTAACTTTAAAAAAATTCTCCCTATGAAATAAATAACATAGAATGGATAGGTAAATACCCATAAATGTTATTATAATAATCATATAATACATACATGACATGTATACAAACCACAAAAAAGGAATGGGTGGTGAATAAAGCATGTATCTTACGAATATAAAAAGTGAGATAAAATTCCCTTACCTTCTATCTTTACTATCATCATACTTGTTCAAAACTACTGTATAATAATTATAAATTTATAATAAATATTTAAAGAACAATATAATTATATATAATCCCATATATGGATTTATTATGTCATTATATTACCTTCTTGTTAGCAATTTCATGTAATGGTTACGCTTCGGGTAATATTCGTTATGTTTTTCCCTTGTGTCTTAATTTGTTATATCACTAGTACTTATACGTATATCATTATTTAAAAAATATAAAACATTAGAAAAATATTTTTTATATTCTGTATTTTATTATTATAATAAACTAGATAATATATAAGGATGAAATGGAATACACCATTCATAGAGAGGGTATGTCGTACATACCTTTGAATGATGTTTCTATTTTTTTATTTTCATATAGAAAGAAAAAATATAAATAAAATATATGTGTATATATCATTATTAAAATATAATTACTATATCATATATGTTCACTAAACCCATCCTTAATACATTCCATTTAGTGTGTGAACAAATCACAATGCTTTTAGGTGGCGGTAGTTTACAGTTCATCAACTAAAATTATCATATTTACCCTAAATGAAAAGTAAAAAAAAGAAATGAGTTATAAAAGAATAAATAAAATCAAACATAATATATGACATATTTAAACACATTTTCCATCGTAATTTCCACTATGAGAGGGGGAATGTAAAAATGACCAATCATCATTTATTGATGTGGTAGTTTGTCGTACACATAAACATTATATTCAATATCCATTAATTGGATGTGTGTGTAAGTATAGGTAAAACCCTTAGCATAAAACATTGTAGTATATATTAGATATTTTTATGGTTATAAAATCAGGTAACAAAGTCATTGGAGTCGGTGGAGAAGGAAAATAAAATAATGGAGCTTGAGAGAAGAGGGTACCTCTTAGTCGGGAAACTCATTTTTGTTTCTTCCAAAAGGATTTCTTGGATTTCTTCTCCCTTGGGAGAGGATTCTAAGAGGAAGTTAGGGATTTTTAGAAGTGGATTGGGTATAAATTGGCAGAACCTAGGAGGTTTTATAGGTGTGATGAATAGGGAGAGGTGTTGGCCTTTTATAGGGAAGGAAAAGGACTCATTGTAATTTTTCAAAGCAAACTAGGTGTGCAGTTCATACCTAAAAAATTAATAAAAACCCAAAACAAATAAATAATTGGTTGTTTAAGGCCTAAATATGTCCTCCCATGGGGTTTTGGACACGTTTCTAGGTCATTTTGTCCCCTAAGATTATAGTTTAGTCACCAGTTATGCTTAATTTGACCTTAATCATTGTTATTAGTTTTAATCACTTTTACTAACCACTTTGGTCAAAAATTAACATGTTATAATTAGAATATAAATATTGTACTGATTTGAATAGTTAATTTACATTTTCTATAAATTTAATTCAAGGAAGTGAAAAATTAAAGATTATTGTTATTCCTATATATGGGATGAAATAATGGGGTTTTAAAGTAGAAAAATGTTCAAAAGATTATCATGTTTTTATATTCAATTTCAATGTGAAATTGAATATAATAGGTTAAATTTTATTTATAGATGTATAAATTATCAAATGTGACCTTAAAAAATTAAACCATAATTTAACATTAATAATTATTTAAATGAAAAGGTAGTTGTTAACTAAATGAAATATTTTTCATTATTCATCCAAAAAATTGATTTTTCTCAGAAAAAATCCAAAATATAACCCTTGGATAATTTTGGAATTATAAATTTCAAATTTAAGTTTATTTTATGAAATTAAATCTATATATTTCTTTATAAATAAATTTACTTCTTCACATATGACATGAAAAGTAGTTCATTCAAGAAATTAGTATTTTTAAAAATATAAATACTTTACAAAAAAATTATATTTTTCATTATCAATATGTTTTATTTTTATAAATCCTTAAAAAAAATATTTGAAATGTAGTTATTAATAATCATATTACTTTTTTTTATCATCTAGTTTATAACTAACTCTTTTAAATGATAATAACAATAAAATGATGTTTTTTAGATACTCAGTATTGTGTGTAATGTATGCTGAGTCGGAGTTGTGTGTTGTTCAAGACAAGTCAGTGTTGCATGTAGTGAAAGTAATGTAAGTGTTTTTTTAGTAAAATCTATGTCGGTTCTGTGAGAAAGGAATTTTTTAATTTATGTTTTAATATATATATATATATATATATATATAACTATTTCTAGTGTCATGTGAAATGAGAAAAAAATATTAATCAATTTGAAATAAATGTTTTATAAAATAATTGGGTGTTCCATTATACCACAATTAAATTTAATTTATCCCTCTAAATTCTTCTGGGATATCAAACGTTTAATACTTGATATTAATATTCAAATAAACCAATATCATAAAAATGAATACTAAAAGATCCATAAAAAAGGGAAACCTGGAAACATTGTTGTTAACTGAAGTAACATATAACTAGGTTTCGACATAGTGGAGTATGGGTGGGAAGTGAAAACATGGATATGGAATAAAAATATAAATATTATGTCCATATAGAGAGTGATAAAGAATAAGGTTAAGATAATGTTAACAATCATTAATCCTTAAATTTGCGATGAACTAAGGGACTATATTATTCATCAGAAATATAGGTACTCGGATAACAAATTTAGTTTCAAATTTTTTTTTCCTATTAATAAATAATTTTCATGAAAATTTATACATTCATGATTTCAGGAAAAACCCACCCTTTATTGTTCCTTAATCAACTTCACATCTTTCTCCAAAAGGAAGTTAAATTAATCATTCCCGAAGCACTAATAGACCATGAGATCCATGATATACCATTTCATTTATCATCAGTTTTCATCAATACCATGTTTTGATAATAGTTTATCCAATATTATTAAATCCTCATGTGGTAAGAAAATACATTATTCTCACAAACTTCTTATAATGTTTATATTAATCATTCCATAAAAGTTTAACCATATGAACCATCGAAAATATGAATATATAAAACATTAAAACGAAGTCACAGAATCAGATTGACATTGATCCCTTATATTTAACAATGTAGCTATTGGTTTTCACATTCAAAACATGGGAGAAACCTTATCATATACTCTCCTGAAACATAATAGTAACTTGAATTACCATAAATACTTTAGGAAAATGCATGATTTCTTTTTCAAAAGGATCGTGAAAATATTCCTGAAACACAATAATATTTAAACATCACCCATAATGAAATAAAAAACTTTATAAACTAATCAATAATTAGATCTAGGGTAATCAGGTCTATCTAATTTACTTTATCCAAATAAATCATTTATTTATCCAATCAAAACATGATTTTCTCTACATCTTGATCTCATTAAGGGTTACTTCCCTAAATCAAAAGATCACTTTTCAAGGTCTTCATCACCATTAAAAATGTCATTACCAATCTAAAATTAAAACATATTTTGAAAATAATTTTACATTTCATGATTCATATATCATGATATTTTAATTCCAAAATATTAATACTTCATTCATCTAACTTTATTCATAAACCATTACTCGAGCATCATCAACTTATTAATTAATACACCTTTCCTATAATATGAAATATGAATCATGTATTATGGTTCCTAAACCTCAATATAATCATTTGTATTATGATAAATGTAAATAATACTAGAATAAAATCACTTATCATTTACATGTAATTTGAAGTCTATTTATCTTCACAAGTACAACCAATACTCACACCACCTTCCTGATACTCTTTATGAAATTTCCACATGAGAAATTGATTCAAAAAATTCATATACATTCAAAATAATATACATTAAATGTTATCCATGTTCCTTCTAGTTCTCTCCATTGGCTAAAACCAAAAATCATAGTATGTGAAAAATTTATCATATTGGGATACCATATAATAATGAAAAATTATTTATGTAGTGATTAAATAATGAATCATACTAAATTATTCTTTGAAAACTAGTTTATATCCTAGGTTATTCATATCCAGATTATATATATATCATTCATTATGGGTTGTGAAGAGTTTATGAATTTCTAAAGCATATCCCCTAGTAGTGTCAAACCGGGTGTGTAGCATGGAATATTTTCGTGTACCGTATTACCCCGAGTCGGGCTCAGAACTTATTCTCGGAGTTATTACCCCTAGGTACATCTATTCTAGAGGAATATAAAATTGTAGTATCAAAATAGGGATGTATTTCTACGAAGCCACAAAATATGTTCTTTTCCAAAATTCTAGGATATTTTTCTAAACATTATATCATTTTAATCATATGTTTAGAGAGATCCGTAGACAAATCCAAAGCAATATACATAGGGATATAACAAATTTTTTATCATCCTTGTTTCAACATATTGGCTAAACCATTCCTTTGATACAAACTATAGAGACCCATACTTAACATACATGGATATTACATCATTTTAAATGAATATTTAGAACATGACAAAAATACATGCCGAGGGAGTATAACAGTTTAGTTTCTTTTGAAACATGGAAACCAAATATTATATCTCGGTAAAGGGTATTCATAATTTCCCATAAATATCCCACCTTTTAGTACTTATATCAATATACTTCCTTAATAATCTTGGGAAAGGAAACATAAGATTTGATGATGCTCAATAATGGTAAAAAAGGAAATGTGTAAGTATAACATGAGAAAATGGGTACGGAACTTGATAATAACATTCGAAGCTCATTACCAACATATAAGATATCATAATAAAGATTGGTAGTTCATAATTAAGGAATCATAAGGAAATAATGAACATATTCCATGAAATAATAACACAGGGATAGAACATGGAATTTTGGAAAACACATAAGCATATAAAAATCTATGTAAATGTGGCCTACTAAGGCATTTGTAACTAGTTAGGCTTGTGTTAATCACTTTTGTTCCTACTTTGGGAATGGGATGACCTCCTGTGTACAATTTTGTTTCAGTATTGGGATTTCCTCTTGTGTACCCTCTTGTTTCGGGCTTGAGATGTCCTCCGATTTACACTTTTGTTTTAGGCATGGGATTTCCTCCCGTGTACCCTCTTCTTTAGGGATTGGGATATCCTCCCACTTACGATCTTGTTTCATTCATGGGATGTCCTCTCGTGTACCCTCTAGTTTCGGTGTCTGTATGTCCTCATGTTTACCCTCTTATTTTGGGGTTGGTATACCCTCTTTGTACCCTTTTATTTTAGACCTAAGATTTCCTCTTATATACCCTCTTATTTTGGGATTGGTATTACCTCTCTTGAACCTTTTGAGATCATAAAACTTTTTTCATAACTCAATGTATTGGAGGGATATATAGTTCTCACCCATCACATAATAAAACCATATATTAATGTTCCACAAATCATACATCATATTATAACCCATGAAAAGATATGAGTTCTATAAACATGTAATAATAAACCAAGAAATGAAATGGGTATCATTAAAATTTAATCACATGATAAACTATATAATAGATATATATTACATAATCAATCCACCAAATCATAACCCATGAAAATAAGTGGGTTTTAGAAGACTATAATTCATGGAATATAATTGAGATTAATAATTATCATGACGTCAAAGCATAAACCATTCACATAAAGAATATTAAGTAAACCTTTAGATCATTTCCTAGAAAGGAATGAGTAACATCAAAATATGTCATCATATATGTAAAATTATTTATAAATATCACTCAATATAATTTTTTGATGAAAATATTCTTTCTTCATTGAAAAGGACTTTTAATGCATAAAACCATTTAAAAATAATTTTCATAAAAAATACCATGAAAACATATAATGAAATCATTAAAAACCCTAAAAAATTTATAATCCATTTTACTATAAAATTATATTCAAATATAATTAAAAAAAATGGAAAACATTTTTGAAAACATGGTTATGGGATGAAATATATATTTTATCGAAGAGAGAGACAGGATCATATTTTTATCAAAAACATCAACTTAACTATCATAAGTACAAAACAGGGGTAAAATGGTTTTAATACATGGACATAACTTTAATAAAAAGAGGATATTTATTCTAATGAGTTTTATTGAGATATGGATCCTAATATTTCATCAAAAAAATCATAATCATTAACAATCTCGAAAAGTGATGAGATTGTTTCAATAAACTCTTACCACATGGTTACTTGGGACCATACTCTTAATGTTACAAAATGAAAGTACATGAAGCATAAAATATCATTAAAATTAGTATATTAATTATATAAAATTTAAATTTGAATCATTTACACCTCGTTAAAGGATATAGGTGTTTAACAAAACATCTGTCTCAATGATGGCAATTTAAGGCAAGACTACTTTACCGATTTGGTAACTTTAAAAAAATTAACCCCAAGAAATAAAGATCACATAATTTATATTTATATACCCATAAATATATGTATAATGATAATATAATATATCCATATGATGTATAAAAACCATAAAAAGGAATTGGTGGAGAATAAATCACATATATCATAGAAATAAAAAGTGAGATGAAATTCCCTTACCTTGTATGTTTACACTCATCATACTCGTTCAAACCTCTGTATAATAAATATGAATTTATTGAAAATATTTCGAATAAACATATTATTTTATTTAATAAAATATATGGAATGATTATGACTTTATATTAACTGTTGTTTTTAAATTTCATGTTAGGGTTACCCTTTGGGTAATATTCTCTTTGTTTTTTTTCTTGTGTCCTAATTTGTTAACTCATTTTTCCTTATACTTATATCATGATTTATAGAATTTAATACATGATAAATATCATTTATATTCATTATTTTTTTATTATAAAAAACTTTAAAATATATAATGATGTAGTGGAATACATCGTTCCTTGAGACGGTAAGTCGTAGTTACACATGAACATTGTTTCCACCTTTTTATTGTTATATTGAAAGAAACAAAGTACATGACATGACATGTATACAGATATATATATATATATAATTATTATAATAGAATTATTCTATAATATATATTATATATGTTCACTAAAACCAAATTTAATTTATTCTATGTAGAGTGTGAACGAACCACATTGCTTTGAGGGGATGGTAGTCCACACTTCCGCAAACGAAATTATCAGATTTTCACCAAATAGAAAGAAAAAAAAATTACGTGTTTTAAAAGGAATGCAGATGATTAAAGAAATAATAAATATTATATATTAAATATAATAATATAGTTTTAAACATAATGTAATAAATGAGAGGTGGTAAATGAAAAATGAAAAATCATCATTTATTGAGGTGGTAGTTCACCATATACGTAATCAATATGTCTGCTACCCATTAGATGGATGTGTGTGTATTTGTTGGTCGAAAAATTTGAATAAAAACATCCGAGTATATTGAAGATAATTTTGTTGTTATAAAACAATGTAATAATAATATTTTAGTGTGTTTATAATGAAAATAAAAGAAAGGATCCTCAGAAGAGAGGTTACCTCTAAATTTGGTAACTCTTTTTGGTTTGTGACAAAATGATTCCTTGGATTAATTTCATCACAAATAAATGATTCTTGGAGGAAGGGAGGTATATTGAGAAGTTTATTTTTTAGATCTTGGATGAGCCTAAGTGGTGTGATAGGTGTTTAGAAGAGGGGGAGTTGGTGGTTTTTTATAGGAAAGGAAAAGGAATCACATGGATATTTTAGAAACAAGTTAGGTGTAGACAAGTTCTTACCTAAAAAAAGTAACACCGAAAAACTAATGGGAATCTTTTGGCACAAATATGTCTATAAAATGGTTTTTGGACAAGTGTCTAGGTCATTTTACCCCATAATATTAAGTTTTAGTCCCTAATTAACCTTACTTTGACAATAATAACAATGATTAATTTTAATAGATTTTACTATTGTTTTTGGAAAACAATTAACATGATATAAATAGATGCTAAATATTATACTGCTTAAAATGATTTATATCCATTTTTATAAATTCAATTCATAGAAGTGGAAAATTTATTATTAATTTTAATCCCACAGATGGGCTGATATAATGGGTTTCAATATAGAAAAGTGTTCACAAGATTGTTATGTTTTTATATTCAATTTCAATGTGAAACTATTTATAATGACCTAAAATGAAATAATAGATGTATAATTGATCTAATGTACCTAAAATTAAATTATGTTTATAATTTAATATTGTAAATTTTTTAAAGTAAAAGTTATTTATTAACAAAAATGTATATTTTTTCATTTTTCCTAAAAAAATGAACTTTCATTGAAAAATCACAAAAAATTACTCTAATATAATTTTAGAATTATAAATTCAAAAATTATGTTCATTATATAAAATTTAATCCATATATGTGTCTAAAATTAATTTTTATCCCTTCAAAGAAGGAAATAAAAAACAATAAATTTGAGAAAATTGTATTTTTAAACATGTAAAGACATTAAAAAATAATATTTTTCATTATATATTTGTTTTATTTATATAAAAACATTATATAAATATTTAGAAATTAGTTGTCACTATTAATATTTTTTTCAGGTATAGGATATAACTAACTCGTTTAAATAATTATAACAATAAATTGAGTTTTTATAGAAACTCAGTATTGCAAGTAATGTACGATAAATCGGTGTTGCATGTAGCACACACCAAGATAGTGTGGCATCTAGTGCAAGTCAAGTCAGTGAAACATGTAGTGAAATAAAATTTGGTTATGTGTGAACGTAATTATTGACTTAGTGTTTTAATATATATATATATATATATAAAAATTTCTATTGTCATATGAATTAAAAAAGATAAAAAGATTAATTAATTCAAAATCAATTATTTCAAAAATTATTGAGGTGTTGTAGAATGAAATTTTTTATTTAATTATTCTCTCATTCCCTTCTACCCCCTCTCCAAAATCGAAATTACTTAGTTTCTTTTCAATGTTATATCTCAATAAAAGCTCTGTGGATTAATTTCGATAAGGTTCTTCAATCCGTTTTTCATCATTACCACTGATCTTTGTACCTTCACCATTTCGAGTATTAATCATAAATGAACCCCTACTTCACAATGCTTTTATTATTCTTATTTCAAGTAAGTAATTAATTCAAATTGTGTTATGATTTGATATCTATTTATCCTGTTCCTGGTTTCATTTTCTTTTACTGATTAATTTTAACCATTTATGGTTTTCAATTGTTTAATCCCAATTTATTTTGGCATGTTAAGAATGATTTCAATTCCCCGTTCATATGAATTTAATTTTACCATGAGTGGCTAAACCATATAGGTTAATGGTAAAAATTAGGGGGTTTTGAATTTAATAAATACATAATTCTCAACATGGAAAAATTACAGGTCAGTAATCGGGATAAAAAAATTATCCAATTAATTTGATCATCCTTAAACACGTGACTTTTGAAGGAAGGACACTATCCTATATGGAGTAGAATTGGCTAAGACCATTTTCCTATGACAATTTCTAACTTATAATTAAACATAATGCACTTAGGTTGTTATTACTTCCAAGACCCAGGAATAACTACCTCTTATGTAGAACTAGTTAGTTTGACCATAGTCAACTAGCAGCCTCTACTTCCTTTGTAGCCAAAATATTAGGGTAATACCAAGATTTGAAAGATATTACCTATTTATTGCAACCCCAAAACATACCATTATTCTCTCTATATCTCAAATTAAAAACCTAAAATCTATAGAAATAGTTTTCCTAGACTAAAACAAACTCGTGAGGAATCCTTCCCCAAAGGGTTCCAAGCAAAATGTTTCCAGTTTCAACTCACATACCAATGGGATCGAACCTGGACTATTTTTATACTACATCTCAGTATCAAGTGATGTTTGGGAAACAATAAAATCTAATCTAATAGCATCCTATGAAAATTATAATGACACATGTGAACATATAAAATTTTGGAACTATTGTTGTATGAATAAGGTTGTTCTACACATAAAAAACCTTTCGGAAAAGACTTGGGATTATCTCTCCCTTACTCCATTCAATTTTTATTTTATTTGAAAATCCACTGTGACACTGTTCCACTATAATAGTTCATACATTAGGGAAATTAGACTCATTCAAGGATCCATGAAGCACAATAATAGTTATCCTATGTTCCCGAAATTTAACCATATCTCTCTGCACATAGTTGGTTAAACATAACCGACCAAAACAATCATCTGGGAACCAACCCGCCCAACCTACAAAAAATACTACCAATTGTCCCTAAAGAAAATTCGGTGCAACAAGAGTGAACCATCATGGACTACGGCTTTCCATGAATCCATTGTTCTACACCAAGCACCATGTATCCTCTTATATAGTCACACACATTTTAGATAAAACCTGTACCCATTCACAAGATTCAGAACATAAGCTAGTTCAGTGGGTTTCAATGTTATGATCACCATGAATACATGTCAAACATCCTTAAAGTTTGTGATACCTTTTAAAACTAGGGAGTTTCATATGATGAAATCAAGATATGAGTCATTAACTTATCCATACGAGATAGAGTGTAATATTGGATCAAATGTCAAGATCATGATTCAATCATACTGGAGATGATCTAGCCAACAATTTTTAGACAAATACTTCCCACCAAATCAGATTTGGAAGCTGCATAACGACATTAAAAAATTTAATCATATTGACAAATAGTCAAAATGGGAATCTTGGGACAGATTCAAGGAGCTGATGAGGAATCACCTTCACTAGGGACTAGACATGTGGATCCACCTCGAAGCATTATACCATGGCCTCCAATAGGCCATACAAATAGTTGTTGATACTTCTGCTGATAGGGTGATGATGTTCAAGACACTTGAAGATGGAAGTTCCATTTTGGATGAAGTCTCTCATCATTCCATCCAATAGACGAGTGATCTTGGACCACCTCAGCATGGTCTCCACCAAGTTGAAGGGAATAATGGAATTGATACGAAATTCAAATCACACACAATGAATCTAGAGTCATTCCAACCAACTACTACATCACCCCCACCTACTCGTGTAAAGGAGATGCAGTCATGAAAAATGTGTGGTGGGCCTCACTTATACCAAGACTGCAAAGAGAGAGTTGAAGAGAAGAAAACTCAAGATTTCAATTACATAAATCACAATAAGAAAAATCCACCATTCCAATGGAAGAAACATTACTATCATGAGAGGATGTATCATCAGTCACCTCAAAAAAATAGGGATATTATAAAAAAAATAAGTGGTCATGAACCATTTCGTACTCAAGGACCACTAGGGTACCCACACGTGAACCCTATGCCAAGACCAAAACAACAACAATTACCTCAGAGAGAAAAACGTTAGTTTCAACCAGCTCAACCAATTCCTCAGAAAAAATTCACACCACTCCAAAATAACATAGAGAACCTACTAGATATATTTTTTCAAAAAGAAGTCCAATGAATGACTACACATGATACGAAGATGAAAAACCAACTAGACACCCTCCATAAGATTGAAGTTTTAATGTGTCAGATCTCGATGATTCTATCAGATAGATTACTTAGTACTCTACATGGAAATACAGTGACATACCCAAGGGAAGAATCTAGGGTTCTAGTTATGATAATTCAAAAAAAATGGATTTTCAACAATGATGCGGAAGATATGAAAGAAAATATAAGGAACCTAATAAGCATTCACCAGTAAAATTAGAAGAAGATGTTAGTACCACTCAAGTGATTCCCTAAAGGGCACCACCAGCCACAAACACCCAAAATGCTTAGAAACCAAAAGATCCAGTTTATGGTGCTCCACCACCATATGTGCCACCTCTTCCTATTTTACAAATAACAAGACAAGACATATATGAGGTGTAATACAAGAAGTTATTAGAAATTTTCAACCAATTGAATATCATTATACACATTGTAGAGGTCATTTCTCTGATGTCGGTTTAGGACATATTTTTTAAAAGAGATTATTTCCAATTAAATAATGTTGGTTGATATTTGTGTAATCTCATTTTATTATGAATGATCTATTGATGTTCAGTAAAAAATCCCACCAAATATGAGATACTTGAAGTTTTTCAATTTCATGTGCTATTGGAGAGTGTAAATTTAGAAGAGATTTACGTGATATCAGAGAATGTATTGACCTCATTACAATGATTATATATTACAATATCAGACATCAAGAGATTAAACAAACTCATGTAGAAATGAAAATTGCAGAACAATCAGTAAATTACTATTGAGTAATTCCCGAGGATGTGTTAGTCCATGTCAGAAAGTCCATCTTTTTAGAGACTTACTTGTTTTATTCATGGAAGAAGAAGGTGTCATCCCCATTATCTTGGAAGAACCATTTCTGGAAACATTGAAGGCTCTGTTAAACATAAATCAGTGGAATTTAAACATTTGAGTTGGAGAATAATAGATATGATTCAACATCATCAAGATATATAAACAATCTGATAAAAAATTTATTGAAACTCTATCTCTCTTACCCAAGATATTAATGAATATACTGACACAGAAGAAGATAGTGGGGAGTTACTCCATCATGCAGAAAAAATAGTATGATTTTATGGATGTTTTCTCTATTGATCCTCTAAAAAGTGATACTTTCCCACCTTTCATACCCTCAATAATTTAGCCACTAACATTGGAGTTGAAAATTCTACCTAGTACTCTTAAGTAACCATACATAGGAGCTTAAACCTCTATAATATTAATCATTAACTCGGAAATATCTCTGTAATAAGAAGAAAAATTAGTTGAAGTCTTAAAAATCTACATGTAATAAATTTTATAGGGAGTGGATAACATTAAAATAATCATCCCTGCTTTATGCACCAAGAAAATTTTTCTTGAGGAATGTACAAAACCCAAATGACAACATCAAAGGAGGATCCCACAACCAATGAAGGAAGATGATAAAAAGGTTGTATTGATACTTATAGATGCTAGAATAATATTATAATTCTTAGATAGTTAGTGGGTGATCCCACTACAAGTAGTTACCAAAAAAACTATGATTATAGTCGAAAAAACGTATGAGAATGAATTGAACTAAAAAAACCATCATTGTATGAAGAGTTTTCTTCGATTATAGATTTTTTAATTGTGGAAGCCAAAAAAGATCAATTTTCTTTTCCATTTATGGATAAAATATATAAATGACTAGTAGTACACGAATTCTATTATTTCCTAGATGGATATTTAGAATACAACTAGATTGTAATCAACCTATACATTCACTCAAATACCAAATTCACAGGTCCATTTGGCACATTTGCCTATAGTATCATGTAATCTGGTATGAGTAATGAACCATGAACATTCAAAATATGCTTGATTCATATATTCCATTAAATGGTGGAGGAATTACATGAGATATTCATGGGAGAATTTTCAGTTTACGGAAGATATTTTGGGGTTTTCTTAAGCAATCTTGAGTTAATCCTACAACATTGTGAAGAGAAATGTCTAGTTTTGAATCGAAAAAAGTGTATTTTTATGGTTTATGGAAAGAGAGTCGTTATATATCAAATTTTCAAAGAGGTAATAAAATTAGATTCTTATATGATAATGGTCATAAAATATTTACCCAAACCTTCAATAGTTAATGGTATAAGGGGATTTCTAGGCCATGATGGATTCTACAGGCGATTTTTATAAGAATTTGAAAAGGTTTCCTGCCATATGAAACAGTTGATGTCAAAGTAAAATACCATTCAATTCCATGTAGAATGTTTTTAGGCATTCAATACATTAATGAAAAGACTGATGGTAGACCTTGTAATCATTTCAACAGATTGGGATAAGGAATTTCAATTGATGTGTGATGCTAGTGACTTTGTTGTTGGTGCTGTTTTAGGAAAACAAGTTGGTCACATATTCATTGGTATTAATAATTCTATCCACATAATAAATGTGTCTCAATTAAACTATAAATGTATAGAAAAAGATCTATTAATACTTGTCTGTGCTTTCAATAAATTATGTTCCCATTTCCTCTTGTCTAATGTATTTGGTCCCATCAATCATTCTATGCTCAGGTATTTAATGAACAAAATGATTCAAACTAAAACAATGATAATGTGGATACTCTTACTACAATAATTTTATATTTTAATTAAAGATACCAAATCCACAAAAAATGTGGTCACTGATCAGTTATCCCGGCTTCCACAGCCACTCATTAAGGATGATGTTTATATGGACATCAAAGTCGAATTTCCTAATGAGACCCTTTTCCGAGATAAGGTACCACTGTAGTTTTCCAATATTGAAAATTATATTTCCAACTACTTAATACACCAATATCTCTTATACAAACAAAAAATAAATTTTTTTTCTGATGTGATTCCATACTATTCGGATGAACCACTCTTGTTCAAGTACTGCACTGATGGATTGTTGGAAGGTTTCATTCAAAAAAATGAAATCCCAAATGTGATAGAAATGTTTCATACATCACCATCTAGAGGAAATCATGTAACCATGAACACTGTATCAATAATCCTACAAATTCGTCTTTTCTTTCTCACGCTACACTAAGATGCAAGGGTTTTCATTCAATGTTGTGATAGGTTCCAATGAACTAGAACCATTAAGAAAAAAAATGAAATGCCTCAGAACCCAATCTTGGAAGTAAAATTCTCTGAAGTACGGGGTTTAGACTTCATGGGACCATTTTCTAGTTCACATAATATGTCCTAATTTTTTTTAGTATTGAATACGTCTAGAAATGGGTAAAATCTGAACCAACATCACATGATACCATAAATGTGGTCATAAATTAATGGATAAAAATCTCTTCCCAATATTTTTATTTCGTAGATTACAAATTGGTGATAGAGTATTTTTTTACCAATCAATATATTAATGGAATAATAGAAAAATATGTAATCTGCTATAATATAGGAACTCCCTACCACTTGCACACAAGTATGAAAGTTGAATGGTCAAATTTCTAAATCAAGAAAATCTTATTGAAGACAATGAACATAATTCTAAGTGATTGAACTTTGAAATTGGACGAAATAGTATATTATTTTTTTACCATGAAAAAATAACCCATTGGTACCAAAACATTTAGATATATTTATGGAAAACCTGGTCATCAGGCAGCGGAAATAGAATATCGCACAAACTAGGAAATTAAGAAGATAATTTTGGATTGTCAAAAATATTAAGAAGATCAGATGTTGTCTTTGGATGAATTAGATGAAAAAATAAAATATTATTATAAAGATACTAAAATCTAAAATGAATGAAAAAATAAATGTCATGATAAATGCATTGCAAGACACATCTTTGTCCCAGAAATAATGTCCTTTTATTCAACTAAAGGTAAAAATTGTTTGTTGGGTATCTGAAATGTACAATGTATATCCCCATGGATGTAATTCATGTTTTACCCAATTGGAACATTGAAATTCATAAGTAAGGTGGGCCACCTTTCAATGTCGATGGTAAATGGTCAAAAATCTATAATTGAACCCTTCCATGAAGGACGTGTCATCAGCATTAAGTTCTTATGAAACTAAAAGTGTCATTCCCTCAATGTTAAAGGAAACACTGACTAAGATCCTTCCTAGGGTATGTCATCTTATGCTCTATTAGTTTAGTCTAATACTTAGGATATCTATGAACATGATAAGAGAAAAGGACCTGGGTTTTCACTAAATCTAAGATAAAATGTCAATTACAAATCAGGTAACATTGCTTCACTATGTTTAATGTTTCTGCCAGTATTTCATAAAACCCAGCATTACACTATGTAAAATTTCATAACATTTCATGTAATATAGTGAACCTATTTTAAAAAACAGGTCATGAATAAAGGGTTGATAACCTAAACATCTACCTCCCCATGAACTTATGCCTTCCCTCCCTGTAGCCCATGTAACTCTATCCCCTCCCTTCATCTCCACTATGAACCTACCCTCGACTATGACACTCTTCCAACTCCCATCCACTGTCTCAAAAAACAACACCCCATCCCCATTTTCCACCTCCCCTCTCAACCATACTACCCCAACCACCTAATTCACATTTGTGAACCTACACACTCATCCCTCCATCAATTTTGAACTACAATGACCCCCTATCATCTTCCTTATCATCTTCACCCTATATCCCCACCCCTGGTATGGTTCAGACCAAAATAGTTCACCAAAAACCATTAGAGTCAATGTTTTATCTTGATAATTTTCCAAAGACAAATTGTCTACAAGGGAATGATCCTTCCACACCCTCACCCCTTGGGTGGAATCTCCCCTACCTCTCACAAAAACATGTGCTAAGCCCGCCTCTCAGGAGGAATCCTAGATAGCCCTTGTGAATCATTTGGCGATGAACACCTTCATTTTCAGTCTATTCTTGACTTCTCTGATCCAAATACTCATTTCACCCTCAACCATCTATAATTAAATCCAATGTGGAGGAAAAAACCCTTGGCATTTCCATTTTTTCTCTCCTAAAAATAAATAATGAGATCCTAGAGCCCCTCAACCAAATCCATATTACATGAACTATTGAGGTACGTGAGGAGTTGTCCCGAGCGGTGTTCCAAGAGTTTATTTCCATGTTTGAGGTTGTAGTGTACATCATCTGATTTAGAATTGGAGGTAGACCTCCTGAGATATCATTTTCCAAATTCCGAATGAGCCTTAGAAATTACACAGGGAAGTTTTTTGTGTTTTAGATATCTCCAACTATCCATATGGAAGATCCAACGACGGATTTGAAGTGACTAAGGAAGATGATCACATAGGATGCTCAAAAATGACATGATACCAGGATTAGAAAACCAACGAATCTAAGTAGCCCATCACATCAGATCCTTTATACAGCTTTGACCCATTGATGGTTTACCAAGGAAGAATCTCATGGTAGTGTGAGCCTAGTAGACATACTTATCTTATCAGCAACCATGGTCAGCCCGACCCTCAACATGCTTCTCAGTTCACCTATTACTAACTAGCTCACACACAAAGGACTAGTGGTACATTGATGGGTGGATTATGCATCACCAAACTGGTCCAACACATTGGAGTATTTGATTCCTCTATTATACTAACATTCCATAGGCCGATGGGGTCAATTTATTTACTGATGTTTCATAAGATGTAGCTATTGGTTGTGGATTATGATAATTAACATTGTGTGTTAGAAGTATATGTGGAAATTGATAAGACCCTGGATGATATTGTAGAAAACCACGAACTTGTTCCACCCACGACTTCCCCTCCACCACCTCCCTCTCATATCCTAGCCTCTACCACCACTGCATCCACTACTACTCCACCCACCCACCCCACCCCAATAGATATCTAGGTCATGCAACTTTGCATCCTGGAATGTCTCTCATGGATCTCTACCCATATTCTCCTACCCATTATAGAACATTCCTATTTCACATCCCCTCCACCACCCTCATCTCTAACAGGCTCTAATCTACCACCATCTCCTGCCAAACCATCCACTTTTACGACTCCCACCCAACCCCCGGTTCATGTCGGGATTCCATCTGATATGTGAAACTCTACTAACCATCCGAAGAACATTGTCGTGCAGGCTCATCGAGGCAAGGGGTAAACCACTACCCCATCTATAGAGGTTCCATTTTTTGATCAAAATCCCAAATACATGGCACCATTGAAGATTATAACCACCTCACCACCTACTACAATTCATCTTTCCATCACCACGAATCCACCCTCCATAGCCATCACACCATCCCCTACTACCATCACTATCAATGTCACAGATGGAAATTTACTGCCACTACCTAATCGATAGTGGATGATAGAAGATATTTTTGATTCCATAGTCTTATCTTAGTTGACCACCAAGCTCATCTTTTGTTGGTCATTTCTATTTGGGTGTGTTGATTTTCTTTTTGGTTAGTGTATACTATTATATTGTAATACTACACCTAACATTATAAATGGGAACAATTTTTCTCTATTTTACCTGGTTTATATTTCATATCTTTTAATTTTATAGTATCCATTTCTAGATCCTCTGTTTCATATATGGTTATTAATGCACCTATACCACAATATTTAATTGTTCTCCATTTGACTCAACACGTGGCTGAGATAAAAAAAATATCAGGAAGTCTCAATGGAGATTCATGCCTAGAACACACCACCATGTTCTAGGATACCCATCCTTCAACATCAAATCCATTATCACAATTCTCATGAAGTCATAAATATATTCAAAAGTCCCCATGATCTCAACGACACTGCCAGGAGTAGCTACAGATGATAGTGGAGGCACTGAGTGGATAAAAATATCGCATGATACTCTATTCCATCTATCTAGATGATGATAAAATTTGTTAACTATATATGGGAGGAATCCGATATTTCATATGTTTTCTCATTCTATTCTTCATCCAGGATTTATTTCTAGAGTCTTTTTCTTTTTTTCATGAGTCACTATTAGCTTTATTTTATAATCCTTCTTACATATAAAAAAATATATTTCATTTATCATCATATTGTAAACATACCTATTTTTTTACTTTTAATGTATTTAAACTTGTGGACTAATGCTTTATCAATTGAAGGATTTTTATTTCTAAATTTTTTTTCTGGTTGGCCAAATTCAAGATCACAACATCCCATTTTCTCTCATGGAATGACACATATTATAGGAACCTATCGATTCCCTTGTTATTTAATTACACATTTTCAATTTTAATTTGCTACGAAATATCTACCATAACCCTCCCACAATACTTCCATGGATAGTTAAGAACGTTTTATCCTTCTAAGGGTGGGTTTTTTTCAAGATTTCAATTTCAATAAAATTCAATTATTTATGGTTTTCATCTATTTTGGAGACATTTTCCAATTTGGGAGCATGATTTAAACCTAAAAACATTATAATCACTAAAATAAAAGAAAACATTAAGTTATAAATTGATTGAAATCCATGTTTTGTTTTTATTTAGATTTTAAGAATGATTTTTGAGATTAGCAATTTAAATCAAATTTAACTTTTCCAAAGTTACTATAAATTGACTTATTACATGGTTTTATACACTCTCTGATTTTCAGATCATTATTTATACCCATTACCTAAAGAATTATGAACTGATAATTTATTATTCTTTTTTGATCATATTTCATGAATGAAACATATGAAATATAAACCTATCAGAACATCATTGAGATGTTGTTGAGGCCATGGATAAACAAATAAAATCCTAACATGGTTGTGGAAATCTTTTTTGTGATACTTTTTCCTAAGACCCACCTTACATTGGTCCCCTATTAAGCCTATAGAATCTATGAACGACCTTATATGACATAGCTATTTCAAGATGATTACCCCTTCCAACCCTACTATTTATATAATGCATGACTTTACATTGAACATGTGTGGGGATGTTTTTCATCCATGATGGGATGATCCTAGTATGGATATATATTGTGTATAATATCATAAAAAATGATTATGATCCTTATATACTTTTTATCATTCCACATCTGTCATGTTAGTTTTACAAAATACAAAAAAAAATCATCGGATGTGTTTTTGGAATGTATAAAATAACTATTCTGAATCTCTGGAAGGATCATATGTGGTTAGGGTATGGATGTGTGATCTGGCCAATATATGAATTTCAAAAAATAGAAATGAAAAGGAAAAAATGATAGGAACACAATATCCTTCTTACAATAACAAGATAAATAATCATGGATTCAACTTTAGCCACTGGGAGTTTGGAATTTTTTTATCTATTGAGGAGTTATTTCATTACACTTATCATGACATTCATGCATTGTAATCCAAATCCTACCCCTTTTGTGCTTGTTTTTCACTATTTACCTACCAACTTTTAGCCCCAGATTCATTAGAACCTAATTACTATTTCCGTCATGATTTATTTTTTATTTTTCTTTAACATTTAGATATGATAGATCCAATGAAAGTCATTGGTTATTAGTTTGTACTTAGGGTATAATAATAAAAATAGTTTCATTTTACCCTTAGTGATGAGAGAAAAATCATTGTGAGGTAAATTGAAAATGGGTGAAGAGTTCAAGAAAAAGATAAGATATTATTAATAATTTGTGCAATGAATGAAGCTATTAGGCATGAATGGTTTTCTATACAGGAATGATTTTAGAGACTTTACTTTTCTATTTACAGTTTTTTATATTTACCGAGATATAATGAATGTTTCCTTATTTTAATTTTTTTCTTTTTGAAATCCCTATTCAAATATTTTTTCTTGAGTAGAAGAAATTGGTCAAGTGTGGGGTAATTTGATATTTTAAAATCGTATATAAAATTTTATGTAATTTATTAAATAATTTCAATGATGTATTTGATAATTCACTTGGTATGTGTTTTTTATCAAAAGAATTAAGATTTATAGGTTTAAAGAAAAAAATGAAAAAGGAGAAAAATTGGATATTGCACATTTTGAATCATAATTACATAATGTATTGTACCATTTAACCACATAATGCAAGTCAGGAAGCAAACTGTGACAAAATTCAGGCCATGAAGCTCATTACACAATGTTAATCTACATTACACAACTTGATCTCTCCTTACATGGTGTGAATCACCAGTCCATGATGTGGAACATTCAAATCAAAACTCCCACCAGCTGAATGAATCTACACGATGTGACATCGAGTTACACATCGTGAAATGATTCAAATTTCTAAATCTCAAATGAAATTAACATGAGATATCCACATATTTCAAATTCACTGAGAAAACTATGGATCGTCATTACATGATGTGAATTCCTATTACACGTTGTGTAATATTTAATATATATATATATACAGAAGTGTGGAATTGGATTTTAAAGCTTTAGAGCATGAAAATACATTGTTTCTTTGAATCTTTTCTCATTCCCTTATAGTCCCTCTATCCAAAATCTAAATTCCATAGTTTCTTTTCATTTTCTTACCTCAATACAAGAATTATGGATTGTTTTTGATAATGTTCTTAAACCCATTTTTCATCATCAATGCCGTTTTTTAAACATTCATCTTTTTTAGCATCGATCATTAAAAACCCATGCATCGTTTTTGTGGATCATATTTCAAGTAAGTAATTAATTGATTTTTTTTATTTGGCCTACATTTTTCATGTATCTGGTTACATGCTTTTTGAGTGTTTAATTTGAATCAATACATATTTTAAATTGGTTAACCTCAATTTAAATTTCCATGTTAAGCATGATATCAATTACACATTTATTTGTAATAAATTTTACCCTGAGTGGCTAAACCACCAGGGGTAATGGTTGAATATAGGGGTGACTAAATTCAGCAAATCATTAATTCCCAACATTGAATCCTTGATGGTTAGTAATCCGGATAAAAACAATTGTATATAAAATTAATTTGAACATACCTAACCATTGGAGTTTTGAAGGAAGGACCATGTCATGGTAAGATTAGAATAGTGTTGGACCAATAACCAATGCAACTTTCTACCTTAGAAGCTATTATTAATGTGATTAGGTGGTTATTACTTCCAAGGCTGAGGAATAACCACCTCTTAATTAGAACTAGTTGGTTTGAACATATTCGACTATCAGAATCCCCTTTATTCATAGCCTAAATATTAACGTCACACCAAGAAAGAAAAGAGATTATATTTTACATGAAATCCTGAAATTGACCTTGATTCTCTCTCTATCTCTGAATCCAAACCTCAACTCTTTAGCAATAGTTTTACAAAACTACACCAAACTCATGAGGACTACTACACTAATGGGTTATAATCCAATGGTTTCATCATCATCAGACTTCCCTATTGGATCGACCCTAGACTATTTCTATACTACATCTGAGTAGCAAGTCATCTTTTTCAAACAATCAAATCAAATGTGACTACATCACATGTGAATTAAAATGGCATGTGTCTGTGAATCATCACCATATTCCAAAAATGAATTTTAACTCTCAATATATTTTTATGATTTAATACTCACCCCTATATTATTTATTTTCATATTATGATATAATCTAATAACCAAGTTAGTTAATAATCATTTAATATCTAGTAATGTCCACACGCTCAGTAGAGATATATTTAGGAGTGTCATTATACCTCTATCCCGATTCAATCACATTTTTTTCCCTTTTACATTATTCATACTTAATATTTTATTACAGATGAACCCTAAACATATAAACAATCTACTAACTATATTGATTATAATGTTTTTATCACTACATTGAATGTTTATATGAACTCCTTAAATAAAAAATAAAATATTGAATCCTATTAATAAACCACAATGGGTTAATGTAATCATGTGTAGGATAAGTTTCTTGAAAAAAAGGATATTACAAAGGAGATGAAATGATTGACAAAAAATCTAGTGTAACATCTAATGGATTCTATAAATGTGAAAGGGGTGATTATTATAAATTATTTTCACATGTAATAAATATTCATCTGTTCATTTATAACTTTATTATCAGTCATTCAATTATTTTCATATATAAAAACATTATGTGAAAAATTCCTTCTTACCTGGCAATCTAGATAAAAAAATATACAAAAAGTTTCTTACTACTTTTTATAAAGAATTTAAATCAAATTAATTATATCGATTAAAAAAATTAAATTATTTATTGAAGGATCTTCATTCCAATACGATATAATTTTTTAGTATTCCATTTTATAAAATAAATTTCAATGATGTAGGTTTGATTCATACTTTTACTATACAATTGTGAAAAAACTAGCATTATTTATTTATATATATTGATGATGTGTTATTTCTCTTCTGAGATATGAAAATAATCACTCATTTTAAAACTCAATTGAGTTCTATTATTGAAATAAAAGATTGTGGTTATAATAAAAAAACTATATTCAAGTTAATTGTTTATAACAATAAAAATATAGTTCAATCTACTCTATATTTCTATTTTTTTAATGTTTTGAAGATGTGTTTCATTAATTATTTAAATCCTATTAGTAAATTTTTTTTTCAATATATTAAATAATACTTGTCAAATTCATATTAAAATAACTCAAATTATGATTCCTTGGGAAAAATTATATATTTGAACATTGTTATGAGAGTTATAAATAGAATAATATATTGTATTATATATTATGAATATTTTTATTTTTACTCCTTCTAGATTATAGAGCACATCAATAAAACCCCATTGGAATTCAATTTAGTGGATACTACGGTACAATTCCTCATAATTTTCATAATTTTTTTTTAATTTTTGAAATATTTACCCGAAACATATGGTCACTGGAAATGTTAATTTGGGATATAATCTTAACATTGTTACCCATAAGTACATTAGTGGTTTGTAATTTGCAATATGTGAGGTACATTTCTCTTTGAATTAAAATATGGAGTGTTTGCATGAACTCTCAATAATTAACAACATGTACATAGAATAATATGATTGAAACTAAGAATGGAATAAGGTTTAATGAAGGGATAAAAAAATCTGGTTATTTTAGATTTATGTTTTTTGGGGGTAATTAATTTATATAGTATTTTAAACATGAACTAATTCATTATCATCCTTCCTAGGACTATATTTAGTTTGATTGTACAACATAATCAAACATTTAATAGGATAAGAGTATTTTACACATACATTGATGGCCATAGCCTAATAAACCACTACCCAACTACTTATTTCAATAATGAAAAAAATAATTCTCTATATAATAAAAATATATAATATAATATGGATGGGAAAAATTATAAACTTATACAATAGAATAATGAATGAAACTTTTATAATATTGGATAATATAGTATCCCAAAATAATCTAGTTAATATAGTTCTTAAGAAACTAAAAATGCGTAACTTCTTATTTCACCGAGTCATAACATGAACACTCCTAAAAATCATTACCACCTATCACCCCTATGTTCTATTTCATTCAATATAATTTCCTACATGGTGAATAATATGAGTCCAATTATTTTCATAATATATGACACATGTGAGTGAGTCACTCATTAATAGATGATTGTATACATATAAAATTGGACTCCATAAAAATACATGATAATATATAAAGAAAATATAGTTAAAAATTATAGGAATGTTAAAAATAAGAAGTCCTAGATATGATTTACGGTTTTAGACTATCAAGATAGTCCAGAAGTCCTAATACTAAATCCCCGATCCAAAAATACAAAATTCCACATGTAAGGCATGGTATCTAGTAAACCAATAATACCATCATATCTAATCTACCTAGCCTCTCATAAGTTATCTTATCTCTATGAATTTGTATCTAGGGAACCATTCATTTCCAGTGTATACATTTTCCTTATGGGTGTCCCGACCATAGTTGAAGGACTTTCACCTCCTAGAAGTGTTTTTTGAGATAGAGGAAAATCCATGGATTGAGGATCTACAGACCTTGCATGAAAATATTTCATAACCTCATCAGACATTTAGGGGACCCATGACTTAGTGGGACCACGTGATTAATTTACCCATGATTCAATTGGAATACCCATGCCCCCAGATCCATGGAGGAGTTCCATGATTTTTTAAGTATGCAAGGGACCCATTCCTTAATATCAGTTCATTTCTAGAGGAGAAATGAACCCAATAATATCTAAAATCATCATTCCCCAACCAGTTATAGAAATTGTAGATATACATATCTAGAAATTACATAAACAATATATTAATAAAAAAAATTGTATAATAGTTTTCACTTTTTCATTCTATATGAAAAAAACCAGGGATTGGATATTCAATTGTATAATTACAAAACATGGTCAAGAACATATAATAATTTATCTAAGGTGATCAAATTTGGTCACAATGTGTCCTCTGATTCATTCCATGTCATGTTGTGAGGTAGAGAAATATACTCCCTTGGGAGTACATCACAATAATGGGCAGCCAGAGGTAGCACTACTGCGTAGCTCCAAGAAAACACATCCCGGGTTCTGTATTTGGTTAGTACTAACCCTACATTATGCCTCATTACCATTTATATATGGGAATGGTCAATTAAGGGTAAACTAATTATATCCCCCATTGGACATTTGTGGGGGGGGGGGGTTATAGTTAGTTAGCTCATGAACCCTTGAGTAAGGCCAGGTTGGTCTGCATAACCTACTAGGTTGCCCAGCTACATGACAAGGTTGGATTTTGTGCTTGGTTGAATTGAAAAACTATCTCACATCACCCAATGTTGGGTTGTATAGATACTACTTTAAAATTATAACCCCTTCTATCCTGGCTCATTGAGGGCTATCTAGGACAACATACAAGTGGGGCTCGACGAACTAGTAGATTTCCCCTATAGCAATACATGGTGGCAGATCCTTCCTTGACTCCTGACTAATCAAATAATGATAAAAAATCCTATTTTCCTCCAATTTTGGAAACCTAGACACCACATCAGTTTCTATAACTATTCTCCATAGATTCCACATTTTCCATAAAAAATAATTCCATGCCAGTATACACTACCACATGCCATCCTTAGTACTTTCCCATCACTTGAAACCATACAAGTCATGACCACCTCCCTCCAAAGATACACCTCCTGTGCTGGAAATGAACAATGGGAGATAATGACCCTCGAGTACCACCTCATGTATGCCATAGGTTGGGTCCTAGAATCAAGGGTGTACAAATTTCACAATATGGGAGGCATTATCATTTTAAAAGAAACAAGATCCAGAGATAAGATGAACCACCCACAATAAATATATTGAATAATATAAAAGAGAAATAAAAAACCCTAAAAAAACTATGAAAATGTAGAACTAATACAATAATAGTATCCAATGTTAATACCCATAAGTAAATCACAACAATGACACAAAAATTTTCCAAAGGTCTGAGCTAGTAACACCCAACATGGACCACAAAATTCTCCTGGAAACTTGACCGAAATTTTATATACGTAGGGTGAGCATACAAATATACTCATTAAAAAAACATATTCAATCAATAACTTGTGAAACAAACATATTAATTCCCCTATGAGAAAACTACAAAACCAAACAACACCTACACAGGTATGCTAACAAAACCAAACCTCGCCAAGGAACGCTAACCATGTAATGCGAATTAACTAGTATAATATGTTATAAATAACATCAATCATATGATACACCACACAACTATCCCATTGGTATGACTCTCTTAGCCAAAATTGTACGTCATGCCGCTCCCATCCCTTCTATATACCACATCTAATTTTTTCCGCACACACCTGGGAATCACAACACATCACACCATCACACACCTAGGACTCACAACAGATCATTCCCACACACACCTAGGCCTCCCAACAAATACATATCACACACACCTTGGCCTCACAACACCCGACCCCCCACATGCACCTGGACCTCATATCACATCACCTCATATCTCATACTAATGTCACCTGAGAGAGCACATCACATCTCACCCCTAAGACATATGGAATAGCACTGACCACCTCACTCGCAAACACCTGGGATATCACGTATTTTTTAAAGTCACTTATTCCATCACAACTATCATCTAAACCACTAACAAAACTTTGAACATCACATCTTGTGCCATACCTATGTCACCTAGAAGAGTGGAAAAGAGAGGGTACCCAACCATCTGTTCTCCTCACTCGATATTGGGAAGAACACCCCTAGCGTGACAATGCAAGCGTTCGAAAAAAATTTCTCAAAAAGGGTGGGTGAGTATATATATCAAAAGAATATATAAGTATATGTGTAGTATTGGACACTCGAGTCCAATATATGTGTTCTAAAATAGACTACCAACTCACAAAACTATCACCCTTGCTACCACATCTAAATGAATTTATTGATAACTACAATAGTCATTTCAGAATGTGAAGAACCCTAATAAATTAAGGTGCCTTTATATTTCCTCTATGTTCAAAACACATTAATTTAATCATTTATTATAAAAGATATTTTATCACTCAACCATCATTTTAATATTTCATTAAAATCTTTCATATCATTAAACATACCAAACTAAGTCACTCCAAACATTATCAAAAAATTATTTATTTGTTCTATAACTACTTTGGAAACTAACTTGCATGAAACAAAACAAGAAACACATCAATATCCATTCAAACTCATCTAAAGGATGAAGAGAAATGCTAAATTAATTCACTACACATTAATGAAACATCATACAATGACCTCTTGATATTGGGTGAAGCTTTATGATTTTTATTAATGGAGAAACTTCAGAGGGATTTACCCATTACAACCAAAAATTTCCTTCTTACAATTCATATTCCCAGTTAATCATATTTATAGAACCAACCCTCCAACTCACAACCATATCTAGTAACACATTACAGAACAACTGAATTCCACAGGCCTACTGTCAGATCACACCACACCCATCATAACCCCACTGAACAACCACATGTCATCCACATCACCCACATACACAAATCATATCAATTTCACAAATAACATAACAAAACATAACATTTAAAAAAATTTCATATTTAATGTGGAATCCCTTATTTAATTACACATGTAAATTTTGGGGTTATCACATAAACTGTATGATCATGGGGAATCCATTTATTAGTTGAATATATGTGGTTAACCAATTTATATATATATGAATTAATAAAACCAAAAAGGTTGAATTACACAAACTATACATTTCAAAAACAAGGACCTCAAATAGATGTGGATTTTATTGGGTAGTTATCCCATCCAAATAATAATTACAATAAAATCAACAACACATTAAGATAATGCATCACATTTCCCTATCACTTGTATATTTCTTTTTAAAGCAATTTTATTATCTTTATTAATTTTTAATAAAATTTCTTCATAATAGAAAACATCTATACACCCATATTATATGATTTAAAATTAACAAATATGAATGAAAACCTACTAGGAATAATAATGATATGCACTTCTTGGTTGTGCCGAACATAGGGTTGTGTGTACAATAGGTGACCCTCCAAAGAAACATGAAGGAAATATCATGAAAACTCATCATGGAATTATCCTTTGAGGAGGTTTGGTCTCAAAACAATAGATAATGTATGGTTGAAAGGGAGGGTATCTCAACTTTAGGAATATCAAATCTGATTCAATAGGAATTAGTTACAATTTAATAACTCCATTAAAGGAAAATATGATCATGTCTATGTAGTTTGACCATTTAAATCCCTCTGTACCCTAATACAATTAATGATACAATTTATATACTTTGAATCTATCTTAAACAAGTTTATATTTGGAAATAAACTAATTTTACATCAAATAATGATGTCAAAAGGGGAAAAAAGGAAGAACAAGAAACACTGTTTACAAGACACCACCATACGAGGCACCACCAGTGAGGCTATGTCGGACTAGGCACCACCGGATGAGGAACAATTGGACGAGGCATTGCTGGATGAGTCACCCTCAAGATGAAATTCCTACCACTATTAGTGAGTCTCCACTATGAGATATACCACCAGGCGAGACACCACCAAACAAGGCACCGATGGACATGGTACCACTGGACGAGCAACCACCAATGAGCCACCACTAATGAGAGACATCCATGGTGATACACCACCGATGTGCCTCCACTAGGGGGAGACACATCCAGCAAGCCACCTACATGATGAGACATCGCCAGAAATCCATCACTAGGACATGCTACTGCCAACAAGCCACTTCCAAGGTGATACACCAACAGTTAGACACCTCTAGGGTGAGACATCGACAGTGAGCCACTGCTAGGGTGAGACAATTCCAGGGATCCACCATTGGCATGAGACACCATTGAAATGAGACAATATTGGGAAACATTGAAATCTGGTAATTTTAATTTTTTTTAAAAAATAATCACTTTGACTTCTTAGGAAACCTCAAAAACCAAATTCCCATTATGTAATGGACTCGAGAGGTTCTTACTATTACATTGGATACCTCTCAAAATTGTCTTGCCTAAGACAATTTAAAACCAACCTGGAAGGAAAGAGAGGATGAGTATGAACAACCACCACTATATATACCTATTAAGAATCTAATCACACATGTAACAATTATAACAATGTAATGCATCTAAACACATAAAAAATAAAATACATTATGTTGTTTGAAATTTTGACTTGAAACCTCTACACTCAAGAACAATTCCTCCGACATATGTTAAATCAGCCTTATCATCTTCGTTGTTGACATGTCAAACCAAACGTCCAAAAAATAGATTTCACAACCACTGAAAACATCACCATTTGAACACAAGAATGATGTACTTACCTTAACCATGTCAAGATACTATCCATGTAACACGACAATATTTTAATAATTAATTTTTTCAAATTAATTTAACTTTTTAATATTTTTCCATAACACATGACATTAGAAATAGTTTATATATATATATAAACTATACTAGAAATTCCTTTCACATGCAATACCAACATGTATTGTGCTATATGTAATACCAACATGGCTTGTTCTATATGCAATACCAACTCGGATTTCTCTAAAAGCAACACTAGCTTGGCGTACGATGCAAACAACATTGAGTGTCTACGAAAAATATCTTTTTAATTTTTAAATTATTTAAAAAAGATAATTATAACATATAAATTAAACTTAGTAATACATAATTTTCAAATATTTTTTTTATATTAATAGAACATATTGATAATGAAAGATAAATTTTTTTGTAAAGTCCTTTTATGTTAATAATATTATTTTCTTGAATGAATCAATTTTAATAATAAATGTTATTTTAGAAAAATTTAGATATTTAGTTGGATAAAATAAAATTCATTTTATAAATAATAATGTTGAAATTATCCTATGATGAATATTTGGGACTTTTCGGAGATACATTAGTTTTGATGAATAGTGAAAAATACTGTTTTTTGTTAAAAATTACCTTTTTTCTAATTAATTATTAATTCTAAATGATAATAAATAACATTTTAAGGTAAAACTACATAAATATTAAATATATTTATTCAATTAAATTTATTATATTAAATTTAACTTTGAAATTGACTATAAAATCTCAATAAACGTTTGAACATTTTCTTACATTAAACCCCATTATTTCGTCCCGTCTATAAGATTAACACAAATCATAATTTTTCCGCTTCTATGATTAGAATTTCAAAAATACAACATAAAAAATTTTATTCAGTCTAATTTTTATATTTTTATAATACCTTGTTAATTTTTGAGTAAAAGTTTTAGTAAAAGGGATTAAAATTAAACATAGCGGTTAAGGCCAAATTAAGCATAATTAGGGAACAAATATTAAAATTAAGGGGCCAAATAACCAATAAATTTTTCAAAAACCCATTTTCTATCTAAATATCAGCCATATACATTAAATTATTGGTTTTTTAATTTATTTAAGTCTATTTTTAAGAAACAATATGTGTACACCTAATTTGTTGCAAAACAAATCCATGTGATCCCTTTTCCTACCCTATAAAAGGACACCACCTATACCCATTCCTCACTACTCTCATGAATTTTAAGATAGTCCAAGATCTGAAAAAGTAGCTTAAAATATCCTCCCTTCGACCTTAAATCCTCTCCTTTTGATGAAAGCTTCTCAAGGAAGCGTTTTGGCACAAACTAAAAGGAGTTACCCGACTTAGTGATAATATATTTTATCAAGATTGTTTTCTTTATTTCCCTTATTCACCTCATAAACTCTCTTTTTTATAGTCTTGTGTGAAAAAAATGTATCTTTAATAAAATAAGATGCTTTTATTCTATGTTTCAGACCTAAATTTTCCCGCACCTCAATCTAATGGATGCTGAACATACTATTTGTCTGTACGATGAACTACTATCCCACAAAGGGATGATTGTTCATTTCTCCTTTACCACCAATCATGGTGGAAATTATTATGAAAAATAAATTTATCTATGTAATATATTATATTTATTATGTATTTAATATTAAATATTATTTTTATAGTGCACATCTTGTTACCTTCCATTTGGTTTTAAAATGATAATCTCGTTTGAGGAAGTGTGGACTACCACCCCCTCAAAGTGATGTGATTCGTTCACACACCACATAAAATGTATTAAGGAAATATTTAATGAAATTATTCTATATATATGAAAAATTAATAATACTTTAATAATGATATATATACATACATACATACTCATATATACATCATTTACATACTTTCCTTCAATATGATATTAAAAACAGAAACATCATTCATGCATATGTACGACTTACCATCTCCATGAATGGTGTATTCCATTTTGTACTTCAATATGCTATAAATTATTATAATATTCATATGATGGTTATTCCAGATATTTATACAATTATATAAATTCTATAATTCTTATATAAGTATAAGGACCAATGATATAAAAATTTAAGACACATGCGAAGAATAAAGCGAATATTACCTGAAATGAAACTTTAATATAGGATAATTACCAAGAGGGAATATAAGGTTATAATAAAAAAAAATATGGTAATAGATATAATAATATGATTATATAATAGACATATATTGAACATATATTTAATATACAATAATCTGTATGAGCATAGAGATATTTAAGACACAATGTAAAGGGATTTCATCTCACATTTGATTTCTGTGAGATACAAGTTGTGTTCCCCACTCATTCCATCTACGTGGTGTATATAAGGCACACGATTTTATTATATGTATCTTTTAAATAATATTTTGGGTATTCACAGTCCCATTTGATGATCCTTATTCCATGGGGTTTAGCTTTAAAAAGTTACCAAATAGGTAAAACAATTCTTTCTCAATTTAGCTTCATTGAGATTTATGTTTTGTTATAAAGCTAAACTCTTCTTCAAGGTTTTTTATGTCGATTTTTATTTTTATAAAATGAATCTACTTATTTTCTTGATATATTAAGCTTCATTTAATTTTATTTTTTACATGGAGAGTATGATTGTGACACCCTAATGTTTTCAGAAAATTAAAATAAATGGAAATGAATGAAACATTGTTTTAACAATATATTTATAACTAGCCTTTAAAAATAATTTGGCCACTTCTATGTTATAAATTTAAAAAATAGTCATCTAAATTTGTGTTCAGTATGTCATTTAGAGTTTAATGGAACCTACTTGTTTTTTGGTGAATAGTAACAGACCCTTATGAATAGTAATATGACCCCAATTAATAGTAAATTGTGTTATTATTTTATTTTCTTAAGGAATAAAGATAATTTCATCTTGGTTAATTTTTCAATGTGATATAAAATCAGTAATAGTTTTTAAATTATTAATTTTTTAATTATGTATGATTTTATATAAAAATTAAATTATTAATATTTAGAAAATTATTTTCAAAAAATGGCGTTCATTCATGTATTATAGACATTTAGAAATTGTATGGGTGAATTTTCGGGATTCTTCTGAAATTCATGATTTTTTTATGAATAGTAGAATACAGTAAAATACTGTATATTCAAATTATCAATAAAATGCACTATTTATGATAACATAAGTTCTGTAAGGACACTTGGATCGAAATCACATGAGATTATTACTATTTGGGGTCATATGAACTAAAATTATTCATAGACTTGGACAAAAATATTATAATAATGATTAAAATAATGTAAAATACCTTCTCTCTTCCACTATAAATTCCACCCACATTTTCTACATCCTCCCACACCTCTCAATCATCGAGACTTACCTAATTCCGGCCCAATACTCCTCGCAACTCTCTTCCCCACGTCCTAGAGCTAATGGTCTCACCAAAATGCCAAAACCCAGGGCCTTAAGAAGGAACTCAAGGAGAAGAGATCCAGAGGTAAACATCCTATTTTATTTTATTTATTTGATTCCATTTAATGTTATTATTTTTCATTCCATTTATATTATTTTGGGATATTCCATTACATACTCCTTTTTATACCCATGTTATGTAATAATTTTGAGGTAACCCCTTTCTCTCATCAAAATATTTTATGAAATTTTAAGCGACGTCGTTAGGCTGCTGAATGTTCGTGAGAGGTTTCTCAATTTTTCTTTTATTTTGAGTCATTTTCTTCTTCTTTCCCGACCTTCTATTATCCAAGAGGCATGAAATATCCATAATATTGTATATTATAGATGTTTTCATGTTCATGGAAAATTCATCATCAACATTCTTCTCCTCCCCCACTTAGTCATGGAATTAAAAACATTGTCTATGATGTGACGAATTACCGACATCATGGACAATGTGATTTCAATTTTCATTAATTACTTCAAGGATTGTCATGAAACCATTTTATGATTAAGGGTGGGATCTATATATCCCTCCAATTCATTGTGTATGTGTATTTTGGAGGTCGTCCATATGGTAACCCCAAGTGTAACTATGATGGTTACACATATTGTAAGGTAGCCATGAGGGTTACAAATTATAAGGTAGCTGAGAGGGTTACAAGACCATGTAGGTATTGACCCAAGGTTCCTTTATCATTATATTAATATTCTTATGTATTTTTTAAATCTTTTGGAAATATCATGTTTCACAAAGTAAGTTTATATGAGTGATGAGTATGTCTTTTGAAAATGTTTTCATACGTTACAAGTTTTCATGGAATAATGTACTCTTTCATTCTTTTACATCCCTTACTGTGATTTTTGTGCTAATACCATGTTTTTTAAATGAATTTAATAGTTCATAAGTATTTTTATGAAAAATAAGACATCCAATTTAATTGTTTGAATAATTGTCAAAGAAATCATATTTTAAGATTTAATGTTTTATATTTTGAAAAAAATAGAAACTATTTTTATGGTATCCACTCTATAATAATGTGTAATGTTATAAATGTATTATGTCCCAATTATCTAATTATCTAAAATTTAAAATATCCTAAAGTTAAATGGACATGATTTCTTGACTAAATCAATATTATGTAATGTAATAAGGATGGGTCCTTTATAGTTGGTTTCAGAGGATGGTTTAGATGACTTTAGGGGTTAAGAAGATGTTAAAAGAATAACGTAAATTATTTTTACACTATGATTAATTTCATATGCTATAGAATTTAAATATTAACATGTTTCTTCATCCAATATTTTTTTTTTCAGAATGGTTGTCTGTAGAATAACCATGGAAGTTGAAGAGGAGAGGCACCAACAGAACGACATCCTTCTAAATCTACAGCCTGGAATGGTAGGGATTGGAACCGAGCAGTTTGTGATAGTAATGGCTCAGTTAAATAAAGAAATAAATTGTGGGGGAATCCATGAAATAGAACAACTAGAGTTTCCACAACAGAACATGACAATATTGTAACAATTTATGAGACAAAACCCTCTTGGTTTCAATGGATCTTCTGACCCAAAAGAGACTGAAGGATGGATTAAAACCGTTGAAAAGATATTCAATATTTTATAATGTTTAGACAATCAAAAAGAAAGTATTTACATTTATCATTTTGAAGGTGAAACTGACCAATGGTGGTCAATGGTAACGAATATCAGGGATTGAGAATATATTGATGCATTATAGAGGGATGAATTTAGATGTTTTTTACATGAATAATATTTTCCTAAGTTGGTGTGACTTAGGATAGAGAAGAAATTAATTGACCTAAAGAAAAAGGAAAAAGATTTATGGGATGTGTATGAAGCGAACTTTACCCAACTAGAGATGTATAATCCAAATCTTATTCTGGATTTTGATAGTAGAATCAACAACTTTTACTTAGGACTGAATCCAATTTATTAAAGAGAATTGGCCTCCTGTGAATTCAAAAGTTATGAGAAAATTTTCTGATGTGCCAAGAGGGTAAAAAGGATTTTTCTTATGATCATGTGAATTTTGGATACAAAAAAAAAAGAAGAGGACTAGATGGAAGGTGATGGGTAAGAATATAGCAAAGAAACTGGATGGTAAGAAAATCTAGTTTCGAGTCTGTGAAATGTGTGCAAGAAGCACCCTGGGGAATGTATTAGCAAAACTGGGAAGTGTTTTAAATGTGTTAAGTTTTGACATATGGATCAAGATTGTAATGAAAATGATCCTAAGATGAATCTTGGTATGATAAATATTATTTGTTTTAAATGTGGTGAGATGGGTCACTATGAAAATGCCATCTCAAAGAGGGATCCAAATGATGCAATGAAGCCAAATTATAAGAAGAAAGGTGTAGTGAGATCTTTTGTGACTATGTTAGCAGATGTCGATCCATCCAATGAAGTTGTATAGGGTAATTTGTTTGTTTACTCAGATTTTTCAAATGATTATTTGATACGGGGTCTATACATTCCTTTATCTCTGAAAAATTTTCTTTTAAATTTTAAATATCACCTCAACAAATGAGACAAGAACCTATTGTTAAAACACCAGGGGGAAATAGTATATAAAATAATAATTATAAGATTATTTTTATTGTGGTATGTGGAATGAATTTACCTGAAAACCTTGTTGTTTTACCCTAAGTTGAGTTTGATTTTATTCTGTGAATGGATTGGATTTCTGTTTATCATGGTAAGATTGACTGTAGAGATAAAGAATTTGTTTTTTAGAAAATGTTTTAGTTTGTATACAATAATTATCCCATAAAATTAGTAAAATATCAGGAAGCTGAAAAACTGTTGAAAGATGGAAATGAAAGTTATCTCGCTCATATTGTTGAAAACAAGGGAACTGTTCAGATTAATAATGTTCCAGCAGTAAATGAATACCTTGATGTTTTTCCTGATGATTTACTTGGTGTCATACCTAATTATAAATTCAAATTCACAATTGAATTAGTTCATTCTGCTAAGCCAATTTTATAATCCCCATATCATATGGCTCAAATGGAAATTCTTTAATTGAAAAATTGGTTATAGGATTTTCTGGATAATGTCTTCATTCTTCCTAGAATTTCACCATGGGGATCTCCATTTTTTCGTTAAAAAGAAAGATGGTTCCATGATACTTTTCATTGATTATATATCGTTAAATAAAATAACTATTAAAAACATATATCCTTTGCCTCATATCAATTACTTGTTTGATCAGCTCTAGGGAGATCAATTCTTTTCCAAGATTATCTTGAGATCTGAATACCATCAGCTGATGGTGGAAGAGGATGACATCTAAAAAACTACCTTTAGTACTAGATATGGGAATTATGAATTTTTTGTTATGCTATTTGGGTTACCTAATGCACCTACTATATTCATGAATCTTATTAATTGAATAATTCACGAGTTCTCGGATAAGTTTATTAATGTGTTTGTTAATAAAATTCAAGTATTTTCTAGAAATAAAGTGGGGAATGAAAAAAATCTAAGTGTTGTTTTAAAAACCATAAAGTAAAAGAAACTGTATGGGAAATTCCGATAGTTTGATTTTTGGTTGAAATAGATTTCGTTTCTATGGAATATTGTAAATTAGGGTGGAATAAAAGTTGATCCTGCCAAAAAAAGTGGTTGATGAATGTCCACGATATAAAAATGTTACCGGTTTTCATAGTTTTCTTGGATTACTAGGTTATTACCAACGTTTTCTTAAGAACATTTCATGGTTATCTATCCTGATAACTAATTGAATACAAAAATGTGTTAAATTTGTTTCGACATAAGAATGTGATGTTTGTTTTCAAGAACTGAAGAAGATATTGGTGAATGCTCTAGTTTTGGTCTTACCTCCCCAAAATGGTGAGTTTTTCATCTACAGTGATGCTTCTTCGAAGGGACTTGGTTGTGTTTTGATGCAGAATTTTCAGGTAATTGCATATGCTTCAAGACAACATAAGCCCCATTAGTTAAATTATCCCTCACATGATTTGTAATTGGATGTTGTGGTTTTTTTCATTGAAAATTTGGAGGCATCATTTATAAAGATCGAAATTTCAAATATATACTGACCATAAAAGACCAAAGTATATATTGACTCAGAAGGAATTAAACATGAGGCAGAGAAGATGGATTTAACTGATAATGTATTATTATTTCATGATCAATTACAATCTTGAAAAAGAAAAAAATGTGGAGGATTCCTTGAGTCGAAAGAAAAATTCACCAATAACAATGTTACGTTTGGAAAATAATCCCTTGATTAATGATTTCATTAATTTTTTATTAGAAGTTGTTGGTGTAGAAAATACCTATGTTTTTTCTTAGGTCTCTGTGCAATCATCATTATCAGATAGAATTAAGAAAGCATAGAAGGAATACCATGAGCTACAAAAAAAGTTAGAATTAGTTAACATTGTTATGTTGCTAGAAATTAACCTAGATTAAGATTGTGTTTTACGATTTGGAAAAAGGTTGTCTGTGCGTTGTTATTCTCAGTTAAAGAAATATTTGTTGTGCGAACTCATAGTTCTCCATTTTCAGTTCATACTTGCAGTACTGAGATGTATAGTGACCTTCAAGAGTATTATTAGTGGGATGTAAATAAAAGAGATATTGCGGATTTTACTATGAAAAGATTGACATGTCAATAAGTTAAAGCAGAGCGGTAGTTACCAAAGTGGAGGCTTCGGCCTTTTCCAGTGCCAGATTAGAAAATGGAAGAATGTATCCTTGGAATTTTTGGTGGGACTACCTATGTTATCTCGAGGTAACAATGAGACTTGGTTTAATGTTTATTAGTTGATAAAATCTATACATTTTATTTCTATTCAAGATATAATGTCTTTGGATCATCATTCTCGATTGTACCTCAAAGATATTATCAGGGTACATGGAGTTCCTCTTTCGATTTTATCTGACTGGGATCCTAGGTTCACTTCAAACTTTTGGAGGGGACTTCATAAGTCATTGGGAAAAAAAATTAAATTTCGGTACATCTTTTCATTCTCAATAAGATTACTAGTCAAAACAAACGATTCAGACATGGGAGGATATGTTTTGAGCATGCTTAATGGACTACTAGGGATGTTGGGATCATCATCATTCTTTTGTATAGTTTTCTTATAATAACAGTTTTCATTCCAGTATACATATGACACCTTTCAAGGCTTTGTATGGGAAGCAGTGTTGGACTCTAGAATTTTGAGATGAAGTCAGTGAAAGAATTTTCATGTGTGCAGAATTAATAGAAGAAGTGGCTATGAAAGTGAAGATGATCTAGCAGCGCATGAGGACAGATCAGAGGAGTTGGGAAAGTTTTGTAGATAACTGATGGAAATATTTCTCCATCGAGGTAGGTGGCCATGTTTTCCTTAAAATCTCTAATTGGAAAAGTGTTATGTGTTTTTGTAAGAAATGGAAGCTAAGTAAACAGTTCATTGGTCTTTTTGAAATTTTGGAGAATGTTGGAATAGTTTCATACAGAGTAGCTTTGCCTCCGAGTTTGTCTCAGGTACACAATGTTTTTCATGTTTAGTTGTTGTGGAAGTGTGTTCCAGATTCATCACATATCTTGATCCCAAATGTAGTTCAACAAGAATAGTACCATTCATATTAAGAAAAACCAGTTCAGATCATTTATCGAAGGGAATATGTATTGTAGAATAAGGTAATCCACTAGGTAAAGGTTTTCTGAAGAAACCACATGGTAGAAGAAGCAACTTGGGAGTCTGAATATTCTATGAAGGAAAAGTACCCTCACTTGTTTAATAAGTAAATAAAATTTCAAGGAAATAATCTCCAGAAGGTGGGGAGAACGTAACACCATAAGGTTTTAAAGAAATGGAAATGTATTAAACTTTGTTTTATGTATATATTTATAACTATCCTTTAAAATTAATTTTTCCACTTCTATATTTTGAATAATGAAAAAATTTCATCTACAATCACAACTGGAAATTTTAGATTTACCAATGGTTTAGAACTGTTGGTAAAGGCTGGACAAACGTTGGTATAAACTATATCGATGGTTGTCCAAACCGTTGGGTCTAGAGCTTTAGAGATAGACATATCCCAACGATTCTATGAGAACTGTTGGGATATATCTGAAAGAATCAGTATATACCAACGATTTTTATTAAACCGTTGGTATATATGTTTTCCAATGGTTTTAAATTGTGATTAATAGATTGAAGAATATCTATACCAACGGTTCGATAAACCATTGGTATAGAGTTTTACAAATGATTTGTGGAAAATCATTGGTAAATCTCTAGTAAAATTATCTATGCCAATAGTTTACAAACCGTTGGAATATACTTATAACAAAGGTTTACATAAAACCATTTCTGTATATTATGGGTTTACACTTATACCAACAGTTATGAACTGTTGGCATATCTATTTTATACCATCAGTAGCAACATGATGGCCTCCTCCCCCTATGCAGCTGCATCCCACCAGAAGGCCCCCTGTGGAGTAATAGAATATCTCCATAATACATACACATACAACAACTAAAAAAATACAACATTAACCAGTATACATGCATAATAAATACAGAATTTTGTATGCATTCATAAATAATTCATCCAACACATAATTCAAACATAAAAATGAATACCTCCAACTTTGCATTTAATTACTCTCTAGTCACATACCGAATTTTCACATAACTCACGATTTTGGGGTGGCTATCCAAGGGGGATAGGGGTGTCTAGAGGGGTGGGGGTGTCCAGGGGGATGGGGGTGTTCGGGGGGTGGGGTGTCTGGGGGGGTGGGGGTGTCCTGGGGTGGTGGTGGTGGGGGGTGTTTCGGGGGGGGGGGTATCAATGGGGGTGTCCGGGGGGTGGGGTGGAGTCTAGGGGGTTGGGGGGGGGGCATTCTAGGGGGTGAGGGTGTCCAAGGGGAGGGGTGGTGTCCAGGGGGTGGGGGGTCCCGTGGTTGTGGGGCTATCCAAGGGGGGTGTGGTGCTGTCCACGGGGGTGGGGGATATCCAGGGGGTGGGGGGCTATCCACGGGGGCGGGTACTATCTAGTGGGGTGTGGGGGTGGTCCACGAGGGTGGAGGGGCTGTCAAGGGGGTTGGGGTGTCCAAGGGGTGGGTGGGGGCTTTCAATGGGCGTGGGGGGATGTCCCGGGGGTAGGGGTGTCCACGGTGGTGGGTACGGCTGTCCAAGGGGTACAAGGTGTGCAATGGGGTGGGTGGGTTGTCCACAGGGGAGGGGGGTGTATGGGTGTTTGGGTGGGGGGGGTCTAGTGGGGTGGGATATCCATGGGGGTGGGCGCTATCCAGGGGGTGGGAGGGGCTATCCATGGGGTTGGTGGGCTATCCCCGGGGGTGGTCGGGCTGTCCACATGGGTGGTGAGGCTGTCTAGTGGGGTCGGAGGTGTCTTGGGGTGTTGGGTGTGACTTTTCAGGGGGTGGGTGGAGCCGGGGGGTGGGCGGGGCTGTCCAAGGGGGTGGGGCATGTACATGGGGTAGTGGGTGTCCATAGGGGTTTCTAGGGGGGTTGTCTGGGGGGTGTCCATGGGGTTGTATAGGGGGTGGCATGGTGTCCCGGGGGTTTGGTGGTCCCGGGGTTGAGGGGCTATCCAAGGGTGGTGGGGTGGTGTCCACGGGGGTGGGGGGCTGTCTGGCGGGAAGGGGGATATCCAGGGGGTGGGGTGGCAGTGGGGGGGAGGGGGTCGACGGGGGTGGCGGGGCTGGCTAAGGGGTCGGGGGTGTTCATGGGGGTGGGCGAGGCAATCCACAGGGGTGTGGGGCTGTCCGGGTGTGGGGGGGCGTGGTTGGGGGTGTCCACGAGGGTGGGTGGGAATGTCCAGGGGGTACATGGGGTCCAAGGGGGTGTGCATGTTGTCCACGAGGGGTAGGGGTGTCTTGGGGGGTGGGCGGGGCTGTCCATGGGGTTGAACATGCTATCCACATGGGTGGGGGCTATCAGGGGGTGTGCCAACAGGGGTGGGTGGGGCTGTCTAGGGGTGGGAGGGGCTATCCAAGGGGGGTATGAGGTATCTAGGGGGTGGGGATGCTGTCCACAGTAGGATGGGCTATCAAGGGGGTGGGTGGGCTGTCCACAGGGGTGGAGGGGTTGTGCAAGTGGTATAGGGTGTCCGGGGGTGGATGTCCACAGTGGTGGGGTGGGGTGGGGGGGGGGGGGCTTTCCATGGGGGTGTCCGGGGGGTGGGTGGGGGAGGGGGTTTCCATGGTGGTGGGGGGGATTGTCCAGGTTGGTGGGGGGGAGGGTTGTCAAGGGTGGTGGGGGTGTCCATGGGGGTGTCCAGGGTGTGGAGGGGTGTCCGGGGGAGGGGGTGTCTGTGGTGGGGGGGGGGGGGGGTTGGGGGAAATGCACATTTTGTTTAGAAATGTGGTAATTCTTTAACATTAGGAAATGCTTGTTTCAATAGTAAAAAAATATTAAAAGAAAAACATATCATTGAATTTTCCCCTCCCCCTCTAAGTATGTAAAATCCTGACCTTATCATGGGTTGTCTAGGGGATTGGGAAGGCTGTCCACGAGGGTGGGCGGGCTGTCTAGGGGGTAGGGGATTTCCAAGGAGGTAGGGGGTGTCTAGGGGGGTGGGAGGGTTTTCCCTAGGGGTGGGATGGGCTATCTAGGGGGTACATGGAGTCCAAGGGGGGTGTCCATAGGGGGAGGGGCTATCCATGGGGTGGGTGGGATGTCTATAAGGGTGGTGGGGCTGTCCAGGGGGTAGGGGTGTCTAGGGGGTAGGGGTATATCTAGGGGAGGGGTGAATCAGTCAAAAAATCATCAAGTCATTTTTTATTAATTATATAAAAAAAAATAAAGATAACGTGACCTAACTAATCACACAAATATTCTGGCACAACAAAACAATAAACATCATAGGTCCGTAATATCAGTATAAAACGTAATGGATAAAACTATTCCTCATCAACATCACTATAATTACCATCATAATAACCCTCAACCTGGTCCTCTTCATCATCCCCGTCATCGTCCTTGCCCTCCTCCTCATCCTCATACTCGGCCTCATCCTCCTCATCACCCTCCTCCTCCACCTCGGCCTCCTCCTCACCATTGTAACGATCACAACTAGAACGTCCACCTATTTCACCATATATAGAATGAATCGGTGACATATATTAATCACAAGAAGTGTTGGCCTCTGGTGGAATTATTGGACGTAAAACATCCATTAGCTTCATAAATGCAGTGTTTGCCCTAGTAGACTGTTCTTCCATCTCTATGGCCATTTTTTCAGCCTATTCTGCATGTTCCTTAACCTAATGCAACTCGGTGGCACTACAACTCGTACCTGAGGAGGGACAATACCCCGTCGAAACTATACTCTTTCCAGGTCGGTAGCGTACTCTGCTAGGGTGCTCATCTCCCAACACCTGATGTAAGTAATTGTTTGGCCCAACATTTTTAGGTTCATGGGAATCATGGGCCTCTAAAGTAGCATGTTACAAATATAAATAGATTATTAAGATAAAAAATTGAGATTAAAATCTACAATGTAAAATTTACAATCTTATACTGAGTTGTTTCATTAACCGCACTTCCATTTTTTATCTTCCTACTCTAGCAAAACAGTTTTGCTCGAGGAACACGTCCTTCATTAATCAATTTATTACTCTACAATGACAATGAATGTTGGAAACCATAATTAAAAATAGGATACCAAAAAAATAATAATTTCATAACTAAAATTATATAATAACTTTAGCAATCGAATAAATTATGGAGGAAGCAATAGAAATTGAAAGTCATGAAGAAAGATTATAAATTGTCATACCTACAACCTCTCATGATCTGGCATCATATTACATCCCAATGTCTAGACGCAATTCTTATCACCAATGTTTTTTTATTTCATCAAGAAGAATCCTAAATAAAATTCAATAATTATTACTAACAAAAAACATGAAAATTTTCATTGGAATACCTCAAATTTTATTAATACCATAAATTAGCTAGTCTTCCAATAAGTAATCATCTATTTTTACTGTTCTAATAGACAATCATCCATGAAAGGGACCTCCTCTAACTCTGTTCCCGCTCTATCATGTCATCTAGTGTATAACTCATGCTTAGAAGCTCTCCAAATCTCGCCTAAATCCTTTAGACGTGCTGGTCGTGCACCCTCACAATCGAGGAAATTAAACAGCAGCTGAAACCAAAATATTAATTCATATAAATACATAAATTAATATATTTCATTAAATACAATATATTTTTTTACCCATATCTCTGTCCAAGATTTATCCTTGACTTCATTTAGTAGTCGTCTCTGTGAGAGAGGGCTAACAAGAATGATGTCAGAGTATTTGGAAAGCGTCGCCAAAAAACTCCGACATTGCTGCCCTGATTTTTGAATCATCTGATTATATTCATTGAACTCCACCATCAACAACGTGCGGCGGTTCCACATCGCAAACATGGATGTACACCCTTGCCCCCAACTCATATAAGTAGATGTATTTGTTATGAATGAAAAAAAATATTTTCTCAATACATGTTATAATTAAAATAAATAATGGTGTAATTTTTTTAGGGGTCTACAAGTATACCTACGGTAGTATGACCATTGTGCACCGCTGGATCTGTAGAAACTGAAGGAACACCCAGTACAAGAAGGAGTGGGTCCCAATGTATGCTCCGTAGGGACAAACTCTGGCCGAGCCTGAGTAGAAGAAGATGGAATATAAAATCCCAGAGAGTAGGAAATAGAAGTAAACGAAGATGACAGGGATGACTGGTCAAATTCTTGATGGGTAGTGGGAATCATCATTGGATATGGTAGAGATGGGTGAGGAGGATCATATGTAAACGGTGGTGAAAAAATGGGAGGTGAAAATATCATATGCATCCCTAACATCACATCATGATCAGCATGTGGGATGGATGGTATGTTAGTGAGAGGGGCATGGTCTAATCAGGTATGCCGACCAGAATTTCTACCTCTTGTACCACCACCCCCCTCGTACGAACACCCTGAGTACTATGCCCACTTCTAGGCTACACATCAAATAACTGTTGCCTAATAGATGGGTCCTGAAAAAATGTTTTAAATAAATAATCACATGAAATTATATATTCTTTAAATATACATATTTTAAATAAAATACTCCCTACAGGAACTACTGGTGGAATTCCCATCTCAATCATGCGACGATTGTTGTCCATAATCTATTTTAGTCGCCTCTCTTCAATTGGTTTCAATTCCTACATTTGAAAACAAATATGGAATAAAATATAAAAGGATAACTAATGTGTAACACAGATGAAAGAGAGGGAATATGGGGATTCATGGATTATTTAACCAACTATTGTTTTAGGTGAGCTTGAACAAATACATAATTAAGTCAATATATCATACAATATGTAATAAAATAATTTAATGTTTAGTAGGATTGTTTTTTACTAGTGTCATCAGTCAATTAATATCATGTAACATTGATTCTACCAAATTTATTGGTGGTAAAGCAGTTGTAAAAATTAAGGAAAAACTTAATTAATTTATCTCATGAAGATGATGCAAGTTTCAATACATGTTTTTTAGAAGAATATAAACCATAATGTTAATTACCTAGTAAAATGTTAAAGAGAGGCCTTAGAGTCTTACAAATTTTATACAAATCACAGTTGAAGCATTGAATTGCTCGCCAAGTTAGAAATATTGGTTTCAATGGTTTGAATACAATTCAATTCCAAATTATAAAATGCAATTCAAATAAAATTACAACCAATAAGCATTGAAAATTTACAAAATGGTCAAGTTAGATACAACATATTTGTAATTAATATTAAATCAATTTGAATAGTACCAACCATATCAACTCAAGTCAAGGTAAACCAAAAGAATTGAGAACATGAATGAATGATTTTATATATTTCCCCCCACAATTACAGGTTCACAGTCAACTATGAAAATTGTGAAATTGGAGTCATCAAAAGTAATAAATGGATCGTTTCTATTGGCAGTAGGGATGGTGTCAATTCCATCATCAACACCATCAAAAATATGTTTTGGAATTACTTCAAAAATGACACCAAATTCAAATTGAATATGGTATTTGACATAAAATATATTTTTCTATATTGATTCCACTACATATGGTTCATCTGTAGAAAGAGTGTGAGTCATTTCAATTAATCGAAATCCACAATCATCAATAAGTGTTTCATGCTTCATCATTGAATAAAACCACATACATTTCATCAGCAAGACTTTTCCAGGAGAAAAATAATCCAATATTATTGTTATATCAATGACTCCTTAATAACCTACATTTTCAAATCACGGACTATTATCTGATGCACTAGAATAAATGTATTTTGTGAAAGTGACCATAACACCATAATGTGGTGTTCTCATGTTCTTTTTGTGGTTCAATGATTATAAATCTGTACTCATTGATAACAATTTTTTAATTTTCATGAACCAGGGTATTAGGATAAAAATACAAAGCTCTTATTTCCTCAAAGATAGTATTAGCAAGCAATCTCAATACCTGAAATATAAATCAATATTACTCTTAATTAATTATTGTTGTAATTATTTTAAACAGTAATATTATTACCTTCAATTTTAACAAAGCAGAAAACTCTTTTCTATAAAAAGTGTCCCTCCTTCTCAAAGATAAAGAATGATGCTTTCTATTTATCATCGCTTTATGTTCCCTATAGATAAAAATAGGAATAGTTTAATAGATATACATATATATATATATAATATAAATATATAATTTACTTAAAATATGTAGTCATCGAACAAGTCACAGTTGAACAAAATTGTGCGATGTTCCCTCTCCCACGCATCAAGGCCTAATGTCGTCAATGTATATGATCTAGGAATTCCTCCTATTTGAGGAAGTGATGGAAAACTGGGTTTAATTTTCCCATACTATTCTTCTTTATTTTTCATTTCTCTTTTATTTCTAGTAGTAAGATCAGACAAATACATAGAGAAAAAATCCATACACTCTTGAGCCAAGAAACCATTCACTATAGATACATTGAGATGATTGTTGTTATGGATAGATGACTTTAATGTGTGCATATTTATTTCAGTTGGATACTTCCAACGAAAAGAAATAGGTCCTTTGATAAGTATTTTAGTTGGAATATGGAATGTATGATGCAACATGCATGTTAAAAATGATGGAGGAAATATTTTCTCTATCTTGCACAAAATTAATGGGGAATCTGTCGACATTTTTTTCAAGAAATACTTGGACAAATTCTTAGCACAAAGACCTCTAATCAAATTTCACAACCGAATAACATCCAACCTTACATTTTTTGGATGAATATTACAAATTTTTATTGGAATCAACTCATACAGAAGGATGTGATAATCATGAGTCTTCAAAGATTTTAGCTTCAACTCTCTTTTATTGACCCGTATGGATATGTTTCTTGAATAGCCATCAGGAACATTAATAGTCTCTAGTACATCCTGAAATTGATTTTTTCTGTACGTGTCCTCACATAAGAAGAAAATGGATGTTGCCATTTATTTTCACTGATATGCACAGTATGAAATTTTGGTCTGATTCCTCAATCCACCATGTCACACCAAGACTTTAAATCATCTTTTGTATTTACCATAACATTTAGAAGAATTAAAAGAAACATTCCACGTATATGTTTTTCAATTTGAATTAAGTCTAAGCAATGATGTAAAAAATTGGTTGACCAATAAGGTAAATCAAAGAAGATACTTATCTTCTTCCAATTGTAATAGGTTTCAGTAGAAACATTATTTCTCTTTCCAGATTTCATTTGACCCTTCTCATATGAAAAACTAAAATCTTTCAATTCATTAAGGATGTCAGTTCTAGACATACGCTGAGGTGGATCATCAGTCTCTATTGTATTGTCAAATCTTGGATGATTATATCTATATGGATGGTCCATTGGCATGAATTGTCAATGTCTCATAAAACTGAAACTACAATGATGTTTCAGTCTTTTGGATCATGTGTTATTCATACAATTAGGACATGACAGTTTTCCTTTCGTACTCCACCCAGACATCATTGAAAAAGCCGAAAATTATTGATCGTCTACAAAATATCAACACTCATCTGAAATATATCTTTCGAACATGCATCATATGTACACACACCCACATCCCAAAGAAGTTTCAACTCTTTTATTAAAGGTTTTATGTATATGTCTATATCATTGCCAAGATCATAAGGGAAAGATATGAGTATACTCATGAATTTGAATGGTTTTTTCATACACAACCATGGGGGTAGATTATAAATGTGTATAAAATCGGCCATTTTTTGTGTGATGTAAGAATCTACCCAAAGGGATTAAAACTATCACATGAAAGACAGAAACTCACATTACGCATGTCAGCTACAAAATCAATATATCGATCATCAAATATTTTCCATGAAAATCCATCTGTAGGGCAAACCAACTCATCATTAGTCTTCTTTCTCTCACTATCATTTCATAAAAATTTTATTGATATTTCATCATACATAAAAAGATTTTGGTGTCTAGGGATCAATGGAAAGTCCCACATTACTTTTTGTGGCACACGGGATGGTGTTCCATCAGCTTTTGGCTTCTAGCGGGATGTTTCACATTTTATACAATCATTTCATTCAACATATTCTGCCCAAAATAAACAAGAATCTTTTTGGAAGTCATGAATTTTGTTTCATGAAAATCCAACTTCCTTAACTAAATTCCATGCCATATAGTGGTTTGACGGAATATCTGAATCATCTGGAATTAAGTACTTCAACAAGGTAAGAATGTGATTGATGCCAGTATTAGAATTTTCATACATTTTTTTCCCATGAAACAATCAGATTAAAAATTACAGCTTTTTCATTTTACCACATTGTGGATATACTGGAGTCGTGGAAGAATCATTAAAAATTTTCACCCGGACAACTTCATCATTTTCATTAGACACATCATGTGTTCTCATATCTAATTATTCTTTGGACAGAATCCTTTCATTATCATGATGATGAATAAATGGAAACCAGTCATATAATAACTTCTCTAATCCAGTCCTCCCATTTTTA